>JALNQF010000027.1:0-370632 GCA_028456385.1 Ophiosphaerella korrae | reverse complement strand
TAGTACTTACTTAGATAGCTTTATCTACTATTTACTCTTTTTAGTTAATTATTAAAACTACCTTATTAAGTTATCTTATATAAAGTCTACCTTATAGATATAATAGATATATTAGTAGAAAAAAGTTCTATAATAAACTTAACTATATAGAGCCTATAGAGCGCCTTTAGTTATAATAAATTTATCTAATAAGCTAATAGTAGACTAGATAGTAAGAGAGAAGGTAATATTAATAGTAGTAGTAGAATAGTTAAGAACTTACGCTAAGACTTTATTACCTTCTTACTCTAACTCTAACGCTAAGTATAAGGCTTTATAATAAGTATACTTTTTAGTAAATTTTAATATTTTCTTATTATATAGTAAATAAGTAATAATAATAGTAAGAAGTTTTTTATTATTATTAACTTTTTTATAGAACTCTTTATAAGTTTAATTAAGAGACTCTTAGGTTATACTAATATAGGAACGCTTTATATAAGTATACTTAGTATACTTTAAAGTAGAATCTAGTATAACAAAATAAAGAATACCTAAAAGAGAATAATATAGATAAAGTATTTTAGAAATATAGTTTATAGTAAAGATTTCTAATAAGAGATAAAGTCTATAAAACTATAAGAGAAGTAATATTATAGTAAGATAGTTTTTAACTAGAAAGTAAAGTAAACTACTTATAAGCTAGACCTAGCTAATAGAGGCCTAGGCCTAAGAATAGACTTAGCGTAAGAAAGGAGGATAGTATTATAATATTAAGTAGTAGGTAAGCTATTATATTGTACGTAATTAGGCTAGGTAATATAGTATAGCTAAATACGTAACTATTTAGTAGTAAACGCTCTAGAGTAAGCGCTTAGAAATAAATACTAGATAGTAAGTATATAAAAACGTTAATAGACCTTTATAAACTATTATATTTAATCTTTTCTTTATACTCTTATCTTAATAAAGTATTATAACTAATACTTTAATTAGATTCTTATCTATCTATTAATACTTATATATCTTATAATACTCTAATAAAAGCTAACTATTAATTAAGTTAAGTAACTAACTTGTTTATTAACCTCGCCTATCTTATAGAAGCTTACTTACCCTTATTACTTTTACTTAGTTCTAAGAACTTAATATAAAGCTTAAAAAGCTACTATTACTAAGAGAATTATATAAGTAGAATAAACTACTATAAGTATCTATCTATTAAATATTAACTAAGTAGTTAACTTATTTTAAGTAACTTAAAGACCTATTATACTACTACGTTTAAATTAGCTTTAACTTATTAAGAGCTACTTCTTTACTCTTTATAGTCTTTATAATCTTTTTATAGCTTAGAAAAAGCTTTATAAAAATAAAAGTATTAGTTATAAAGCTTACTAGCTCTTTAAAAAAGTAAGTAAAGTACTTATAGTAGTAAATATACACGTTATAGTATTTAAAGTAAAGAATAAAAGACTTTATAGTTAACTTAAGGCTTTTAAGCCTCTATAGCTATAAAAGAAAGTTTATATAGAGATAATTATAGTAGCTATATAAGCTTCTACTCTTTTAGAGTTGCAAAATAATAGTAAAGTAGTAGAGAGAGAAGTAAGAAGAGTAGTAACTAAAGTAGTAGCTAGAACTCTCTAGTCTATGTGTACAAAGTAGTAATTGTAACTAGGTTGAGTAAATAAACATGATTTTCAGATAGGTGGCCAATTTCTGAGGGGTGGCTCGAAACCCCGGGTGGCTCGGAACCCTGTCGGCTAGCTTAGCTCCAAGATTACAGCGTAACTTATCGCACAGAGGCCTGTGTATAGAATGCCTCGCTACGGCACAGACGATTAGGCAAACAGCTGCATGTGTGCTAAAAATGCCAAGACCGTGGCACTGTGAAATAAAACGCTGAAATGCGCTTGACACAAAATCTTAATTGAGATGATGAGGTGTTAATGATCATTGTATTGATTGTCTGCTTGTATTCTGTGGTTTCTCTGCTTTTTAGCGTGTGTGCCTCTGCCAAGTAGTTACATCTGAACTTTGTGTTACCATACTGCATTTCGTCCCTCAACTGCTTTGCTGGCATCGTCTAGCATTGCCTAGGAGAGTCGCTATTCCTGCGTACATCTGACAGGTACTTAGACAATTCGAACAGCAAATCTTATTTTGCGACCAATTTGGCTGGCCTTTTTTCACCACCTTGGAAATAGTACACTATGCTAAAACCGTCTCACTCGGTGCGCCTATGGCATGTCCCGCCTGCTCTACAGCAGCGAGGCAGGACCGTAAAGACTGACACCAGTCATAGTCTATGCCAAAGGTCCTCTCGTAACCTGCAAGCGATTTCGAGTACCACGTCCTAGCATCGTCTACGTGGCTCTAGTAATCAGAGAGCCAGGCGAGTCCCCACATAGTGTTCAACGCGGGGACAAAGTAGGAAGGCCATCAAGGTAAACAACCGTTCTACTTCTTTCCAGTGTTAGTAGGTACATCTCCTCTGTCTCCTTATACTTGTTCATGCTCTTATAGAGGCTGCCCAGGTTGTTGATAGTATTAAGCGCCAATGTGTGGTCTGGTCCCCACACCTTCTCGTAGCCCTTCAGCGCTCTGATGCCGTGGATTGCAACGATGCTAAAGAGTTTAGTTTAAATGTAGCCGAAGTAGTCAATGGACATGTACGTACTCGATGGCTTCGGTTGCGTCCGCCGGCGCACCGTGGAACACTCACAGGCCAATATCATCGTCTGTTACGGGCCGGTCCTAGATCGGCGTTAGCATCAATGGATAACGTCCCGGTGCGACCCACCATTCTGATCTCTGCTGATAGTAGAGAGCTTCAAGGGAGAAGAGGGTGCTGAGTAAGGTAGAGCAGAGCAGAGGCACAAGGCTGGTGGCTGCCTAAATATCTGCATCTGCTGGCATGAGGTAGACCACACGCTTCAAGTTCGTCCACAGCGGTTCGGTTTGGCAAACGTCATTATGCCCCCTTTTTCGAAATCACACGAGCTAGCTCGCGATATAATTCCTACACCTGGAGTACTAGCATAACGTTCTACCCAGCCAGTCCTCGATAGTTCTCAGCGACGCGGTTCGCCTCGAAGCGTTCCTCGTGCAAGATTTGTATTCAGCAGATTTTAAAAAGATGGTACCGCATTTGTGGATAACGACGACACTTTCTAGCGAAAATATAAATACTCTGCATCGACAACGAGTTAAAAGGCGCGATATAGTGGTCACAGAGGAGCGTGAACGTCGCCAACAGAATGATCGACGACATAACCTAAACGGCCATATTTTTGGTTCTTCACCTGGGTGCTGATAGAGAATCATCGCGATAGCACAGCTGTATATGCGAAACTTGTACCAGCTCAAATAAGAAGAATAGAGAATGGATTGGGGGGGAATCCATCTCGGCTAAGAGGGTTTCTTAAACTGCAGGAAAAGATGTTACTAGTTTTCTCGGCTGTTTAAATATTCTGATGGCATTCTACCCTTGCATTTAGTTTCTTGATCTTTCGATGCGACGAAAATTGCGTTTCTACAGCATTGGTCCATGATGACCACTGTCTTTTCAGAGAATCCACGCTCTTGTTGGACATCTGCAATATAAGTTCTTTGAGCTCCCGAGAGCCGTTTTTCTGCAAAGAGGCTATTCTATACAACGATATGTTTTTAAATGCGATGCGATGGTGAACGTTCAAGTTGATTGTTAAGCAAGGATTGGAACAGTTTACTTCCTAAATTCAGAATGCCATGAGAACCGTCGAGAATGATTGGCTCAAGTTCACATATGACGGCGCTCATGTCCTATGATCGTCTGACGCCATCTCAATGGGGTTTAGGGCACATTTGACCGTCGCGGAGCCATGGAAAACTGCTTACCTAGTACGATCCTATTCTGTACAGGGTGATCTATTTACACGATACTCGTTTGGCACACTTTTCAGATTATACTTTCTTGTCTGAGGAAGGCGTAACTCTAAGTAAACTGTTTTTTCAAAGCATCAGCTCGGGCAATTAGTAGACTCATTTATCGTAGCCTCGTTCTTTGCAAATGGATATTAGGACGGAGAAGAGCTGGGCAGATCAACTTAATCAAAAACTATACTCATCGCCTTGGCGTCACGGATACGCCTGTGCCTACGTTCTCGTCCTATATTGAGAAGGAGGAAATGATGCCTTTCGCAAGGAGGGTCAAGTTTTCGGAGAATTCTTCAGAAAGCATTTCAAATACACAGTATTTGAATATGCCATACCTAGTTCCCAAAGCTATTTAGAACTACATGGTTATATTTTCCGATTCGTGCTCGATCTCATCAAAGCAGCAAAGCGAAAGAATGGCTCACCCCTGCTCATAATCCATTATGGCGGCCACGGCGACCGAAATGATGACAGGAGCAAAGGAGAACAGAAACTTTCTGTCTGGGCTGCGTGAGTGAAGGTATTTCGGTGATGAGATTGAGTAATAATGGTTTTTAGACATGACCAAGGAGAGCCCACACTCGAGTGGTCACGCATTCAAGAAGACTTGAAGCACACAGACACAGATATACTCTTATTGCTCGACTGTTGCTATGCAGCACAAGCTGGAAGAAGCAGAGAAGAGAAGTCAGCTCGAATAGAGTTACTGGCTGCTGCCGTGATGGGAGCTCAGACGCCACTGCCAGGAGCTCGATCTTTTACCATGGCGCTGATTCGTGAAATGCAAAAATCCTTGAATGAAAACGGACGTGTGAAAATTACTGACCTGCATTCTAAGCTAGTCGCCAAAGACACAAATCTCTGGGCCACACCAGTGTGCGTCAAACTTAGCCCCGGAAATTTCTCGATCGTACTGGAGCCCCTGAAAGAGAAGGAAGATATGGTCGAGGAAGACGGCGGTCCTCTAATACGGCTACTGATTCGGACAAGAGAAAATTTGCAGAAAGCAAACGCAGACGATATAGCAGCGTGGCTGACTCGTGATGTTCCCCAAGGAATCAGTTCTTTGAAAGTTGACGATATCATTGACAATACGACTCAGCTAC
Source organism: Ophiosphaerella korrae (assembly GCA_028456385.1). Taxonomy (NCBI): domain Eukaryota; kingdom Fungi; phylum Ascomycota; class Dothideomycetes; order Pleosporales; family Phaeosphaeriaceae; genus Ophiosphaerella; species Ophiosphaerella korrae. Next base: position 365,626 of record JALNQF010000027.1, on the reverse strand, counting down.
ACACGGTCGTCATAAGAGCCCCTCAGAAGGATGGTATCATTGCTGATGCGTTAGAGCCGCCAGCATTAGACAGTATTCTTTTGGCTTGGAACGATCTGATCGGTCTTGTTGAGCAGTACAAGGTTTCTCAACAAGAACTCTTAGAGTCAGATATCTTCAGCCAGAACATGGGTATAATCCAATAACGAGCACAACAGTTTCTTGCAACCCTAAATGATAAGAATAATGCCATACCAGACATCACTCGAATTAAATTGTTGAACTCTTCATCAGATCTCGAGACTGCAGATGACATGACCATTGAGTTCCTGGGCCTAACTGATCAACTCAAACTTCGAAGAGTTGTCCTGTCAAAAACGCAAGATGACAAGGAGATGAATTTCGCAACAAGCCATAGGATTCAGCGAAACGTTCTACTGGAATTTAGGCAATACGGCACCTATACAAATCCACAGCTTTTACTAGAGCTGGCGGGGCGCGCGGAGGGCCTTGCAGAGATACTCCAAAAACCTAAAGATGAATCGTTCTGCTCTCTGAAATGTCTCAAATGGTCACATGAACACCTCGATTATAGATATGTCTTCCAGTTTGAAATACCGCCTGATTACGAATCAAAGGCGGGGTATTACTCTTTGCAGTCCTTAATTCAAGATATGACAGGCTCAGGGCGACCTAGTCTTGATCATCGATTTAGAATGGCAATTCTTCTTGCGAAAGCTGAGCAAGCATGGCACTCTGTTGGTTGGGTTCACCAGGGCATTTGCAGCGCCAATATCCTATTCTTCGAGCTCAAATCCAGCGACCAAATAGATTATCACAGCCCATTTCTCCATGGTTTTCAATTTGCGAGGCCAAAGTGGGATCTGTCGATCGGGATTCCGGACATAGACATCTCATTGGATGTCTACAGGCATCCAGATCGCCAGGGATTAAGGCGAAGAGGTCATATGAAAACTCATGATTTTTATTCTCTTGGTGTCGTGCTCCTAGAGATTGGCTTGTGGCAAGGTGCGTTCAGAATGGTTGGCATTAGGAACAACCAAATTTTGACGGCCCAGGGGGCCCACCAGAAGCTATTGAGGGCTACACAAAGGCTTGGTCATTATGCTGGAGTGTCATATCAGGCGGTCGTTGAGACATGTCTGAAAGGTGACTTTGGCGTAGACTTGGATGATGTAAATGACTCTTACTTGGCACGTTCTTTCCAAAGAAATGTTATTGACCAACTTTCAAATGGGGTATCTGGTATCTAAAGGATAGGCATCTTTTGCCCCAAGGCTATGTTAAATTTGTACCTAGATACGATGTCAGTTACTCTGTAGCTGAGTGTATTACTCAGACCTCAATTTCATCTATTCTGCAGACTCTAATTCACTTTCGTTGTATATCTTCCCATTTTCTACACTGGTCCCGTCATTGAGGCCGAGAGTATATTTCTTCGCACTGGGTACGCTCGCTATCGTATACGGGCCGAGAAGTGACCGATCAGCCACTACGTAAACGCTATCACCAACGACAAACTCGCTAATCTATGTCGATTGCTCAGTTTGAATACTAAAACTTTTTTCTAGAGAGTCCTACAACACTAGCTTTCTTGATGCGTGGGCGAAACCCTAGTGGAGTTGTCTGCCTCACTGCACCGTGATAACCTATGTCTTCGGCTTTATTGTCCTTTTCAGTCACGTGGAGTCTTGCCAATTATTGGTTTGCAAAAGGCTCACTGAGAGGCTTTTCTTGATGTTTACTCTGCCTTGCTGCCTTGTACTGACAAGTTCACGTGAGTGATAGGACATGGGACGTGGCCTGCTCCTACTGGTAGACCGGGATGTTTAGCGACTCAGTCCCTCTTCGGCGACTCCGTCCCTCTCCATATCTGCTGCGCCCTCCAGAGCCGCCTTGATACGCCCTGTAACCAGTCAACAGACACAATATGGGTGTGTTTTCTGCTTACAGATTGTTTAGGTGGAACAACTTAGGCTAGTTATGAATTGAATCATATTGACATAGTTGCCTTAGGCGGACATCAGAAAAGGATTTGTTCCAAAGGATCCCACGGCAATTGGGGTTAAAAGTACATTTCATATCATTTCTCAGAGGGAAAATTAATGCGATGGCTCAAATACCAGTTCCTGCACACAAAACCAATGCGATAACTCAACTACCATACACGTCGCAAAAGAATACATTCGACAGTAAGTAGAGAACTTAGCCTCATATTACTAACTTCCCTGGCTCCGTGTAGTCGATGAATATCGCCCAGGTTACCCACAATTCTCTGCGTTGCTCAGTACTCATCCAGCCTTCCAAAACTTTCGCCGTTTCGCCAGAGTACGAATACTGTGGTGGATAATGAAGCTTGACGTATAGATAGACCGATTGACTGCGTACTAAGGGCTCGATTGGTAGTAGAAGAAAATAAGTAGAAGTTCCTGCTTCTGTTGACCTCGTTGTGTTTTGTGTAGGTTTGTTGGGTTGTAGGTTGTCCTCCTGTGTTAAGCTTAAATACCCCTAAACTCCCTAACCGAGGCTCCCTCAGAGCTCAATTTAGCCAACTCTACTACAACTCCACCACAATACGACTACTGCTCTTGAAGCAGGACGAAATAACCGTACTAGAAAATAAGCTAGACCAACTTGATAAAAATGAGAACTGCGAATTATTCCTAGGTTGTAGCCGCCTCGATACAAATAAGGAGCGAGAGATGGTGATCAATGACCTCAAATCAGCTCTCAAAGAATACGGTAAATAGAATGGCCATATGTGCCATAAATCTAGATTATGAATTGTATTCTAACGATTCAGGACTATATGCTAGAACAACACGAACGTTCACTCAGTCTTCCGGACTCCTCATCGAAAGACGTTCGGAGCCTCGAAAATTGGACTAAGTCTACAGCTAATATTTCACGACAAGAAACTGCATACCTGCGTTACAAAAAAAGACATGAGTAATTTCAGCCGATCGCCTGATAATGCTCTCTCATGGATTGAATCGCTAGCTGAAGATAGTACACTCTGGCTGAGGGGCATTTTCAATTCAGTAAGCCTCATCTGTGCAAATGAATACTGCCCATCTCTTATGACTAACCAAAAAATGAAGTGCTCGCCATCGAATTGGAAACACAAGAAATCTCAATCGACTGGAGATTTGGTCTATTTGCCCGGGAGTATCCTACGTCGGTTCAGTCGTACACTCATCATTTGGATCGCTACCTTGGCCCTTCTTGTCCAGATTGTCATTCTATTTGTACTGTCTAACCCTGTTAGTCGATTAATCACAATTATTTTAGCGGCGGGTATTTTTCTTTCTATTGTATCTTTCTTTACCAAGGCAAAGACGATGGAATTATTTATCGTAGGAGTTAGGTAAGCATACTCTTAAAGGAAGATATAATCTGATATAGTCTGATATACTTAGCTACGTCGCTGTTTTGGTCGTATTTACCTCCTCAAGCAATGGGCTACATTACAACAATAGGCTCAGTAACGCAGCCGGGAACAGCACGGGGTGACTTTGCGGTATCGCTCTTCTGGGTGAGAGCATGATGGAGTATTCTTGCCGCGGTCGATTAAGAAGAAAAGGATCTATTGAATTGTGCATCAATAAAAATTATAACTTAGATGGCAAGCGAGCGGCGCCCCCCACCAACTTTGTTGGTCACTACCCTATGTTTGATTCGATTCAATAGAAAAGATAGCAAGCTGGATATCTGCTTCATTTGAACCTAATTGAGTAACGCGGCGTTGAGCCATTGTACGTTGAGATAATATACGCGCCCAAAATTAGTGAGGGGCTTGCCATCTACGTTATGAACCATTGTGTTCTTGGCCTCCTATCGCCGTCTGCGGTCATGCGAAGGCCCCCATGTTTCTCAAGCAGGTTGATGACCTCATCATACTTTCTCATCACACAATCGTACACATTTCGCCTATACTGCCTATCCCGTAGCATGTCATCTTGGACTCGACATTTCCCTTCGATGGCGACGTCAAGAGGTGTCTCAGTCCACGCCTTCTCAGGCGCCATATAATCGTGGTGAGAATGCTGATGCGCATTCACTGGACTCCCATGTTTGAGCAGTATTGCCACGCATTCCAGGAGCCCTATACTAGAATAAATATGGAGCAATGTGCGACCATTCGTATCCGCAAGGGTTGGAAAGATTTTCGCTCGTTCCGGATCCTCATCATTGAACGGGAGTCTCTCGAGCAGGTCACACACCGCCACGTCTCGCTTGCTATCCGACGAAAGGTCTGGCGTTCCAAGCATGAAGAAGATATTTGGTATAGTTGATTTTCCACTGAGAGTGTTCGCTTCGCTCACAGATCTATGAAGCTCCATACTCGCACCCTTTGAAAGTAGAAATTCAACAACATCAGCATACCGGACGCCGCCGCCCGTACGACTGGCGTTACTCCGAATTGGTTGCTATGGTTGATATCTGCTCCGTATGAAACAAGCACTTTCGCGGTGTCCAAGTACGACCCCGCGGAATGATCACCCAGACATGTCAGTGCCTGTTCCTTCGCGGTATTTTCAGTATTTGCAGAAGCCCCAACTTTTAATAGAGCTTTGACAAGATTGAAATAATTTTTGGCAGCTGCTAGCATGAGTACAGTACGAGGTCGGGTTCTTGAAGTACTTCGGGAGGCCGGGTATTCTCCCTCGTTACTGCTTGGCATAATCAACAGATCCAAATCTGCACCCAGAACTTTCAACAATTCGAGAATACAACCAAGTTTATTATTTCTCTCCTCTATGCTTCCTTCGAAAACATTTCGAGAGAATACAATCCCAGTGTTGGTACGACCCTGTTCCGCTCTCGTCAAATGATGCAGCGGGGTGAAACCCTCCTCGTCGACTTGATTGACATCTACTTGGCTTCCCTGCGAAACTAAAAGCTCAAAAATAAATGGTTCATTATGCATTGCTGCAACGCCCAGTGAAGATAAGCCCTGCGGCTTCTCATCCGGCTCATAGCACATATCCATATTCGGATCTAAGTATTCATACCGACTAGTGATGCGGACTCGTGAATCGTACAGATATGGATCCGAAGCATCTCTTATCAAAGGATTCGCACCAAAAGAAATGAGAGCAGTAATAGCACTATGACTGGAAGTTGCGACTGCCCAATGTAAGGGTGTGCCAGGCGGCAGCGAGAAAGGGTAATCTGGAAATGGTAATGCGAATTGGGCTAAAGCATTGACATCCACGCCACAGTTCATAAGCCGTTCAACAGCTTCGATTTGGTCTTTGGCATCGAATGCAAATATCCAATGCATGCAAGAGATACCGAACTCTGTGCAGGTAACTTTAGGATCCGCGCCTTGATCCAGTAGTAGAGAGGCGATTTCCCATGATCCCCGGTCACAAGCTAGGCAGAACGGTGTTTCAAAGAATTCCGATGTAGTGTTTAGCTCTTGTGCTGCGTATGGCGCATCTAGATAAGCTTGTAATTCTACAAGCGTACCAGAGGTGGCCAAATCGTGTAGTTTAGTTTGCCCACCAGTGTATTCATCAGTGGATTCTGAACCTTTGTACAAAGGATTCAAAGACATTCCATATGGTGAAAACCACATGTTGTATCCTCCGCATGCTCGAAAAACACCCATAGCGCTGTGTGCTTTGAGCGAGCTGAGGTTGTTCAATTCGCGGAATGCCATGAGTGACCCTAACGCGGTGGCATCTTCTGGCCATTCTTCTAAGCTGTCAATTACTTGTTGGCAAGGTTTGATGTCGAAATATCTGTGAGTACAGGGATAGCTGCCCTTGCAGCCCAATACCCATCTACAGCTGAACTGAAAAGGGGATTGAGAAGTTTGTTACTAGGGAGAATGACTCCTACTTTCTGCGGTCCTCTATCACTCGGCTTGACAAAACTCCTTTGCAGGAACAATAGAAATTTCATGTCGCCTCGTACTCCTGCTGGATTTCGATCGAAGGTTTGGAGAAGTGAATTGTAGAATATTGTGGGTAACAATTCGATTTCCCAATCAAAATATGAATCCCAAGGTAGAAGGTCTTGGTCTCTCCGTTGGGGATAACCATCCTCATGTGGCATGCTCTTAATAGGGCCATAGTGGATTACAGGCTCCAGATCGAATGAGAAGAGGATCTCTAACTCTGTAGGACGCAAATTCACCTCAGTCTGGATTAAACTAATCCCCAAATCCCCAAGACAGCGGGGAATACCCCTGTCATTGGTCTGACTAACATATTGATTGAACTCGGCCATTGCGGTATCTCTCTGGGATGCACCGATCACTTTGGGAGGTGCTCGCCCGGAGTGAAGTGTTACACTCCAAACCAAGAGTCCGAAGGAGAAGTTATCGGCCTGATATAGCTTGAAATTTGATAAGGTTTGTTGTTGCCCGATCTCCGGGGCCAGCCAGCCGGGGGTACCACCGATCATTTGACAACTTGCACCTTCTTCTGTTTCTGAGATCGAGAGTCCAAAATTTGCTATTTTTGCGACTAGGTGGCCTTGATGCAGAAATACCAAGACATTTTCAGTCTTTATATTTCCATGGATGAAACTACATTGATGCAGCGCATCAACTCCAGTAGCTACGGCACGACAAAGTTGATATTTCTCTGAAATAGTGATGGCTGCTTCATGGTCATGAAGAATGGAGTAGAGGCTACCACTTGCTAATCCCAACACTAGGTTTGGATTTACGTTCATGCTGTATTGATTGTCTGACCACCCAACAGCTTTACAATATTGAAATGATTTTTGAGCACTGGATGTGTTAGAGCGATAATCTCTCGATAGATGCCATACAGATGCTTCAAAGACGCTGGATCAATTAAACTAAGGGGTATGTTTGGATCCACATCGAATTTGGGTTGCTTGATGGCAATGAGGTGATATTATTCAGACCATCTCAAGGTTACTCTTTCCACAATGAATTAGCCTCCTTGGCCCAGTTACTGTTTTGTTTCAGGTAGAGGAAGAAATGTGATTCGCTTCTCAATAATTTCGTCAATCAATACCTCAAGAATGGTTGAAGCCCCACGGATATTGGATAACGATTGAGCAGATGTTAGGTTTAGACGCCCAAAGGCGCTGCTGCCGCATCTTGATTCCCGGTACGAAAGATATGTCGATTCGGAGGCTTCCATGATAGAGGAAGTATAAACCAAATGTCTCGATCAAGCTTCTTAATTGAGCTCGGTCAAGAACTGTATAGATTGTCCATAGTTACAAGATCGACGATGAACACCTACCGGAAGTGAGATGACGCTACCCCGCCATGCGCTCGCTTCTGTGGCGTTTGTCTTAACCTTATTGCAAGAAAAAAGTCCCACAATTGATACACATTTGCAAGCCTACCGAAGATAAAAATTGAACACGTATAGATTTTTAGCAACTTACACTTGTACGACTACTCAAAGGCACCTTACATTTGAACTTACGAAAAATGGCTTGTGTCAAAGACTCAGCATCTGTACCTCTCAGTATTCTTTACAGCGCTCCTCATCAATATTATCGCCACTATATCAATGAATAGCCTTCGAAATGGTATCGTAGTTCATATATAAAGTTTCCGTGGTTCTAGCAAATACCAGTCGTTGTGTCGCAGTCCACCTCGATACTCTTCTGCCCAGAGCATGCCCTTTTGCTTGTAAAATTTGGAAGAATGAAACACGTTGAAGAAACATGGACAAAATGTCACGCTGATAGCCACAGGGAAGGCTTTTAGTCTTCGAATCCCGAGAATGGCTGCTTCGATTGAGATCGAAACCCTGAACTGTGAGGCTAGGTGGCTAGCTTTATACGCGACTCCCGGAAATGGCAAACGTCTTGTTCTCTCTGTTATCATTAGCGTAGCCACGGAGTGGGCGGGCAACGGACTCATCAGCTTCTATCCCGCGCTGGTACTAAAGGCTGTCGGGGTTATTGACACGTTCCAATAGCACTCTGACCTATGTCTGCGGGCGATTCGATGATTATGTTCCTCTTCTTCTTTCTTGGAGAATACGTTGTGGCCGGACACCTATTCCCATTCTCTACCTAAATAAAATCTAGCTTAGGCATCTCCGAACGAAGTTGTTATCTTTGAAAGTAGTGGGCAATATGTTTGATAGTGGTTAAGTGTAGACAAGAAACCACGAGGAATAGAGTGGACGACGGGTCATAATCACCAATGGTCGCTTCTAGTTGTTCCGCATGATCGGCTTCCATTATCTCATGCGTCAGTTGTCTCTGAGCGCACTTGTATAGTACAGTGAAGGCTACAGTGGAAAATGTCCGCAGCCATGCAATACGATCTTCTCGCAACGTCAAAGAACGCAACGACGTCAAATGATACAAGAAAGGTAGAGTAAAATGTTCAAATAACAACACAGACGCAACGTGAACACAAAGGTTACCATGGCCCATCATTCATCCCAGCTACATTCCATAATTCAGCAAAAAGGTACGAGGGGGTATGTTCCAGCTAGAAATGCATCCATGCAATGATAAATAAGCTAAGGCCAGTCAACGAAATCTTCGCGGAGCCACTATCTGGCGAAGACCTTGACAATGCCGTCACCACCTGCTGAAACGACAAGACGGCCGTCTTGGCTCCATACAACACTGCATACACCCTCTCCGCGCATGATACGATGAGCCGTGATTTCCTGTGTGCAGATGCGCTTGTCGAGCGACCAGAATCGTATTGATGCGTCATGACCGGCAGACACCGCTTCGCGTCCGTCTTTGCTAAGAGAAAGAGAGGAGATGGCGGCAGGGTGAGCGAGCATTTGGTACGTGCATTGACCTAAAACATTGTTAGTTAAAAAGATCAAACGGGGCATATGGAAGAACTCACCAGAATTAGCGTCGAAAAACCGAATGTACTGGTCTTCATGCCCGCTAATAACAACGCCCTCCAATCCTCCCCCACTGCTCAAACCCGTGGGACCATATATCCCCTCCTCTTCTGGGTTTCCGCGCCCCGCCTCCGTTGGTCCTTCAATGCTTTGCGACGTAGCCACGACAGAAGTAATGCCCGTGGCTGGTGTGCCATCATATGTCTCATTGCTGGCCATTCCGATGAGCTCCTCGCCAGTTCGGGTGTCGTATACAAGGATCGAGGCGTCTGCGAAAGAAACAACAAAGTTCTCGCCATTCAGCGCAAGCGGGCTAATACAAGTTGGTGAAGGATGCGTCGCTCGCTCAATTGTGTGAACTAGCATATAGTGGAATGGAGTTTGTGTTGCCACACTAGGTTGTGGTGATTGTGGATGATTTGAGCCAGAAGTGACAGAATGTCGCCGGCTTCCTCCAACACCACGTCTTGAATTTGTTTGTGGCGAGATGAGTTGAGGTGGTGCGCTCACTGCCCAGAGTTTGATTGTTCCATCTGCGGATCCAGACGCGAGCAGTATCCGATCTGGGCCTCCATATTTACCACAGTCAGAGCCGAAAATAGATGCTGCCGTAGTGGGGAGTACGCAAATAGTCCAAACGGCATCAGTATGGCCATCAAGCGTAGCCTTGGGATCGACTCGTCCTCTTTCCCAAACACGGATCGTGGCATCTTGACCACCGGAGAATATCCAACCATCGCCGGATACCCTCCCTCCCGTTGCGAAGTGGGCGGATGCAGGGCAAGCAGCCAGTGATGTGACGGCGCCGTCATGGCCCCTATGTGACCAAATGGGCGCAATGTCAAGGTCGTTATTCATGGTGTGTTGGTTCGCATAACTGGCAGGTATCATCCATCTCTTGATCAAGCCATCGTCGCCTGCTGTGCATAGCTCTGGCTCAGAAGGGCTGCCGCCTCCAGTGAATATCACAGAGCGAACGACATCAAGATGGCCACGGAGTGCGAACCGAACCTTGAAACTTTGTTGATCTGTCTTGGCCAACTGGTTTGGAGATGCCAAAGGGCCTTTCTGTTCATTACTCAATCTCCTTCCAGGCCCATAGTCTCCACTCTTACTTCGGGTCTTTGTTACGCGCGGTGGAGACTTTGCAGCTATGTTATCAGCATCTGGGAACCGTATTGTGTCTGGTCTTCCAAGGGATGGACCGTTTGTGGTAACATCAGCACCAGGTTCAGGGTCGAATGTCCACTGGTCTGGATCATCGGTAGATTGGCTTGGAGCTGATTGGCGTTCTTCCTGGTTTGGAATCTGACGGCCATGATTGTCGTACGTATGAGTGACCTTTTCCACCTGTTCCTCAGGGACAGATGTGTAGTGCAGTGGTTCCTGGACTTGACTTTGTCGCAGTGGAGCAAAGCCACCAGGCATGCCAGATTGTTGAGCCAGGGCATGTTGCCCTGCTGGCTCTCGACTCATTTCAGGCGCATGGTGGATCTGATTCTGATTGTTGAGACTCTGTAATTCTGAAGTTGCTGGTATATTTTGCGTCTGATGGTTGAGCATGGCGCTATTGGGCATAGTGGGGAGCTGGGATTGTAGTTTCTGGCGATGCTGTGCCATGAATATCTCCTCCATTGAGCCTTCACCGTGGTTTAGAAACCCAGCGCCGTTGCCCATGCCATGTAGGTTGGGCTGTGGCGGGGGTTGGGATGGAGGCGTCAAAAGATAGGTTATTTCTTCGACACATTTGGTAAGATAGAGCTTTGACTTCTCACGCAGGCCATCACGGTCGGCGTCGGATCGATCAAGGAGTTCGGAGTCGACATCAAGGAACGAGTTGTGTCTCTTGTCCTGAGCTGTACGATTCGTCAGCACTTTCTACAATGTTCAGTCGAAAACATGGATATGATGAACGTACGCTTCGTCGCGTTTGCGGCACTCTTCTTGCCCTTGGTATCCTTCTTGTCGTCTCCCCCTGGGGCATCGGCACCGGTGGCACCGGCTTTGCTTTTTGCTCGTTCGTTTAACAGGGCCTGTTCCAACATACGTATATGCTTGTTCAGCTGGTCGTTTAGCTTCTTAGCGCTCCGAACCTCGCCCTCCTGCTTCGCAATCTTGGCCTTCATCTCTGCGCGTTCAATGTCCCACGCATTTCTGGCGCGCTCGTGACTGTGCCACTCGATTTGGAGGAAGCGCATAACGCCTACAACATGAATTAGCCGAATTAGTATACCTGCCGCAGCTTGCTATAGTGCCCAAGCTTGTAGCTCACCCTGCAGCGTGTATTCAGTCCCGGACGGCGCATTCCCATCGCCCCCGCCACCCGCTCCGCCCGCATTCATAGCCGATGGCGATTGCCAGGCCATGGCGGACTTTTGCTGATGTGCTGAGTCGGGTGGGTGGACAGTCAACGAAGGGTAACATGCGGCGTCGGAGGTCGGCTAGTACGTGGTTTGAAGTGTCGAAGCTGGAGTCAATAGTTCCAGGGGGGTTTGAGCACGTATTAGGCGATGCGCTGGCAAGGCAGCTCCAGTGACGGTGAATAGGACGGTAAGAGTGTGCGCAAATGCTTTCGAGTTGGGTCCATCTACTTGTGTGCCGTCGTCAATAGTCAATAGGAGCTGTAAGTTGTCGTAAAGTGTTGCCAAGGCGCCTTTCCTATCTAGGTACTAGTGCCCATTGCTTCTCGAGTCGGCGCCCGCTTCAGATGCATCCCAACATGCACCCGCATCACTGTGTTACCAGCAGAGCCTTTGTAGTCAGAATCTAGCGCCACTTTAAGCATCTCACTCTTCACCAAACAGTGTTCATATTCACTGATTCTATGGATTAAATTTCGCTCCATTTGGTGCCTACAAACAAGCAAGCTGCTGGCTTGCCAACACCACACCCAAGTATGACTTCACAGCACATATCCACCAGGCCTTCGCCATGTTCAAGACCTTGATCACTGGTACAAGAAATCTCAACCTTTTGGTATTTGTAAGTCTCCTCAAATATGATTCTATTTCAGTATTGTTCTCGTCTTTGAGCCACTTCAAGGCGCATCAATCATACGCAACCTCCTGCGTGATTTGATACATAGTTATACGCAGTCTTTTTATTGCAGGTGAGCCAAGTCTCTTGCAGTGGATCCCTACCTCTCTGGTTTCTCGCCTCCTTCAATTTGGCTTCGGGTATATGTGGTTTGCTGACTAGGTACACCACGTTCTGGTGTTCACCCCCTACTTATTTCGCCTTTTCATGCCTGCACTTGTTTTTCCAATTCATCCGCTCACCTTTCACCACAGATTTCATCATTATGTTTCTCGCTGTACAAAGCTGGATAACTCCTGATGCCTATCGCACCTGCTTTTCTTGTTGCCGCCAAACTTGTCACCCAACTAGTGGACAGAACGGAAGTCTCGCCATACTTTACTAATCAGCAGCAAGCTAAGAGGATGGTATTCTTGACTACATATCGCCCGGCAACGCTCAACATAACTGCCGCCTGTGCACCACGCAGCACAGACGATGAGTTCGCGCACGGCCGGGTCCAGATGATCAGGCATACGTCACGTGTTAGTCGAGCTTTCCGAATTGGTTTAACGCGCTTCGAGGCTACAACAACAAGTCCCTAGCAGGCCTTTAACATCACCCAGCCACCCCACCACCTACCAACGACACCACATCGCATACTTTTCCAGATCTGGGCACCTCGGTCGCGCACCCTTATCGATATCATCGATCCTGATATTCATCCCAACTAGTTCTTAAAAATGGCTGGCGGCGGCAAAGGTACGCGCTGACCCCAAGTCGCGCCGTAGGATCTCAACCACTAATAGCAATGACAGGAAAGACTGGAGGGAAGACCGGAGGCAAAGGCGACTCGCATGTAAAGACAATCAAGTCACACTCGGCCAAAGCTGGCCTCCAGGTAGGTCCTATCGCGTCCTTTCCTCACCCCACCCCGCGCATGGGGCCTTGCACTGCTCCCAGAACGATGACGCACTGACATTGCGTCCTCACAATAGTTCCCATGCGGTCGCATAAAGCGTCACCTTCGTACCATCACGCGCCAGAAGACGCGCATTGGCGCCAAAGCCTCTATCTACCTGACTGCCGTGCTTGAGTACTTGACCGCTGAAGTCCTTGAGCTAGCAGGCAACGCTGCCAAGGATCTCAAGGTCAAGCGCATCACGCCACGCCATTTGCAACTTGCCATCCGCGGCGACGAAGAGCTCGATACCCTCATTCGTGCCACCATCGCCTTTGGTGGTGTTCTACCTCACATTAACCGTGCGCTCTTGTTGAAGGTTGAGCAGAAGAAAAAGGGCAAACCAGCGGAAGCGGTCTAAGCACGGGATTACGCGTGATGAGGTTGAGCATACTTTGTGAAGACAAGGTCACACACGATCCGTGAAACTGAAGGCGAAGCCACATCACATGAAATCGGAGATCATATTCACATGGAAAAACCCGGGAAAGCCGCGGGTACGCGGTTTGCTTGATTGCGAGTTTTTAGTCATTCCTCTTCTATTGAGGAAACTTTTACTCTTCGGCTGTGGTTTGACGGGACGGGATTTTATCTTTCTTTACGTGTCAGGCGTGCGTGGGCCGGTGTTGAGGTTATGATTCATCCAGTTTTCCACCGTATGTAGCAACACTCGAAAAAGGTTGTGATACCACCAGCTTCGAAGCTTCTAATAGTTGCAAGCCCGATCGCAGTGTGTCGATTAACGCTAAGGCTATACGTTCTGACGACTTGCTCTTATTGACACCCTCTCATCCTCTCTGCCTGTATTCCCACTTCCATCGCCCATCCGCGGCATGTCTTTCCTGCCTCGTCTCTCTTTTCTGCGCTTGCATTGGTTCTTTCTGCATGCGCGCCTCGGCCTCGTACCGCTCCTTCATCGAGCGCCTCCTCTCACCAACCCCAACAACAATCTTGATTTCCACCTCTCTCTTCTCGTTGACCACAATCTCACTAACCTTGGTAGACGACACGGGCTCTACCCACCCGCCCCCAGCCTTTACAAGTGTCCTTACCTCATGCCCTTCATTCTGCGGCAACAACTGCCTAACAAGATCTCGAAGCCGCATATCCCTAGCCACCGCAGCGCGCAACTCATCAAAAAAGTACGGCGTCGTCATAAGGATCCGCAAATGTGCCAAAGACGACGAGAAAATCAAGATCTCATCGCTGCGTAGTTCCTGCGGGGCTCGCTTGGGCACGCGGATTTGGACGCGTTTGAACAGCGATGCTGGCTTGACGTTTGCTTCGCTGTCGGAGTGTAGGGGAGTGTGTCGCGCATGGTTGAACGTGTCGTCGGAACTCGAATCGCACTCGAGGTCACTGGAGGCTGGGCTTTCGCGCATGAAAGGAGGGCGTAGATAGTTATGGACGTGCCGATGTTGGCAGCGTGAGGCGGGAGCATCGAAGTAGAGTTCGTCTTTACGAGATTTTGAGTATCGAGGGGTTGAGGGTGTTTCTTTCAGGTGGTAGAAAGGGTCCCGGGCCCACATATTGGGGGAGAATAGAACAGGTCAATGGAGGGTGAGTGGCGGGTAGTTGGCAAAGACTTGAGTACGGGCGATGATGAGCTAGATGGTAGGCAGTGTTGAGTAGGGCTTGAAGTGGCAAAATATATGAAATCATTACCTAGTGTTTGGATGTAAAGCCAGATCTTCGTGCAAGCCAAAGACTCGCAAACTCGGGTGCGCGTGTTTGCTAGGGATGTGTCACCACATGCGGATACATGCTTGATAGGGAATCGCAACAATATCTGACTGGAGAAAACCAAGTTGCGTAGAAGGATGATACAGTTTGAGGAAATTTGGTGAGAAAGTATGATGATTTACTCTTCGTGCTATTCACATGCTGCTTTGGCAGTTCGACTTGCCCTATCATAGCCAAAGCTGCATTGCAGGTGGACTAGGCAGTAAGCCCCCCATGAGTCTGAAGATATTCTTTCCGATACTTATTTTCGTCAGTCTCGTGACCTCTATTTAGTGGTGTCCACTTTGGCTCATCTTTGAACAGTCGCATAGCTTTCGTGTACTACAACAATCGTTAGCGTTTGGTATTCTTGCCTTTGTCGTTGATCACAAGATTCCAACTGTTGGTTTCACCGATGTACATGTACAGTACACTTACATTTTGCTCATCAGTAGTGAAACGATGGTAAATTCCGCTAGGCAGGATGATCAAGTCGCCCTTCTCTAGCCATATCCTCACCCAGTCATCCGATTTGCTTCTGACATCGAAAAACCCCGCACCATCTAAAATATATCGAATCTCTTCGTCTTCATGCAAGTGCTCGTGAAAAAAGCTCTTGACCTTTTCTTCGTAGATATCTCCCATCTTTTCAGGTGACACAGTGATCTCGTCTCGGTTTTTGTAGTCGCGAGATGCTGCCAGCTGGTCCACTTCGGATTGGGAACTGATATGGCGATATAGAACGCCCAGGTTTTCTAGATAACTGGTGTCAACAGTACGACCGGAATCGTGCGGCTGGCGTTGGTCGCCCTGGTCACGGGATTCAGTCAATTTGAGGCCGACTGTGGCTGTAGCAGAGTTCTTACAGGGAGGTTATCGAACCAGTATGCCTTCATGTTCACGAAATACAAAAAGTTTCTTGCGTATAATCCTAAAAACCTGTGCTTTTATTATGCTGGGCTCGAATTTAGGGGAGTGATGTTGGGCAAACACCAAAATGTCTACCCAACTTCGGTAAGCACGTGGCAAATGGCGTCATCGCGATTATTCAAACCGGCGTCCCAGACCACATTGCGACATCCAGACATCCAGACTCAGTATATTCGTTCGCTTGAGCGAATCTCTGAATTGAATTCAGGGTGCTTTTAGATATTTGAGCTTCACAGTCGCGTCATCAAACGCTGCAAGAATTAAGGTTGTGTGATCATGCTCGGTGCATTCAGCGCTGACTTTTGCACTGATTTGGGACATAGTGCAAGGTATGTGCACCTGATGGAACTTGGGGATAGGATGGCCAGATTTTGATTTCGAATTTGCCAGGATCTGGCTCAACGCTCTCTTACTGCAGTGGGAAATAGAGTCCCTCGATGGGCTTCCGCCATATTCTCACAGATGCAGAGCTTTGAATAAATTCGAATCCATGTATGAAAGCCGGTTTCAATCTTCCCAATCATCCTCGTCTTCATCTTTCTGGCCAACTTTACTCTTTTGCATCCTTCGCCTCTCATCTTCTTCAGTGACCTTATTTCTAGCAAAGACTTCTGCGCGAATCAATCTCGCCTCAAGCTCTCGAGTCGTAAAATTGTCCGACGTCCTCCCAAGACCTTCAAACCCAACAATGCGGTCGACTCCCACGCCATCAATGAAGGCGAGAACACATGGGAGCACCTGGATACCTAACTTAGTGACTAAAAAAGGGCAGTTGTCGACATTGATTTTCAAGATGCGAGCTTCGTAATGGGATGGTGCCAGAGACTATCCGTTGATTAGATCACCTTCCTCGGAATGTCTTTGCGAAAAGCGCACCTCCAAATGCGTGTCCATGATACGACAACGGTTGAAGTCTGGCTTAAAGAAGTGAACAACACAAAGCTTTGTGCTGGTGGTAATATCCATCAACGCCTTTTCATCTTTGACTTCAGAGTAAGTGCCATGCTCATTGGCTTTCAAGCGCCGTGCCTTGTCGAATTCAGCATGCAGCTGTTGCAAGCGTTGTTCTCTGAAGGCATCGAGGTCTGAATCATCCTCTAAGGCTGCAATGAGGGCGTCCTCGTCCGAATCATCGTCCCTGGTCGCGCGGTCGATCACCGAGGCGACTTTCGGATCCAATGCTGCCATTTTCGAGAAGGTTGCGCGATGGCGGACTGAAATAGTAAAGGGGGTGCACCATGTAGGACCTAGAAAGTACTAAGCGACACCTAGCTCGGTCACGTGGCTACGTATAATTTCGACACTGCAGGACGCAACCTTGGATCTCGTTTGGGCGCAAGGCTAGTAAACAATGTCACAAAAGGCTTGACGCTCTGACAGTGCCCTATGGCAAGACGAAACGGTGCCGCAAAAATAGACCGAGGTCGTATTGGTATGCAGGGTCGTGGCTGACGCAGAGTTACGAGCCACCTACATCCCAAACAGGCTTAGGGCTTCATTCGCCGCTGAAATTACGATAGCAGACCAGTACTCCAAGCCAGGGGAGACGCACTCGTTGAGACCCACCCATTCACGTCCTTGCGCAACTCTCTCTTCTTGCAACACTCCTCTCTGTGCCTGCTCTCCGCCTCTTGTTCTTATCTCCTGTTCTTAACTTCGTGGGATTGCCTTGCAGCGCCCATTGCTCGTATATCTGTCCTTTTAAGAACTCATTCACTTTCCGCCCATCTCTTCGAGACAAGCTCCTACGCATTCATTCCACAATGGCCGACGACAAAAAGAGCGATGATTACAGAATCGACATGCCCGCCAGGAGCTCGCGTGCACCTTCGCCCGTGATGCGCCCCGCTTCACATAAGAACGCAGCCTCGATAACGGAGAACCCGGTCGCAGCCATTCTTGCGTACTGCGGGTCCTCGATTCTGATGACGGTGACGAACAAATACGTCCTGTCTGGGGTGCACTTCAACTTGCCCTTTTTCCTGCTCTGTATCCAGGTAAGATAATTCCACGAGCATAGTAAAAGCCACAACTCACGCCTTACAGTCTGTAGTTTGCGTAGTCGCCATCTCCATGTGCAAATCCGCTGGAGTAATTACATACAGAGACTTCAACAGTGATGAAGCGAGGAAATGTATGTCATAGTCTCTTTCTGGGAAGTCGATAAACTAACTCTCCAGGGTTCCCTATCTCCCTCCTTCTCATCGGCATGATCTATACCAGTACCTGGTCGCTCAAATACCTCTCGATTCCCGTCTACACCATCTTCAAGAACTTGACTATCATCTTGATCGCATACGGTGAAGTTCTTTGGTTCGGAGGCTCAGTCACGCCTATGGCACTCTTTTCTTTTGGCTTGATGGTCTTCAGCTCCATCATCGCGGCCTGGGCCGATATTCAGCATGCCCTCGGCAACTTAGGCCAGGCTTCGGAAGGCGCGGCTGATGCCATGTCAACCCTACATGCCGGATACCTATGGATGATGTTCAACTGCCTTTGCACTGCCACTTATGTCTTGGCAATGAGGAAACGCATCAAGTTGACCAACTTCAAGGACTTTGATAGTAAGTCCGGCCAGTGCTAGAAACGCTTTCTGTACTAACCTCACCCAGCTATGTACTACAACAACCTCCTCACCATCCCTGTCTTGCTTATCGCCTCCATTTTGATCGAAGATTGGTCTGCTGCAAATATCACGAAGAACTTCCCGCCCGAACAGCGTAACACCGTCATCACCGTCATGGTCGTTTCAGGCCTTTCCTCACTCTTCATCTCGTACACCTCTGCCTGGGCTGTTCGCGTCACTTCATCTACCACGTACTCCATGGTTGGTGCCCTGAACAAGCTACCAATTGCGCTCAGTGGCCTGATATTTTTCGATGCTCCAGTTACATTCGGCAGCGTGTCCGCAATCTTTGTCGGCTTTGTTAGTGGTATTGTCTACGCTCTCGCAAAAGTGCGGCAGGGAAGCAAGCCCAAAACTGTGCTACCCACAACCAATATCCCACTCAGTGCTAGCAGTCGAAGCGTGCAGGATAGTTTGAAGGCATAAGATGACCTTTATGGTCATCTGCTACTCAAAAGCTTCTTCCGCTTCTGGTATTATGTTGAGTTGACTTCAACGTGTACCCTTCTTCATGGGAACCTAGGGATTTCACTTCCGTGTCACATTTTTACACAAAGAAACATTACTACATGATTTAACATTTCTTAGACTGGTGGCGTTCAATGATGTGTGCGACGGTGTTGGATGGCGAAACGAAATGGAGTATCTTAGCAGCAGACATGATTTACAAATGTTTAATTAAGAGCATTTCTTCGCCAATGTACAACTAGTCTGATTATTGTCACTTTTCATCTTCAACCTGCTGACTTGCACAGTGTGCCGTCAATCTGAATATGTGATAATCTCCTTGAAGTTGTTGCATCCGCAATGTTCGGGCAATACCTTGAGCACAATGGCATTGTCCGAGGCGACAATTGAATCTTTCAACTTGCACTAAGCCAATCAGCTTTGTACAATAGAAACTATTCAAACCAAAAATAGCACTCTGTTTGATATTCAAAAGTTACCTTTCACTTCTATAACATACAAGATGTTGTTTCAAAGGATTTATCCATTCAGTGAGTGTTAAACTTCATAAGCAAGCACTGTCAGAATCGCAATCTCTCGATCCTTCACGTTTCCACCATTCCACCAAGAAATCATAGAATCGTAACAATACGGAAGCCATGTCTACTCAACCTGATGCAGTTAAGTACGCCGCAAGCAGGGGTATACAACTTACTCGCATAAGAAGTGTCGCAGAGCTTGACGAGGAGCTAGATGGCACACCAGAGCCAACACTAGCACCAGTACAGCCGAAGGCACATTCCTCATTTCTAAAAGGTATTATCAGCGAAGCCAAGGCGGGGTGTGAAGATACAGTTCCTCGAAATGAGAAAAGATCAAGAAGGGAAGATTTTACACCAGCTGAATTGGCAGATGTCGAGCGTATCCTGGGAATACTTGAAAGAAGTAGACGACGCAATGATGAAGACGATCACAGACGACAACGGCAATCCTCTGGTTGGGGGCCCACCGACATCAATGGGAGGCCAAATTACTCAGGGGATGTGGTATATTATCAAGCCCACGGAACAACTAACAGGGATATCGCAGGCGTGCCTTATCGTGTATCCAACGGCACCCACGCCTGTACCCGATGCAACCGTCACCAACGATGCGAAAGCCATCGCAAGCGCGAGTGGCGGAAGACAGATATATCTCTGTGCAGCGGCAATCATGTCCGGATGGCCGTTTCGTGGGACCCTACTGACCCCGAAAACCGCAACGGAAGCTGGCAATTCGACATCCAACACAAATACAATCGATTTCACGACCCTGAACGCGAGCGTAGGGAACACGATAAATCATACGCAGCGAAACGCAAAGCCCAATACGAGGGCCGAACACTAACTAAAGAAGAGCAGGGTTGCTGTCCACTTGAGCCGAAGTGGAGAGTCAAAGAACTAGCTAAGCGCATCCTTGAGGACTATAACGCAGACCAGGGAGACAAAGCAAGAAAGGGATACCTCGATCCTAGGGGTCGCGAGTACACTACAAAACCGCGCCATTGGGGCGGCAAGGATCCTTTCGTTCCTGGGACAGCTTCGAATACTCGTCAAGCACACGAATGGGTGCATCTGGATGGCAATAGGGTTGAGTACGAGTTGCGAGCCCTTTTGCAGGCGTGGCATAGGTCGCAAGCAGGATCGAACACAGTTCAGTATGATAGCACCATTGCTAGAATGAATGATATGTGGGTGACGAAGATGGAGCAAGCGAAGCTCAAGAAGATGCAAGCGGAGCAGTATCGAAACCAAATCACGACTCAGGCTCAAAGTAAACTTGACGAAGCTCAAGATGATGGAGATGAGGATGGAAATGATAGAGACAACGAAGATCATCTTGAGGGAGTTAAGGGGTCTTATTCAAAACAAATGCTTTCCAAGCCGAAGGCCGCATCTCACGAACTCACCAGTGAGGGACGTAAGCTTCTCAAGCAAATAGCGCACGCAGATGATGCCTCTGCAGAGGCAGAAGCAGTGGCAGAAGCAGAAGCAGAAGAGTTTGAGGAAGCGGAGGTCGAAGAAGAATTGGAAGCAGAGCTTGAAGCAGGGTTCGGGTCGGATACAGAAGATGCAGAAGATGCAGAGCTCACATCTACACCTGTGCCCGTACCCACCTTAGAACAAAACAGTGAAGCCTCAGCTTCGCCTCTTCCAGCATCACCAACCTTCACTCCAGACCAGCAGCCCGGCCCCAAAATCCTTATAGAAAACAAGTTAAAACGCAAAGCCTCAACGGCTTCGCAAGCCGACCAGTCTCCCGCAAAGAAACCAAAATCTGCAGACTTCACCTTCAACAGTGATGACGAAGCAGATTACCAACTGCACTCCGCGCCAGAACTCACATTGCCGGATCAGCGTGTGGGCTGGACGTTTGGTGGAGCGCCGAGCAACAAAACCACCGAGGCTGTACAGGTAGTGCAAACAGATGTCGCACTAAATATTACTCGTGCAACGATGGTCGTGGAACAGGACACGACAATTATTTCAGGGTTCGTTGCACGGGAACACAATTCGGATGACAAGCAGGACAACACCGCCCCGTCCTCTCTCGAAGCAGAGTCCACACAACCAGCCTCACCATTGCCAAACCTTCCCAGCACTCGATCGTCGTTATCGGAGCCTTCGAACGGGAGTAGGAAGCGTGATTCGCTGTCTGGAGATTCGGAGGTTGACAATACGCCACGGAAGAGAGCGAAGAGGGTGTCGTTCTCGGGGGACACGATGTCGCCTCCTTATAGGAAGCGCTTGATGTCGATTCCGTATATTGCGGGGTATGTTGAAGAGGATGCTGGGATGGAATAAAACCAGTATTAGTAGTGGGTCAAAGGTGGATGTAAGTTTTAAGAGGGTTTCAGGCCCTATGAGTACGCTACGGTAGTAATATTTTCTTTTCAACATATTTTAGTATGTCCATTTAATCATAATCGTTTACGATAGAAGAGTATGTGAGGTCACTGAAAATCTAATACTTATCATTGAGTCATAATAGACTCACTACACCGAGGATGGTAACGGTAGAGATATTTTGACATTTGGTTATGACTCTACACGTCCATGTTTTTACATTAATATATCTATTTAATAATTTGGTTTTTTTAACACTAAAGCCAACTGAACTAAGTAAGTAACACGTATCCTCAAGATGAAGTATGCCAGCCGGTTGGGGAATAAGTGGTCAAATCGAACTTGATAAACATAGTGAGCCACAACATGATAATTGATAAAGCATTAGGAATTAGCGAAAGCACCTCAGTGGCAGACAATAAGTAAGCAATTGAGATTCTTTTTGACAAAAGACAGCCAGATCATGCTTGGAAGCACGCAGATGTCCAAAAAGCATTTAAAAATTCCGGATACTGGATTTGAGACGCTGGACACGGAGGCCATTTGGTATCTGTCCGTGATATTGTGTGCTTGCAAAACCTCGCCTTTTTACAGCCAATCATACAGCTTGGAGACTATTTGAAAATGAGATGCTAGCATCATGGCTATCAATGGTAAGGACTGGCAAGATGTCGATGGCACATGGACCCAGATTTCCGGGATCCGGGAGAAAGAAATCGACCTAGTAAGACTAGATACTATTGTTGCGTGACGAAGTGAATCGACTGAGACAAGCAGCGCAAAATTAATAGCTCAAGTTCTCGAAAAGCCACTTAAACTGTAAAACTCTGTTTATGGGTACAGTTTATTGGCTTGAGCTATTTATAGCTATAGCTACTGGTCACTTCTCCTAATGGTGGTAAGGTAGTTTTGCTCGTTTTGCTCGGGTACTAGAGATATATTCCAAAATCTCGTACCGTTGCAAGATGCCTTCACGAGTCTTTGTGATGACCTAACTTACCGTCTCGGAACCTCAATGGAAGCCCTGGCGATTGACCTTTAGCCTAGGATTTAGCTCGTTGTATATAGACTGGCGGATTCTTGGTATCATCGCAGTGTCGTATATTTAGTGACAGGTTACGGGAACATGCTCGCAAATGTTGATCGTTCCAATTAGAAGAGGCTACATTTCGATCGGTAATTTACGTGATTAGTCTCGCGACGTTGTACGTTTACTACCGAATACTGCAACAAATTAGATATGTATTTTTTTTCCATAGGGATACTACCTTTCAGTGCCAGCTCAAGGTTACGAGATTTCCGGAAACATTCAGATGTTTCATAAACATTGTCACTTTTGGGCAAGAAACAAACGCGATTTGGCAACGGAATCCTCTCCGGCTATTATTATGCTGGTATTTGGGTCAATACCTGGGTCGAGTGATAAATGCTGAACTTCACAAAAGGTTTTCTGGGCGATCTGGTGAACCTAAGGATCAATCAGGGCGGTCTAAACACAGGATCAAATCTATCATAGCCCTAGCTTTGGGAATATATCTGGAAGATTAGGGTAAGGACGATGATCCTGTGTTGGATCCGACTCTCACTAGATTCGCAATCGCTTAGATCCGACTATTTTTGTTTGCTGACCATGATATAACTTCGATCGCAATTATTTATTTACTCTATCTTCTTTATAGCCACCCTCAACTTCTTACAAAGGTACGGTCTGAGCATAATTCTATATTTGGAACGGACCTTCACAATACGGTACTGGCGCAAAATCTAATTCTTTTGAATAATCCCCCATCGGCCTTGGCCACGATCAAAGAGTCTCTTCGACTGTATCCTTCTGGGGGGTAAAATCTGAATGGGAAATGAAAATGCCACCCTCACAACTGAAGATAGCAGCATACTCCCTACGTCAAGCTGCGCAGCATTCGTAGTACATGAGGCTGTGCACCGAAATCCTGCGTATTGGAAGAAGCATAATGATTTGCTTCCTATCACTGGCAGAGGTTGAGGTTAGCATCCAGCATTGCAATATCCTTGCCGAATATTGATACGGGATACGGATTGAGGTCTATACGAGTTGAAATCTAAATAGCATGTGTAACGGAATGAGCATAATGAAAACTCATAGGTTCTTTATGAAGTGCTAGATTCAGGTATAAAAAAAGCAAAATGAAATTGCCAAAATTAAACTTGGATGATGTTCAGCTATTTAGTGAACCTTTTATGGTCTCTAGGAACTCTAGAAATTCAGTATATGCCATGAGTGACCAGGATATTGAATGCAACATAAGCTGACAATAATTCAAATAAGCCCATCCCTCATTCAGATCGATATCAATTGATGGGACCAAATTTCACGGTGCCTGTTGCGCTGCCTGCTGCCTGCTGCCTGCTGTATCGCGACATAGGAGGAGGCAGCAGTCATCGTAGAATAGTGGGTATGTACAATCACTACAATGGTTGTACGCGTCTCTCTATCAGCCCCTGGACTCTTTCTGGCCTTTGTCCCCCCACGAGATGGCCTGATGCTGGTCAAGCTCCGCCCTCGATTTTCTATTGCTCCATCAATTTTGCGACACACAGGTTCACGTTCCCAACCAAGCGCTCTCCAGCCCTCTTAGCTTGCTCGCTACAGCGCCATGGGCCGACGTTCTCGTTGCCGCTTTCAGCGGTCTATTGCTCTACTTTCTCGCAAATCTGTATCGAGCTCGTGTATCCTTCTACCACGGCAAGGCCAAGCAGGGGCCAGTAAGTTGCTTCTCCAAACTAGGCGTGCAATTGCCCATCCAATTCCTGACAGCCAATGCTAAAATGGAATCCCATCTTTGGCCACCTCCTAGTCATGGACAAGGCATTCAGGATATACCGACTTCCACCTGATGTGCAGCGTCCAGATATCCTCACCGCAATATCACACGAGTTTGACGACGCGTCGGAATCTGCCTTTTACCTGGACCTTTGGCTTTTCATCAATCTGCTTCTCATCACTTGCTCCCCTCGCGGGAACACGAGCTCAACAATCCAGACGATCTCGTTCCATTTCTATATCTAACTACTGGTGGGGACAACTTCTTTACCATCAACGACGCCGAGTGAAAACGCGCTAGAGCCATCTTCGCATCCTGTTTCAAAGGCAACTGCATCCTCAACTAGACGGCGCGTATTATCTAAGAAGCCGAGGCTTATGTTGATATTTTGAAAGTGGATGCAACAAAGGGCGCCATTTGTCTCCTTGACGAAGTGACTGCCAAGCATACGATTGATATAAGTGGCGCCTTGACACTGAGTTGGTTACTGCTGTGGCGATCATGTCCATACAAGGACTTGTCAACATTAGGAACAGACGACTTTACGCACAACGCAGCGGCGAGGCGCTCGTTTCAGCCCTACAAAACACACTTGACTGGCATTTTCTGAATAAACTTCGCTCTTCTCTCATCCGATGGAGTCAGCGTCTCCGTCTAATATCTTGGTATAATGGCAAAAAAATCAATGATTACATAGTTGCCGAACTTGACAAACGATTCGAAGAATGGAAGAGCAGAGCCGTCACTGCTTCTACAAGCTGAACAGCTGTCAACATAGCTATAGTAGGCTATCTGTCTAAACGAAAGAATAAGGCACCGGGAGACCAACTGGACCCCAGCTTCAAAGCTTGAAGCATCGTTCAGCCCCGTATGTTGTTTTTTGTCGCGCATGACTCTACATCTGCTACCATTTGCTACACCGTCTACCTGCTCTCGAAGAACGTAAGTATTTTTTAGAAACTTAAAGATTAGCATGACCAGGTCGTTGGCACAAACCTTGATGACGTACCACGTTTACTTTGCGATCAGCTGCAGTTATTGAACAAACTTCCCTATGCTACGGCTGTCATTAAAGAAATCATTTGGATATTTCCTCCTGCATCGGACTTCCGCATTGGAAAACCAGGTGTCTGTCTCGAAAATGAGGACGGATCTCGCTACCCAACTGAGGATACGCGTGCAAGAGTACTTCACAGTCGTTCACAAAACCACCCAAAGTACGGGGAAGACCTTGAGATCTTTATGCCTGAGCGCTGGCTTGTTGATGCTGAGTATCCACTTTATCCTCGTTGCGGGACCTGGAGGCCGTTTGAGTTCGGTCCTCGAAAGTGTCTTGGTCAGAGTTTTACTATGTTGGACTTGAAAATCATAGTTTGTACGAAGGCACGTAAGTTTGGTATTCACGATGCTTACGATGAATGGGATAAGTTGAAAGGCATTACTAGGGCGAGAACTTTCTTTGGAGAGTGCACGTATCAGTGTGGCAACAGCAGAGCGCATTCTGCTAATGGGTTTCCATGCCGAATCGAAGCAAGAGTGTAGATAAGTAAATACATATAATATAGGCCTTGAGTCTCGGTACGGAAAAGTCAACACGACTTTGGCTTTTTTGGGTGACTGGAAAACTAATCATAACTTTGGCGGAGAACTGCATTGCGGGTCCAATCCCGTTCGTAGCATGGAGAGGATGTAATATCAATCACTACTAGCTACGTCAGAAAATCCGCTATTGAACATCAAAGTTCAAACCTTCATTGATTAGTATTAATTTTTCCTGCAGTCAAAATTGGATAAAAAGTAGCTAATTTTGTAGCCCACTTCTTCTTCTATATTTTATATGTCATATTTATTACATAATCCTAATATTGCGGCCGTAGGGCTCGTTGGGGCCATTGCAGGAACATTGTACAGTCATGCAGTCATGCTAGCCGTTGGCGAATCATTACAGGCATTGCAGTTTCCGATCAATCTTTCAACGCAAAAACTTTTCCTGATGGTCTCTAAGCTTCCTATACATATTTCTATAAGGTCTAAAGACTAGGCTACTATATATAAATAGTAAAGAGCTTGCTATAGGCTCTAGTTCCCTAGCTTGGTGTAGAAAGTTTAAACTGAACGGAGCGCGTATGGATTGAGATTCGTGGTTCCTATTATTAGTATTAATAGAGAGTAATGGCGAGTTTAAGCATCCCCGAAAACGATACCGAGAAGATATTTGCCTGTAAGTGTGCCACATTTTGCTATTCGCTTCCAGACTTAGCTAGGCTGCACAGTAGCATACTTGAGCCTTTCTCTGCCACCCTGTAAGCTGCAATACTTGTGCAGCTATAAATAGCAACTTTCACCCGCTTGAGTCGTATATAGCTATACGGTAAGTCCTGTGCCGCATTTCTGCGTTGCAGAACTAGGTATTGATCCCGCTACTTCTTTACGCTCACATCTCGCGTTCAGCCTCGCGAAATCGCTCGTGAAAGCATATCCAGATGGATTCTCTGAGAAATTTGACTTTACAAGTCCCCCCAGGTGCCACGCAGCACGGCAATCCACGTACCTTCTGCATACAAGGTACAGAATGGAGGGATGCCATGACTGTGTTGATGTTTTTAGCCACAAATTATGTCGCTCACGCTGCTACGGTCAAGTCTACACTAAGCGAAGGTCCAGTCGCAACTACAATCAACACATTTTTTACACTTTGCTTTCCGATGTTTGGTCTTCTTCGCGCTATCAATGCTATCGCTCGCGGAGCACGTTTCGGGGGATCGGAACTCAAGAATGTTTGCGGAGCAGGAGCGTTGTGCATGGTTATAAGGAGCAAAGAATAGAGGCTAGAGACAGGTCAATAAATTGAGGCACTTATTATTGAGGATGCTGCGGACCAAGAAGAGACCGGAGTGGTGACTGATGATCAATTATCTTCCATTGTATGCCTGCGAAGAACTCTCTGCTTGGGCCTACTTCGACACATTTCGATCTCGAGCTTATGTAGACCTCGATATCGCAAGGATCCAAGGATCCATGGATCCTACACGTTAGCCCCAGGATATGGTTTCGTAGTCGTTCCCCGCAATGTGTGTCTCGTTGATATTCAGGACATAACTTAGGCAAACGAGACGCGTACCGCAAAACTGCCTTCTGTTGAGCCCCAGGCCGGCGAGCCGACGTTCCTAGCTGGGAAATCGCGAGATTTATCTCAAAGTCTTGCAGGTAGTGCATATGAGATCCCACAACCCGATACCGACACGTCAAGTTCTATCTCCGGTGCAAATATCGCCAAGGCCTCGAACCATGCATCCGTATCCCGCATACAGTATCGCAATAGCCGTTGCATCTCTGATTCAATCATTATCGGCTGTGGACATTTATACAGGTCAGATGTCGTCGATAGGTGGGGCTATGCATCCTTTCATCTCACTGTCATACCGTACCCGGTAATGACTGTAGTGAACTTGGTGAGCAACCTTCTCACCGCCGCCTACGCATGTATCTACATGGCTGAGTCAGAGATCATGCAGGAAGCAAGGAGCAGGGGAAGCTTTTTCGTCGGTGCGGTAGCAGCATTGGAGAACTGTCAAAGCGGATGCGCATCAAAACCGACAATCGAAGATGTACCCACATAGTCAGGGTTGACACACCGACACATCATTTCCCTTGCTTCAATCTTACGAGGGGACCTCAGGAACATCAATTTCAGTTGGCGAGCTCCCAAAGTTCGGACCTCGAATACACGACTAGGCTGGTAAATAAGTAGGGGTTGGGGTTGGGTTAGCTTACGTCAGACCCTAACCCAACCCCAACCCTAACCCAATATTTTGACACTAGCGATGGGTATAGGTTGGGTTGGGGTTGGGTTAGCTTACGTCAGACCCTAACCCAACCCCAACCCTAACCCAATATTTTGACACTAGCGATGGGTATAGGTTGGGTTGGGGTTGGGTTAGCTTACGTCAGACCCTAACCCAACCCCAACCCTAACCCAATATTTTGACACTAGCGATGGGTATAGGTTGGGTTGGGGTCGCACAGACAGTTATCGCAGTAAATTATCACAAACCCAATGGGCACCCTCGACCCAACCCCAACCCAAGCTCCTGCCACCCCTATCCAACCTCAGCCCGGGGTCCGTGCGACACCAGCCCAACCTACACCCACTGCTGGGTACCCCGAACCCATTTGCCAGCCTATACACGACTCAGGTGTATGAAGAGCGATGCACGTAATGGCCCTGCCTTGGACGAGATATCAAACAGGGGTGGAAACAATGCAAATCCAGCTGAGTCTTCAAGGAGAGAGTCTGCAGAAGAAGGCACGTTAGATAGGCTGCAAAGCGTAACGCCACTGGGAGACCATGTCGTGAACATACCAGAAAATCCTGTGGGTCATGACCAGCGCGCTGAGCCAAACTCTAGATTCCTGATATAATAATTGCATCAGAAAGAAATCAGCAGACAGAGGATTCATAGGTATCTCATCAAACGGGAGAAGCCAACAAGACTCTTACCACGCGTACATATTGAGCTATTCCAAGATTCCAACGGTCTGAAGGACAACCTAAGAGCGATCACTCAGCCTGCAAGGCCGCTACTATTTCGGCTGATCGACTTACCCTTTAGGCTGGTCATGACATATGACCCTATACGCGTGCGATTGGTCGAGGGTATGACTCGCATACTCGCGGAAAACATAGGGAAGAGCAATTGGAGGACTATGCACTGGACCTTGTTTAAAGAAATTTATGGGGATATATCCCGGAAATCGCAGAAAGCGCGTAAACCGAAACTTCACATACCTCACTGCGATCGCTCCATGCGTGAAGGCGAAGATGCCAAAGATTCGACAGGTACCCAAGGGCACCCCATGCTTATTGTAATGTTCGAATGTGTCCTAGGATGTACCATTCTAGCGCCTTTGGTCGCGGTGATGGGATGACGACCCCGCTGGTTCTCCGCCGGACGAAACTCGCAGCTCGAAAGAGTGATCATATTGCTATAGGCGTGTGAAGGCATATTTAGCCTCTCTCTACCAATTGTTACAATTAAAGAAGTGGTAATGATTTTTCTTCTGCCTCCATTATATACCACATTTTCGTTTGTGGGGGCGCAGCATAATTTATTTGCACTATAAACCTATCCGTCTAGTCTCTTCCCTCTTGGAATTTTCGTTGTGCCCTTCTAGGGTTTCGTTCTAGTAAGCCGTATGCTTGTGGAGTGGGGAGCTTGTGTTAGGCTGTATTGAAGCAAGTACCTCTCGCACACGAAACCTCTCCTTCTCCTCGTTATACCCAAATTCTAGTAATAATATATTAATTGGATTCTCAACCGATTACTCCCTTACAAGGGGGACACTGAATTACAGCTATATCCCCTCTAGTAATCTCAACTGTCACAGAGTCACTATGTCGTTTGAATGGCTTACCGCTCTGTAGGTTATGATCGATTCGCGCATCTAGTCGGGTGGTAGCTTTATCATGTTGGTTTTCCGACTACCAGATGAGCCACGGATAGGCACAACTTTGACTTGCCCATTCAATTTAATATATATAATGAACTTTGTATGTTTGAAAAAAAAGCTAAAGGTTTCCGCTGACCCGTTTGCAAGCCTTTGCAGAGTATCAGCGTCTCGTTGTTCCTTTCCTGCTCACGCTGGGTTTCTGACTTCGTGTTACTAGCAGGGGCTGAAAAAGCTGAGCTTCGCGAACTAAGGCTGGATTTTCTGAATATACTATCCTTGATCAGTGCTTTCGGTATTGGCTATTCCGGTCAATTTGAGAGTTCCTAGGTTGACCTGATACTCGGTTATGAAGTCGGAAACCAGACGTAATGCGCCCTCATTCGAATATCAAACAGGTCGCTTTGCCGTGCGGGGTAGTCATATTCATCCTCGACCAATCAATGGATTACAAAAGAATCACATCACTTTTGGCTCCCCTTTCCTCGCACATCAGTACAGAAACATAGTTTTCTAAAATTATATTCGGTATTACACGATGAGATACAGTCAATTGCGGTTGGGGTAAAAGTTAGTTCACCCGGCCTAGGCATAATGATAAGTTCACTACAAACCTCTACCTAAGTAAAATTACCTCTGAAAGTATTTGGGCTACCTAGGCATTTAGGGATCCACAGTTATCAACTAGATATGCTCATACGCCTTCTGAAACTAGAATGATAAACTCATGACATATAATCACTTGAGCATTATATGCGCACTCAGTCATCTTGTTGTGTTAAAAAAACGAGTATAAGAATGCAAGGTTCCGGGGTTACTGCAGGTATAGTGGGGTTCAACGTCACTTGCTTATACTAACATTCAACCACCGCTTAGGTTTGACATCCGGCGCTGAGCAGAGACAATCAAGCTAGCTAGATTTTGAGGCCATTATAGACACAGCACAGATTTTGATCTGTGCACGGGTTTGGCAAAAAGTAATAAAGAAGTTAATCGCAGTAGATTATATCTCAGAAATAACGTGTATAACTGTACAGACATGACAACAATTCAAAGAAGATCACAAGAAAATCAAAACCTTTGCTCACGATGCCACAATCTTGAATTGGACAAATACATTGCACCCTGGTCCTACGGCGCACAACAACTCATTGCCGAAATCGCACCCAGCACAATACAAAGGAGCTGCGCACTATGCAACTTATTCGGCAATCTACTCAAACCACGAAAGGTTGAGGAAGAAGCAAAGATAGAGTCCAAGATATTAGCAGGTGCGGGCAAAAATACCTCTGAGAATGAATCTGCAAATGATTTGGTGTCGGTCCAAATGCACCATCACGAAGAGCAGCATTGGAACGTCGGACGAGATTGGGAGATGGTTTCGTTCTCAATCAGCACTACTTCTTCTCGGGATCGGCAATTGTGTCTCTTCCCCCTCCAGCCTCCAGTCACACCAGCGGACAATGTGAACTATGCCTCAGGACGTCTCATTGATGTCGACTTCGCCGACCTCGCCATGGCCAACTCATGGCTTGATTTTTGCAAGGAAGGACATTCGCAAGACAACTGCGTACCTATTCGACCATTGTTACGCACTCCGCTCAAGGTAATCGATTGCTACACGCGCCATGTTAGGCCCCTTAACGCCAACGAGTCGTACATCTGTCTAAGCTACGTCTGGGGCCGCAATGCCGTGGTCACCAAGATGCAAGATGCGTGCCTGCCAGAGAAATTGCCCAAGACAATCGAAGACGCAATGTGGGTAGCATGTGAACTCGGGGTGCCTCGCATCTGGGTTGATCAGTACTGCATCGACCAGGAAAACTTGCAGGAGAAAATGGAGACGATCGCGGCCATGAATGACATCTATGGCGGTGCAGAATGCACGATCGTCGCTGCGAGCGGAATTGATGCGTCGAGGTACGTTAATGCCATCTACTAGAGTGTAAATCTAAGTTATACCTATAGTGGACTGCCAGGAATTCGTGGCACGCCTCGACACCCATTGAAAACTATTCAATTAGGTGCTTGCTCATTCTTGGTATCGGAGCATATCTGCTACGAGCTACAGACATCTCGATGGAATAGCCGGGGTTGGACATATCAGGAAGGTATGCTGACGCCTCGCCGCTTAGTTTTTACTTCCTCGCAGCTCTACTTTCAGTGCAAGCAGATCCACTGCCTTGAGTTTCTCGAGAACGGATTCCAGAATCCGTCCGTCTCTGGGGAAGGAGGGTTTCAATTCTTCCACGGCGTGGGCGCAGGTTTTTCGCTGAACACTGTGCATGAGTTACTAAAGGAGTATTTATTGCGTCACCTTTCTTTTGGGTCAGACAGTATCAACGCGTTTGAGGGGATCATGGGCGCATTGGGAGGTGGAAAGAGTGGAGGGACATTAATGAGGCACTTTTATGGTATGCCAGTGTTCTATAAAAAGGACAGGGCACTTGAAGTAACAACAATGTTCGCCAAGGGTCTACTGTGGAGATACGAAGATCCGATTATATACACGGATAAACGCAAAGAGACGTTGAGTTTCCCATCGTGGACTTGGGCGGCTTGCAAGGCTGCACATCCATCTACTTCGAGCAGCTTTCTGTCTGAGTACGGGTGGACATACATGCTGTATCAGGAGGGGATTGCTTTCAAAATCAAGCACTGTAGAGGAGAAGAGATGGACTTGACAAGATTCGTGACTCACTTTGGCACAGCAAAGTACACAGACTTTGAGCCTCTGATCTACATAACGACTTGGACCATCGCCGCTCGATTACATTTCGGGAACTATGACAACAACACCCACGTCCCAACTCTCTTTGGAATAGCATCCGAGGCCGTATATCTAGACAAACATCCATATGAAGAGGGCGATGTTGTTGCCCTATACATGGGTGTTGTACACACCCACACGGAACCCATTTGCTCTGGGGCTCTTCTTCCATCCCCCGAGGAAAACTTTGAAAGCCCTTCTAGACCGAGATATGCAACAGATATCGAGGAACAGTACATAGTCATGTTTCTACTCGTGCGCGAGATAGACACAGCAAAATTTGCTCGCATTGGTCTGGCATCTATCAAGCTCAACCATGCGCCTTCTAGTGCAGATAATGCTATTGAGGAAGTGTGTGAACTGAAGGCACATAGCTGCGACGGCATTCTGAACATGAGTAGGAGTACAATCTGTCTTGTCTGACTTTGATAGTAGTAATACAGATATCAAAGTTCCTCAGTGCTATGTGAGCACCACACCTCAATCATCTATCATTCAAGTATTTTCTTGTTGAATTCCATGTGTCTATGATTACCGGACTGTTTTGGAGTTTGAAGATCTTAAAGAGGAGACTGAGCATAGTCCCCAAGATCCACGTATACTAAATATATGTCTGTGTATTTGGTTTAACATCCCTAAATGAGGCCTCCGGTGGGACACTGTTTGGGCAGGCCAAGCTATGGAATATATTACAGGCACTTGTCCCACCTTACCATAGACGCCTATTCGCGGTAAAATGCGTGGCTCTCTGGCCTATCCATCCTGAAAAACTTCTGCCAGTGGAAGTCCCAGGAAGTAATTCCTAGGGTAGAAACCCGGGCGTCGAGCAACAGTAATTGCAAAGATGACCAAGCCCGTCCAAGGGGCTCCGTTATCGTAAGCATGAAAATATGTGAGAATAAGTCGGTATAAGGGGGTCTACATAAACAAAATAGAACACAAGGGAAGTAGGGCCGAGTAAAGGTACGTTAGTAAAGACATGTTGAAACACATCATAGCGCATGATACCTCAAGCGAGGCGTCTGCCTACATCTGTTCTCCAAGTCGTCTCCTCCACCGCCCTTAAACCACAAAAAAAAAAAAAAAAAAAAACCAGTAACAACGCCTTGCACCTCCAAAGACCGCAAATACCCCATCGACGGCGACCGAAAGCCACGCAAATCCCCCTCTTCCGCCGGCATACATCTTCGCGCCAGCTGGAGAATCCCCGTATTCACACGCCCGCGGCAACCTCGTCTATATCCTTCTCCACGCGCCTCTGAAGCGACGATCTACCGGTGCTGTAAAAGCCCTGAAGTTCGCCGCCGCACCTGAATTTGATTCCGACGCGCAGCTCGGTGCGACTTGGGGGTGGGTTATGCTGATCGTTGTAGTATTCCGAGTAGTGTGTGCACCAGAGGTGGATGGTTTGTTCGCTTTGCTGGAATGCGTTTACTTGCCTGTTGGCGTTGTAAGGGATCGAATCGGGGGTTGCGATCGTTTCCCGTAGCTCGG
The DNA here is from genome assembly GCA_028456385.1 of Ophiosphaerella korrae. Classification (NCBI taxonomy): domain Eukaryota; kingdom Fungi; phylum Ascomycota; class Dothideomycetes; order Pleosporales; family Phaeosphaeriaceae; genus Ophiosphaerella; species Ophiosphaerella korrae. The sequence continues at coordinate 331,702 of JALNQF010000027.1, read as the reverse complement.
CTTGTGGCTAGACTTCCCGTCGGAGAGAGAGGCGGTGGATCTTTTCGCGGTTGTGCTCGACGAAATTGGCGATGCGTTGTAGTAGGCCTAGAGAGACGTGCGTGGCGAAGCTCTGTGGAGCGTCGTTTGCCTTCTAAAATGAGGTATGTGAAAAAATTATAGTTGTTGGGGATTGGCTCGGGCGATTTGCAGGTTTGGCTGAATAGAATATGCCTGGTTAACATCTCACATTTATAGGTTGTTATTATATACACCAAAAAACATGATTCGGTAGGTGGTGCAAGGCTATAACTACAAGTGCTTATAGTAGAGCCTGTTAAAGATGGAGCAATTGCTAACAGCGAATGAATTGACGTAACAAGACTGCCCAGACTTGGCGGCGCAAACAGTTGATGAAGGTAATCCTAGGCCCTACCAATATCTACCTCCCAGTATATATAACTATAGCCGTACAAGCAGTTGCCTTAAACATATTTGTCGTTGGTGCGTGTGATCTACAATTAAACTTTGATGCAATTATGAAACGAGAAAGACTGAGAATTCCAAGCCTGCATTTGATCTAGTTATCACACCTGGGCAGCGAGAATGATCAACAGGGCAATTGTGCAACCCCAGTAATTAAGAGCTGCAAAAATAAATCTTCAAAGAAAAAGCTTCGTTCAGCGCAGAGTCTCAACAAGGAGGATTAATATGGACCAAGGCTTGCCCTAAACAGGCCACCCTCTAATCCCAACAACGCCAGAAAATCGCTATCCACGAAACCCACAAGTCTAATCAAAGCAGCATAAACAAATTCTACCCACCGAAACGCCAGGGTATTTCCAGTTCCAAACGCCTAACCCAACTCCATCACAAACCACAACCCTAGCACTAACTTGCCCCACCACCACCACCATCTCCTCCTCCTCCTCCTCCTCCTCCTCCATCCCCGCCACTAAACCCACCAAACCCACCCCCATCAGCAAAGAAGCCCTCAGCGGCATATCCCGCAGAATACCCCCCCTCATACGCATGGTACTTCTGGTTCCGTTTGTGGTGCTTTTTCCGGTATTGTTTCTGGTACTCCCTCTGGTATTTTTTCTGGTACTTTTTCATCCTGCGGGTTTGACGCATGGGCGGGTGGGATGATGGGTAGTTGCTGTGTGGCTTGGAAGAGTGGCAGCCCATTTAGCAAGCGGGGATAGTAAGTAGTGGTGGGGTGCTTGCGTGATTGCGGCGGGAAATGACTGGGTTTGAGAGGATGATTGTGAGAGAGCAGATTGGAGGGAGAGATGGAATTCGTTGGATGCTCGATGATGTTTAATTGCCTGCGGCTTGAAGTGTGCAGCGATTGTTGATGATGGAACTACCCACCGAGGCAACCTCCCCTCCCCCCCCCCCATATATATACTCCCTCTCAGCCTAGACCATTAATGCGCCTTACGCCCTGACTACCATTAGTAGGCGACCCAAAACGTCATGCCCTCACGCAATGTCGTCCAGCCTGGAGAGCCGCACGACGATGTGATTGGCGGATCACGCACGGACCGGTTCGCGGCAAGGCCTGTTTAGGAAAAGATAGAGCGCGCAGGGGCTGTGGTGTGGATACCCATGGATCCATACGTAGTCTACCTGATTACGACACGTAAAGAGATGGCAGCAGATGGCTGCTGGGCTGGGAAGTGGCAGGGCGGGGAGTTTGGGGGCGAGGCTATTTTTATTGAGGGAGCGTGGCGGAATGGTGGCGGGCTAGAGAGGATGTTGAAACTGCCTGATTAGGAAGGTATGGGACTAGGTGTCGATCGTAGTGACCCTCAAGTGATTTCTCTTTAGCCTCTGCAACACGCTCCACCTCCCGCCCTCTCCGATCTATACCCCATTCACAACCCCCTCTCCGCACCGATCCCAACCATTCAAAAAATAAATAAATAAATAAATAAAAATCTCTGCGATCATATACGTGCTCACGATTCTATTTCCTCCCTCTCTAAACCTACTATATAGTCTACCGTAGTTTTGGAGTTACATGGTTGAATGTCATCAGACCCGGTTGGATGGTTTCGTAGGGAGATGGCGTGGTGTAATTAGATGGATTAAAGGATTTGTTTTCGTTGTGGCAAGGGCGGTTTAGGTGGGATGGCAAATTCACGAACACACAACGGGGCGTTTGAACTTTACATATTTCAGGGATATAGCGCCGCCTGGTCAGGCCAAAAGAAATCCCTTCTCGCTCTTCTCGTGCCGACTCCAATCAACCCAACCCAAACCAAACCAAACCAATTCAATTCAATTCCGTTCATCTTCCACAATGCATCATATCCAACCGCCAAAGCGCCAATCCAAAGCGCGTAAACCGTGAAACCAAAGTTAAAAAAAAAGGCCGGGAAAAAAAAAAAGAAAAAAAAGGGGGAAACGTCTGAGCACCGCCCAATGCTTTCCGCAACGCCCATCGTACACGCCTCAATAAATCTCCTCGTTTGTCCCACTCTATTCAATTCGCCCCAAACCGCCGCTGGAATTTTACTTGCCGCCATTCTTCTTTGCCTTCAGCGCAAGATGGCTATATACCCACCCACCCCCAAGCGCCAACAAGACGCCAAACCACTCGCGCGGACTCAGTATCTTGCCCTCGCTGTACCAGCCAATGCTCAGAATGAGAATCGTCTTAAGATGCGACACGATATTAAACGTGAGCGCGCTCGTTCTCCCAATAATCAAAAACTGGCTCAAATTATACATGCTGGCCATAACGCCCGAGGCACACGCGCTCCACAGGATGGTAGACGGGACCTGTGCGAGGTCGGGGATGGTGTCGAAGAAGGGGACGAAAGGGATGAGGAGGCAGACGGAAATGGGGGCCTGGTTGAGGAGGAGTTGTGGGGGGGAGACGGCAAAGTCTTCGATTTTCTTGCCGATCCAGATCTGGTAGAGGGCGGTAGAGCAAAACGCGAGGGTGGCCACAATTACGCCGAAGAGCTGGGTTTTGGCTGTTTCGTTGATGGTAAACGAGACGCCGATGCAGGTGGCGATGATGGCGGCGAGCATGTAGCGCGTGACTTGTTTGCGGAAGAGGACGAAGTTGATGAGGACGACGGTGGGGGTCGTCATGACTTTGGACAGCTGGTAGAAGCCGATGGAGTTGAAGGTGAGCGAGAGGTTGCCGAGGACGACGTAGCCGGCGAAGAAGCCGCAGACGGGCAGCATGTGCAGCGGGTTGAGGCGCACTGCTTTGAAGGCGCGGAAGGGGCCGAGGGTGGAGATGAAGAGGACGAGGCCGGTGGCTGTAAAGTGCCACATAACAACCATGAGCTGGCAGGCTTTGAGCTGCGGGTCGCTGAACACTCTGCGCGGGTTAGCCGTCTCATCCGGGACTCGCACTCAGATTCGGGTACCTTTTGCTGAGGAAAATCAGCCCCAACGTCGAAAACGTGTTGAGCGCAATCCAGAAACACGTTATCAGTTTCTCGCGCAGCGGCAGCGGCGCCGCCTCGGCAGCCGGCTTCTCGACATAGGGCAGCTCTTCGAGCTCGAGTTCGTGGGATTCGCGCGGGTCGATGTTGTCGACGAGACCGTCGGTCGAGGGGCGTTTCTCCACTGCGCATGTTCAGCCGGCCATCATGCACACCATACAGCCAACTTACCCATTTAGTGAACTGTGCTGTGTGTAGCGAGCGACGATGTGAAGACAAGAAAGCGAGCGAGCGGGCTACGCACTCATGCCAAAACGGCGGACAGCGAAGTCTGGGACCGAGAGGGGGGGAGCGCGGAATCCGGCACACACACACACAACACCAAAAAGGAAGCGAAGAAGAACCAAAAGGGACGGATCGGGCAGAGGTGGGACGGAGGAGAAGAAAGAGTCCAAGGGGAGCGGAGGGAAGTCGAGGGCCAAGAAGGGTTGAGAAGGGGTAGTTTAGTACTTGGGTACGATGGTTAGCCGGGGGGCTGAGGCTGGCTGAGCGAGCTCGCCCAATCAACAGCAGGCCCAGCGCCACACACACCTTTATCTTATTTTTAGTCCCTGCAAAATGCCGTGAGATTGCGCTCCAACAACTCATCAATGCCGTGATTTTCTCGCGAGAATCCTCCGGCGCGCTCGCGCTGTATATCTAGCTAGAGATATCTGCGTGCTGGCAGCGAAGCCCACGGCCCCTTTCAAGCCAAGTGGCCTCACTGCTGTGCCCCCCCCCCGTTGACTTTTACCCTCGCCCTTGCTTCCTTCACCACTCACCGTCTAGCGCCGCACACGTGCTAGCCTACAGCACCCACTCCCTCCGCCGCGCAATCAGCATTCGTAACCCGAACTTGGCGCAATTCGCACGCAGGCAGTCTCGCATCAAAACAGCCAAGCAACACTGATCCATCACCAATCGTCTTTGCAGTTAGCGTTTCTTCCGCTCTACCCGGCCCTCGTTTCACGCGTCGTGTAAACTTGCCAGATCCCCAACTTCACCCCACGTGCAAAACGAGCCATCATACAGATAACATGACGGATTTGTATTCGCTACTTTTCGCCCTCCATCTATGCATAAGCCGCCACGCTTCACACACAGCTTCCATAGTGACAAAACACTGCGCCCAAAAACAAGCCCTAGCGCAATTGGAAAAAAAAAAAAAAAAAAAAAAAAAAAAGAGTATTCCGCTAGTGTACATGTAGCATCGCCAGGGGAGAAATCAACCTGCAATGCTCCGTCGCGGGTTAAAAATGAAGAAAAAGGTCTGTGTGGGGGTGTGTTGTTACAAAGCCGCTTTGCATGTTGGGTTATACTTCGCCGTCTGCGACTGCAAGGCGCTGCTTCGCTGTCTTCGCCTTCTTGCTGAGTCCACCTTTGCGCTTCTTGCTGCTAGATGCACCTACTGGGCCTTCTATGTTGGACACGGGTGTGGCGGCCCCGCTGACTTTGGCGCTCTCGTCAAAGTGTCCTTCGCCTGTGCTGTGTTAGTGACTGCCTTCTTAGATGATATATCATCAACTTACCCTCGTGATACATGTCCTCTAGATTGGCCTCTACTCGCTTCCTCTTGGTGCGCTTCTTGCCTGGCGGCGCGTTCTTCTCTGCTTCAGCCAGCTCAGCCTCCTTCTTCTCAATCTCTGCCGCCTGCTCGTCGTCCACGAGCCACATGGCCATGTCTTTGGTGCGATTCTCGCGGGACCGCGTGTTGAAGTCGATGCTTGCTCCGGCGCCTCCAGAAATGACCACGCGTTGCACTTCCTCTTTCTGGAGCGCACGCTTGCGAATGCGTTCTTCAATAGTACCACGCGTGATAAGACGATATACTGTTACTTGCCGCGTCTGGCCAAGACGATGGGCACGGTCCATGGCCTGCGAATCGATAGTAGGATTCCAATCAGAATCGTAGAAGATGACCGTGTCGGCCGATGTCAAATTGATTCCGAGACCACCAGCACGGGTCGATAGAAGGAATACGAAAATGGATCTGTCGCTCTGGAAATCTGCAACCGTGTCTCGACGGTCTTCCAGCTTCGTGGATCCGTCCAGGCGGCAGTACTTGTAATTTCGGTATGTCAGGTACTCCTCCATGAGATCAATCATCCTCGTCATCTGGAAGTAGAGTAGTACACGGTGATCATTGGCCTTGAGCTCTTTGAGGAGTGCGTCGAGACGAGCCAGCTTGCCCGAGTCTGTTACAAAGCGAGACATGGAAGGAGCCTCGATGTGGTTATACCGTGTCCGTTCATTTGTCGGCGGTGGAAGTTTGTTGCAAGGAACGAGAGCCATGCTCTCAGCTTTGGTTTCCAACAGATGTTGCTCCGTCTTCTCTGACACGCCGTAGAGAGCACTGCGAACGACAGGATTGAAAAAGTCTCGCTGCTTCTCAGCGATAGCGCCCTGGCTGGCACAGTAAAGCTCAACCGGCGGCGCGAATACCGAGGGCTTCGCACACGGTTCAATGACATTCAGGCCGGTCTCCTCGAATGCAGCTTGTGAGATATTCAACAGCTTGTGCATGTATCCTTCGCTTGTGATGTCGGCTAGAGGGGCACGAGCCTTACGGGCGACAATATTGAACATTGAGTGCTTTGGCTCGAATTTGTCGTTGTCGCCGTCGTATAAAATGTGGTATCCACTGAGCTTGCTAGGCTTGTTGCTGATGTCAATTGCTCGCTGGAACAAACCGCTCCTCGCAATCTTCGACGCCTCGGACGCTGAAAGGTCGGAAAACCGCAGCCAAGAGAACCCACTATCGCTGCGGGCAGACCGCTCAATGTTGTCGGGGTTCCAGACGTTCATTAAGTTGTAGAGATAACGGCCCTTGAACCCAGCCTTTTCGTTCTCCGGCCCAGCAATATCAAGGCGACCGCCATTTCGACCCACTAGCCTTGGAATGGAGTACTCGATTAGGTTGCGCGTGGTGTATCCGACGTTGACGTTCTGACCCTCCCGGAGGAACGAAGCTGTTTCTGCAAACGAGGCGAAGGAGAATGGCGACCATGTGTCGGCTCTCTCAAATAGGTCCGGGTGGTTACAGACCTTCCTGAACTGCATAACGAGGTTCATCAACGTCGCGCTATCCTGATCGTCTCCCACAGCCTTCTCAATTAGATCCATAATGCTAATCTTGTTCCGGAGATTCGCGTAGTAGGCTCGCTGTCGATACGTGAGGTCGCAGTAAATGTCCAATTCAATCTTGTCACCCAATTCTTTTTGGACATGCTTCTTGACACGTCGCAGCATAAAAGGCTTCAAAATCATGTGTAGTCGCTTCAGTTGGTCCTCGTTCAACTTCGTATTACTCTGTGCGTGACTCTCGATATCCTTGGAAAACCACTCGCTGAACTCGTCGTGTGAATCAAATAAACTTGGCATGATGAAATGGAGAAGAGCCCACAGCTCCTGCATATTGTTCTGGATAGGGGTACCGGTCAAAAGTAGCCGATTGCGCGAGTGGAAGCTCAGCAGGCTCTTCCATCTAGAGCTGGAGGACGACTTGATGGCCTGTGCTTCGTCGAGAATCATGTACTGCCAGCGCATCTTCTGGAAGTATTGCGCATCTTGAACGACCAATTGATAGGACGAAACCACAACGTGGAATGGCGAGTCTCGGGTATATGTAACGTGTTTTCGATCCCATAACTTGCGCAAGACCTTTCGATCCTTTGCAGTACCCCAGTAAGGGATGACATTCAGGTCGGGTACGAAGCGTGCAATTTCTTGTTGCCAGTTGTGGAGTGTTGATGCTGGCGCAATGACCAGGAACGGTCCCCAAATATTGTACCGCTCAGCAAGATATGCCATGACCGAGATCGATTGGACCGTCTTTCCGAGACCCATCTCGTCGGCAAGGATACCGTTGATACCCTGCTCGTACAGGTTTACCAGCCAGTTGAGACCCTTGAGCTGGTACTCTTTCAGCGTGCAGCTTAGTAGCTTGGGTTGAGGGATCCAATCTTCCTTGTTCTGCAGGCCAGATGGGTTCTGGAAGTTCAGCTCGCCGTCATCCTCTTGATCGCCGGTATTGTTGAAAGCACGGGCCCGGTCTTGGGCCTCTTGGATAGCATGTTGAGCATTGGCCATAGCGGCGGCCTGGAGGCCACTCTCATCCTCATTGTCAAAGTCGAGGTCCTCAAAGTTGGTGACCTTTGCACTGGGTCTGCCATTTGGATCAAGGCCACTGACATCGATTGATGACTCATTCTCCTCAGCGGGCGCACTTGCTGCGGTCTCGGCATCGTCTGTTGACCTCTCGATCTCTGCTGTTCTAGCCTTTTTGCCGATGAAATGGGAGTAGAGCTCAGTCTGGGAGATGAGGAAGTTGAGCTTTCGCTTTTGCCGATTAGCTTCTCGCTCGGCTTCGACCTTCTTTGCATTCTCCAGCTCTTGTCGCTCTGCGTTCTTGCGTGACTCACGCTCATCACGCTCGTTCCTCTTCCAGAAGGCAGTCATCTCACGCATACCTCGCTTGGCTCTGGCCTGGGTATCCTTCTGGTTTTTGTTGGTGCGCATCTGCCATCGTCGAGCCTCCTTTCCAGCCAGCTGAGCCGTCTTGCGGAGGTTTGATTGTTTGGTGGAGAGTGAATTTTCCTTGATGCGAACCACCTTTGGAACGTCCTTCCGGGCAAGATCCTTGATAATTTGGGCGTAGAGGTTGCGATACGCAGACGAGTCATGCGATGTTAAGAAGCCGGTGCCCAACTCTTCAGTGTGACTGCGGTCTCGTAGCGATCCCAAGCGGGCTTCTTCTCGTGGTGCAATGGTGGGCAGATCATCGCCTCGATCAATAGCGGCTTGTCCCGCGGCAGCAGCATCCTTCTCGGCTTGTTTCTGCTCCTTGCTCTTCTTAAGACGTCCATTTCCGCGATTCTTCCGCTTTCCGCCAGTACCAAGATCATCAGAGGCCTGGAAAGAACTCATGGTGCCGCCTTCAAGGTTCGGTCCATGGGGTGTAACTTCCCGGATGTCCTTACTAGGGGCATTGCCCTGGAGAAGCTGGCTGGTATTCTTGGCTTTGCGTTCAGCCTTCTGTGCTGCAGCAAGGTGACGCTCCTTCTCCTCCTCATTCTCAGCCTGTCCTGCCTTTGCCAGAGCTTCAGCGCGCTTAGCCTCTTCGTTCTGAATGGTCTTTTCCCGCCTCCGCTTGCGTTGCATATCTTTCTTGCGCTCCTTCTCTTCTGCAATCTCCTGGCTTTGCACCTGTTGCCAGGCGTCGCCTTCGTGTTCCTGGTTGTAGCAGTGTTTCGCGTAGTCGCGGTTGGCAGCGAGGCCATCGTGGTAGCGGGTGAGGGTGACTGTACGTCGTCGCTGATCTCGTTAGCGTGGGTTGTTAAGTGTAACCACACATCTGGAACTTACCTTGCGCTTCGTAGTCTCACCACTGATGACCTCTAGGCTGCGCTTCAGGCTGCGCTGTTTCCAGTCCTCAAACTCGTCAAGAGGGCCTTGGCCCTGGAGCTCGCCCATTTGCTTTGTCTCGATGTCGGCAAGGGCAGCCTCGACCGCAGCCTCGTCTGGCACAGGTAGCTCGCGAGGCATTGCAAAGTGGCTAGGAGCGGTTGGGTCTTGGACGTGCAGCACCGGCTCGTATGCGCGATGGAGGATGCCATTGCCTTGTGGCGGTAGGTCGGCCGGGGCGGGCGACGGCATGGGCTCCTGCTTGACAAAGAGCGGGTTGAGCAGCGGCTTGGACAAGGGGTGGTGGTCGGCGTTGAGGGATGGCAGTTGCTGGGCCTTGGAGGGGGGCTCGTTGTCGTTGCCAGACGACATTATGCTGGACAGGGACATGGGGTCGGCGCGCGTCGGCGGCGGCGGCGGTGCCTAAGGTCAGTGAGCAAAGGCGCGTCCAGTGTGCAGGAGGTGCAGTGCAGCTTCACTCACCTCGTCCTTGAGAGATGGCCGCCTCGCATAGTTTGGGGGGGGAGGAGGCTGCACGGCGCCACGGTTCATGAACGGGTAGACCGAGGGCGAGACGGGGGAGTGCGACATGGCCTCCATGGCAGGCGCGTGGTGGTGTTGCGAGCGCGGTCGCTGCAGCGGCGATTGATGCGCGTACGAGCTGGCGATGGGCGAATGGTAGGTCTGGCGAGGGGGGGAGAAGGGTTAGCTCGGCATCCAGCACAGAAAAGTTGCAGCGACGGGAGCGATGGTGCGTGTGATGATGGGGGGATGGGGGGATGGGGCTGGGGGCGTGATGGACAAGAAGGAAAGGGACGGGCAAGTACCGGATAGTGGGTGTCGTAACGCGCCGTGTCCCTTAGCAAGCCGCCGTCTCCATGGTCAGAGGTCGGGTCGTAGTACTTGGACGCGGCGCTGTCGCGAGAATAAAGGGCCGTGCTGATGGGCGGCAGCTCGGTAGTGATGGGCGAGGGTGGTGGGCGGTGGTGTGGATGGGGGTGGTGCTGGTGGTGCTGGTCGAGGGGCGCGGCGGCGGCAGGCGAGTGCAGTGGGAGTGGTGGATGTGGATGGGGATGTGGTCGGCCATGTGTTTGTGTTGGCGATTGGGGCCCACGGTAAGCCTGCTCCCCTTGGTGCACTCTCTCGCCCTCGTCGTCGACCGGGCGCGGCAGGACCGGGTCGCGGAACATGGCGCCGCGACACACTGGCTATGGCCGTGGTGCTCTATGCCATGGGCCGGCGCGAGGGCAGACAGGCAATTGGGGGCTGCTGGTGCTGGTGTGCGGCGGCGCCGGCAGCAGCAGCGACGGCAGCAGCAACACCAGGGCGATGGCGCAGACGGGCGCAGACGGGCAGTGCGAGCAGACGCGGGCGAGGACGGCGATGGGCTGGCTGGTGGGGAGCACGTCGTCGGTCTGGAGTCTGGACATCACACTGCACTTGCACACAGGGAAGGGCTTGGTCGGTCAGCTCGTGCCTAGTGCGGCCACGGCAGTCTCCTCGTCGTCGACCGCAAAGGCCGCGATGCTGAGGTTGGATATCAGGGCCCGGTCGCACCACGGCCGGCCTGCGTGGCAGAGACGATCAACAGCAGAAGATGGCCCAGCCAGCCCATGAATGCATCGTCGCGCGGTGCCTGCGCCCTCGGTCTCGCGGGGCCCCATCGCCTCTGCCTGCCGCGTGCTGTCTTTCAACCCGCTTGAGAGAGCCTGCACCGTTCTCTCGCAAGTCGAAGCATCCTCGCGCCGGCGTTGCAGCCAATCGCCTGCATCCACCCTGCCGGCCCGGTGCAGTTGCAGCCGCCTCTGGTTTGCTGTGCACCGCGCCCACAATCGCCCTCGCTGCATGCCGGCCTCTCCCATGGCAAGAGTCTGCCATCTGCATGCAAAGGCAGACGCTGCATCGAGCATGGTCGGCGCCCAAAGAGGCGATGGGTTGAGCAGGTGGTGGTCAGATTAGCCGAAGCTCCCACGCCTCGGCAGCGAGCAAGCACAGAGGGACGGCCGGGAACAGGCAGCGGACAGGCAGCGGACAGGCAGACGGACAGGCAAGCAGTCAATTCTCCTGGCTGCAGCCCAATCGACGACGGCGGTGGCGGGGCGGTCCACCCATGTCTGCCGCTGCCGTGGCGCATGCTGGCCCCAACGCCGTGCAGCCCATCACGCTAGACGCCTTGGCATCAAATGTGCCAAAAATGCTGGCCACCTTTTTTTGAGCGCGACAGCCCCGGCCAGCACAACGACAACGACTTGATCTGCAATGGCTGCCGTCTACAAGACCCTGTCGGGCTCAGACAGCCATGGCAAAGAAGCCGGCGAGAAGAAGAATAAGCAGCGCGTCCTCATCCTGGTACTTTTCTCTCTTGCGACGCAATGCGCGCGTGCTGATCACATGGTAGAGTTCGCGAGGCGTCACCTTTCGACATCGCCATCTGCTGCAAGACCTGTATTCGCTGATGTGGGTCGCCGTCCAGAAACCTGAGGGGTGGCTGCTAATCAAACCAGGCCACACAGCCGGAAAGAGGCCAAACTCGACACCAAAACGAAGCTCTACCAGCTGAACGAATTGGCCGGTAAGAACCGCATTCTCCGGATGTGCTTTCCTTGCAACATGTGTTCTAGCGCTACAATTCCAAATATGCAATTTTCCCAAAGCACGTGCTAACATACATAGAACTCTACAACTGCAACAACATCCTCTTCTTTGAAGCCCGCAAAGGCAAGGATCTCTACTGCTGGATGTCCAAGCCCCCCAATGGCCCCACCGTCAAAATGCACCTCCAGAATCTGCACACCATGGAAGAACTCAACTTTATCGGCAACTGCCTCAAGGGATCACGGCCGATTCTCTCCTTCGATGCAGCATTCGACAAGCAGGCGCATCTCCGCGTCATCAAAGAGCTTTTCACCCAAATCTTCGGCGTGCCCAAGACGAGCAGGAAGGTCAAGCCATTTGTCGATCATGTCATGGGATTCACAGTCGCAGACGGCAAAATTTGGATCCGCGTCTACCAAATCAACGAATCGGAGCCAGGAAAGAAGGATACTGGTGGAGAGGAGATGGACGTTGACCCCGCCCCTAAGAAAAAGGGCAAGACAGATTTCAACGTCAGCCTGGTCGAGATTGGCCCACGGTTCGTGCTCACCCCCATTGTCATCCAAGAATCCGGCTTTGGAGGCCCCATTATCTACGAGAACAAGGAGTTCGTGTCTCCCAACCAGATTCGCTCGGATCTGCGACAATCCAAGGCCGGCCGATTCAACAGAAGGGCAGAAGCAGCGAGGGATACAAGAGTCAAGCGCGGAGACCTGGGACTCACGTCGCATGGTGGGCGAAAGAAAGAAAAAGATCCCCTCAGCGACCACGTACTGTTTGCTTAGACTTCCCTCGCGACAATAAAAGCATGGCGTTCAAAGGCTGCATGTTATCTCGGTTTCGGCGCATGGTCATGGCATCATCAGCATCCACACGGGTAATGGGCAGTATACCCAAATACAAATCCACCTTCAAGAAACATATCTCTCCGGGTCATCATGCTCCTCCTCAATTCCTCAGCATATTCCTCATTCACCCCCACTAAACCTCACTTCCCTCACATTGCATAACGCTTTAAAGGGCTCAAAGACCGATTGTGCCAAAGCATAGCTCGCCCCAGCCCACACGGCCGGTGCCCCACCATCAATCCAACACAGCTTCACACTCTGCAACGCCACCACCCTCTCCAACTCCCCCACTAGCTCCCTTACCTTCCCCCGAACCCCAACCGCCAATCCCTTGCCCTCACAATTATACTTGAACCTCCCCGTATGATCGTCCACAGTCTCCACACACACACACACACACACACACACACACACCACAAACCGCGCCATGCGCACCACATTGTGCTGTGCAAAGTGCTCGGGAAATACATATGAGCGGCTAGGCGTCAGCCCGTATGCCGTGCGCCACTGATACCGGAAAAGCACCAAATCGAAGAATACGTCGAGCGCGAAGGTGTTTTCGCCATAGAGCATGGTCGCCGCTTCGTCGTGGATTTGCCGGTTGGCGACCAGGGTGGATGTGGTGCCACGGTGCTAGATAGGAGCGGGCGTGGAGATGAAGGCGGACACGGAGAAAGTGACGGGCGCGGGGATGGTGTGCGGGAGGACGAGGCTGTATATCAGCCGGCGGAGCTCGACGGGGAGGCGGAGGAGCGGAGGCAGTGTTGAATCCAGCATATTTGAATCATACGAAATATCTCAGACGGACGACGATGTGTACATAACTTTGTGTCTGCCTGCACTGCACACGTTACGCCAGGAGGAGCGCAAGGGCCGCCGATTGGCCGCCTAATCCGGGACGGCTTGGCGGTATTTATCATCCAAGCGAGCGTCGACTCCTTCTCCTTCTTCTCTTCCCAAACAACAGCCATGACAAGTACCGCAGCAGACGGTCCCTTTGGACGTGCAAATAGTGCAATCATGTTCTCTGAAGTGTTCGAAATTCCTGCTTATAGCCCCAACGGAGGGGTCCGAATTATTTAAACTTTGGAATATTTTTCGGTGTGAGGTTTTTCAGCTTTGCACCGCGGTTCTTACGAAGAGAGTGGAGAGGGGAGTAGATTCTCCCGTAGAGAGGACGTTGTCGCTTCGTCTGAAGCTCGATTGAGGCTCGAAAGAATCGAGTTATTTTATCAGCTAAATTGACATTTTGGTGAGCTACGTCCTATCTTTGAAATGGAGCCATATACTGATTACTACTTTCCCAGCTTTTACCTTATTCATTTCGCTACTTCATTTCTCAGCCCGCCAAGATGCTGTTCGAAGACCTGGCCACGGAACTGGTGATCCAGGTGTTCTTTTCATGTAATACAATTGCCGACGTCCTCGCCTTATCGTCTGCCTGCGGCCGTTTCCGCAAGATCTACAACTCCTCCCAGCGGCTTGCTATCCTTGAGCACGCTGCGGAAACCCAGCTGGGACCACTTCAAGACCTCACTCAGCTCCTCACCCACAACGCCAGCCAACCAGCCCACATTATCCGCAATGTTCCATTTTCAACTGCCTTACTCAAACAAATCCTCCACCATGGCCGGGTAGCAGAAAAATGGTGTGACATGTATCCATTCAAAAAGTGGAAATACAACTACGAGAGCCGGCGCCTCCTCACCACCGACGAACGGTACCGCCTCAGGAGGGCCCTCTACCGCTCCTGGCTCTACTCCCGCGCCTTCCACAACCGCGACCACCCGCGCGAACTCCGCCGCACAAAGCCCACCATCCAAAAGCGCGCCGCCCTCCTGCACAACTGGAACGCCGCAGAGCTCGCCGAAATCGCAGACGTCAACGCCATCATCCGCGACGTCGTCCACTCCATCTGCCCCTCCAACGGCACCATTGCCCGCAAATTCAAAAAACGATACCCAGACTCCGATCACCCCCTCCTCTTCAACATCCACCTCAACTACCCGCCCCCTGCCCCCACCCACTCTCACAACCCCTTCGCTGCTCCCTCCTCCTCCACCACCACAACCCTTGCCTCCCACTTCCACTTCCGCAACACCCCCTCCAAATTCTCCCTGCTCCCTGCCCACGACCTTGGTGCCGAGGGCTGGGGCGACGACATCCCGCATTATTACGTTGTGCAGGACATGTTGAAAATGGATCCCGAGCAGATTATGTGGCTGAGCGAGAACGCGCCGCTCAAGGGCATGGTGCAGCGCTTTGTCGCGTCGCTGGGCGACTGGTTTGAGAATAATGGTGAGACATGGGGGGAGACGCTGGAGTGGGTTTTGGGCGAGAGGGGGGTTGATGTTGGGGGGTTTGTGGGCGGGGTGGAGGGGGGGTGGGACGGTGTTGTTAGGGGGGGTGTGATTGGGGGGAAGGGTGCGTGTGTGTGACGACGGGGTTGGGAGCAGTCGAGGTGTTGAGGGGAAACGCGCGTTTGATATCTATTTAATGCATGTGTGGTGTGCCCCGTTGCTGCAAATACACTTTGAGTGAAATTGGTGGACTCTATATGGGAAAGATTGCACTGCTGTTGCGTGTGGGGAGATTGCACTGCTGCTGCGCATGGGAAAATTGTATTGCTATTGCTATTGCTATTGCTATTGCTATTGCTATCGCTATTGCTATCGCTATTGCTATCGCTATTCCAGGCCGTTTCCTTGCGTGACGTGGGCTATGATGGTGAAGGCAGACAGATAAGGTCGTGTGGTGTGGCTGTGTTGTGTTGTGTTGGGGAAAGGGGAGAATGGGCATGAACAAGATCATATCGTCGTAAGGCCTTTTTTTTTTGTTTCACTTCCACAGCAGCACATCGTCAGAACCCGCCGGGCATCCGCGGCGCTTGCGTGTGGCGGGTGGATTTCCCCTTGGTATCGCGGCTGTACGGACTGCATGGCCCACCGCTCCATACCGCTGCGGGCCATTGCACCGCGCACGACAAAGCCACTAGCTGTTGGGTAGCATGGGGCATCGAGAATGGTGGCGTCGATGAGGGAGCGGTGCAGGAAGGTCCAGAGGGAGAGGTCGGGGCCGGGAAACATAGTGGAAGTGGTTTTCGAGGCGTTGCTGCTGGTTCCACGGCGCCTTGTGGTGGTGGTGGTGGTCGGCTTTGGCAGTGTGTAGGCTGGGCATGAGGCCGGCAAGCTGGTCTTTGACATAGAGCTCCTCAGCTTGTGGTCTCGTGCCCTTTGTTTCGTTCACCTATTGCAGAAGGTTTTGCTTGGCCAAGTTGTCGTATACCACTATATGGTCACCTCGATCGTCGGTGTTGATTCCTGGTCCCGATATGACCGATTGCTCAACCAGTCCTTTGCTGATGCACATCCAAGGGAGTTTCTCGCTGTCAATGACAGCAACACCTGGTCCCAAAGGGGGAGGCGCCATGTTGAGGTTGTCTCGCTTCGTCTTTTCCCTGATTTCTGATATGGCGCCTTTGATCTGCCGGGGGGTGACATTTGGTGAAAAGTTTCCCTGGACAAAGGCTTGGTGGATGGTATTTGGAGTGTCTGAAAAGATGTTGGCGTCAGTGCATGACAAAAACCAGACGGCCATGTCACTCCGTATTACTTCTTTGGGGTACCGTGTAAAACCGTTGACTAGTCGTCTGAGTTGATGCGCCCCAACCCATGTATCATCATCCACGGTATTTCGAACATAGTCCATATACACGAGCTCTTTGAGCGCTGCCAAAGCTTCCTCGTGAGTGCAGGCGAGTTTGAGCTTCGACACGATTTCAAAGGTCCGCAACCCCATATAGGAGTCTGGCCTTTCTATATAATCATTTGTGAGACAGTCCACAATTCTTCTTGCCAGTGTTTCCATGATACGGTTGAGCTCTTCATGTTGTTGCTGATCGAAGCTCGATTCCGAGGTTGCTGCACCTAATTGCTCCATCTTGGATTGCGAGTCTGCGTAGCTGCCACCCGCCCCCGCAGTAGACCCCAATTCGTCATAGATGCTGTTTAGATATACTCTCCTCGTCTAAGGTACATCTTCCACAACATTTATCGCTCCCGGCAGCAGACGTATATGTTCCTTAAATCTCAACACCTGATATGCATCTTCATCTTTGTGTTTTGGTTAGTACCTTCTGTCAATACAAGTTTTACACAATTCTGAGATGAGTAACCGCACGATGATTGCTAAAGTATATTCCAGACATGACGGTAGCACAAAACTTCATGTAAAAAATTCACATACCTGCGTTATCCACTGCATGACTTCCACGGCTCGCAAGCAAGTTGTTGGGCTTGTTTTGGCTCGCATCCGGTGACTGAATCAGGTTCTCGGCGGATAGGTTTTCTTCAACTTTCTTGTTATTCGGAGTGTTCACCATAATATCTAACAAAATTACATGAAGTAACATCCCTCACTACGTAGCGAGACGCATTCCGTAACGAGAAATTTCTACTATTTAGTCATCTTACATCTCTCTACGCAAGTCTATTAGGTTACAACTAGTATAATATCGTTCTTCAGCTATTTCTTCACCTAAAGTCGGCGTATGGAGAAAGATATCGTAGTATTGGCGACGTTGTCGATGATCTCGTCATCGCCTCAAAATCCGCTCTGAACGTAATACCCCTGCTCGCCCACGAGTATTAATATGCCTCCAGATTTCGGGGCTATTATAGGATAGTCTAGTTAAGAAAGAATTAGTATTCAAAGCTTAAGGTCGCCTTATAGCGGCGTTGTAGATTCTGAGAGTTTCGCTGGGCGGAAAGAGGCGTCTCAAACATCCTTCTGCTGTAGCGTACTTTCTAGCGCAGCTTGGCTGCATTAGTGTAACTAATTCACAGTATCGAATTTTAGCGCTATCAGTTATCTGTGGCGTAGTGCCAAGGGCGTTTGTCTAGTTTGTCTAGTTTGTCCGGCTTAGAAGTAGCCAGGTGTCTAGTTCATTGTTCGCTGCCCGGCTGTGTCTCACTGGCGCTCGCTGGCTCTGGCTGCTTCCTACTCTATTATAGTATTATCACTACAGTAAGCTAATATGGATAAAGCTAGCTGAGCATTAGCTGAACCCCTTCCCGAAGGCATACCTGACACACATACGCTGCTTGATTGGCACATACCAACGTCCCTATCGCTACCCTAGGTTATTGTAAACGCGGAGGACGCTCGAGAGAAGACAAAGCTTTAGACTAACGGTACCTCTACCTGTACGAAGAGAACGCCGTCTCTGATTTCTTGACACAGTCTAGTGCTCTTGGACAACCTGTGCGAGTGAAGTATATACCCGCAATAGCGTTTAGTGCTACCCGCTACTGACCTAAAGTAGATAGGCTACTCAAGCCTCCTTACTACAACTAGGCTAAGCGATTTGAGAAACGTCGAATAGAGCTCGTAGTAAGGAAGAATAAGCCGCAAGACTGGAACTGATATAATATCTATGACAAGGTTACACACTGGTTTGAAGTGATTGGGGAGCAACTAGAAAACCTAGCTATTTTGCTGCAGAATGTCTATAATATGGACGAGACTGGAGTTATGCTAAGTATGCTAAATTCCGTTAAAGTCCTTGTTGGTAAGGACGATATACGACGCTATAGAGGCGCCCGCGTTAAGCGGACTATGGTAACCGCTATTGAATGTATCTCTGGCGACGGTAGGTGTCTGAATCCTATGATAATATGGCCTGCCTCAACCTACCGAGCCAACTGGACTACATATCCCACCCCTGGTTGGGTCTATGCATGCTCTGACTCTGGATTTACCGACTCTTATATTAGCCCGCAGTAGCTTAAGCAGGTATTCGATCCCTAAACTAAACAACTAGCTAATAAGAGACTGCGTATGCTTATATGGGATGGCTTTGGTACGCACGAGATGCTTGAAATCTTAGAGTTTTGTTTCGAGAACAACATTATCCTGTGCCGCATGCCCTCTCACACATCCTATAAGCTCCAGCCCTGTAATGTCGCAGCATTTGGCCCGCTAAAGGCAGCCTACCGTGATCAGGTTGAACGAATGGAGCGAGGTGGAGTAGGCACAATCGGCAAGCAGCATTTCACTTATCTGTACAGTCCTGCAAGGGAAAAGGCGCTCACGAAGAGGAACATCCTCTCAGCATGGAGAGGAAGCGGTTTATTCCCATTCAGCCCCAACAGAGTTCTCGCAGATATGCCAAAGCCACCTGCCCAGCTAACCATTTCGACTGCTAATGAGAGCGTGGAGTCTTGTCCGCAATACGAATTAATACCAACCCCTGCAACGCCAGTATCGTCAGAGACCCTGGCATCGCTCCTTAATATAATCAAACATGTTCCTAACGATGAAGCGAGCAGCCAGCGCAAAGAGAGGCTCCAACAGAAGGTCTCCAATGCCGCCCTGACATTTCTTGCCAAAAATGCCCTCCTTCGCGATCAAAATACATTCTTAAAGAAGATAAACAACGAAGGTAAAACTCGCCGGGCGACCAAGTCAACGATACTCGGGACGGCGAAGGTAATGACGTGGAACGACCTTGAGAAGGCACGAGCGGAGCAGGCAGCGAAAGAGGCCAAGCAGGCTGAGAAAAAGGCCAAGAAGGCTGAGAAAAAGGCCAAGAAGGCTGAGAAAGATGCTAAGAAGGCTGCTAAAGAGGCTAACATTGTCGGAAGTGCTACGCTAGGGGTAGAGGAAGTTACTGCGGGTAAGAAGAAACGCGGTCGGAAGCGGAAGGGTGCTGTGCTAGAGCAAGAAGCTAATAACCCTGAGCCAAGGGCCAAAGTAACACGGACGAACGAAGCACAAGTTGAGGAGGTTGAGATTATCCCAAAACCATATAGAGCCCCAGAGGCAAAGATGTATTAACGAAAGTGCAATAATGAAATAAAGTCTTCATCATACTTTCGCCGTCCTGTGCTCGCCGTCCTCTTCACTGCGCATTGTGTCTTGTGGTGGCCATAGTCGTCGCGGTGTCCGCGGTTACTATGCATTCCGTTCTCTATGGCTTAATGCGCCGGTGCTCAAAGCCAAAGTGGCGCGAGTTAGCGAATCGGAGGATGAGGTTATGCCAGAACTATGAAGAGCTCCAGAGGCGCGGATGTGATAGCGAAGGAACCTAAAAATAATTAGCAACACCCTTGAAGCCTGTAGGAGGCGAATACGTTGCCTCTAGATATATCCTTTACTAGTCTGACGGCGTAGTTGATGCTTGTGATCCTCTGTGTCGTATCCGCCGTTTTACAATGACGTACTCTGACGATTTTTCAGCCACAATGTCGCAATAATGTGGATCAATGATTGGACAATGGCGGCTAGGAAATCGAATGTCTTCTACCTCCCTGAGGTTCTTGATTGTTCCTCCATGTATTGAACGATGCCACTTCTCTCTACAATCAATTCTTTCCGTGCTTATGCGCGTACGCAACGCAGCGCGTTGCCCCTGCCCAATACTGGAAAACTAGGATGGCGACTTGCAGAAGTGACAGCGAGAATGTGGGATCTGGGTTTCACGGCATTTGGCGGACCGCCTGTGCATTTTCAGATTCTGCATCGACGGTTCGTAGACGGTAAAGGGCATTTTGGAGCGAAGTGGATTGATGAACAGACTGTGAGTGTGTTTATACGAAGTGTACGTCAGAGATTGCTGACAAGTGTAATATAGTATCAAGAGATGTTCGCAATTTGTCAGGCACTTCCAGGCCCGGCTTCTACGAAAATGGTATTCTGTATCGCGATGATCCACGCCGGTCTCACTGCAGCTATCTTTGCCTTCTTACTTTGGAGTTTGCCTGGCGCGATTGGGATGTACGCTCTCTCACTCGGTGTGCAGAAGATGCCCAATAGACTGCCACCTATTGTTTACGCGTTGCTGAGTGGGATGAATGCAAGCACGGTTGGCATCATTGCGTTGGCAGCCGTGCAGTTGGCAGAGAAGGCAATCAAAGACCGCATTACGAGGATTCTAGTCATCTTTGGTGCGTGTGCCGGCTTGTGCTACAACGCACTATGGTACTTCCCCGTATTAATCGTAATTGGCGGAGCGGTCACGGTCATTTGGGATGTCTGGCTGCGACAGAAAGTTGGAAAAATTAGAGCTAGTTATGCGGCCAAAAGAAGAAGAACCAGGACTGAAGGCGGCGATGCCGAAGAGACCGCCACAACACAGGATGTCCCACCAGCAGGGCAATTACAACTCAAACGCCCTGAAGCAGTCAAGCGCCGCCCTCAAGCTGGGAATTCAACTGATCTTATTGTACCGGTGGAAGAAGAGATAGGTCCGAGCTGTTCGGCAGAGCGCCGTATCACAGAGGAGATCGCTGGAGCCACGCATGTCACAGATATTCGAGCGCACAATCTTTCTATCAAGATCGGTCTCTCGCTCATCGTAGGCTTCTTACTATCCTTTATTGTTGTCATGGTCATCCGTGGAACGGTTGATGCTCGTGCCCTCGCGTACGATCTCTTCGGCAACATGTATCTCGCCGGCACTATCATCTTCGGTGGTGGTCCAGTCGTTATTCCGCTTCTCCGCTCGTATGTCGTTGACCCAGGGTGGGTTTCGCCACGAGACTTCCTGCTTGGTTTGGCTATTATCCAGGCGTTCCCAGGCCCAAATTTCAACTTCTCCGTGTATTTGGGCGCACTTACCCTCGCATCGACAAGTATTCCTACCGTCTTTGGTGCATTGTTGGCTTTTGTAGGGATTTTCTTCCCGGGCATCATACTCGCGGTCGGCGTGCAGTCCATCTGGCAAGTCATGAGAACGAAGGCATGGGTCTTGAGTTTACTGAGGGGTATCAACGCTGCAGCTGTTGGCTTGGTGTTCACAGCTGTGTATCGCCTCTGGGAGATCGGTTATTTGACGCCAGCGAGTAGCGATGGGAAAAGTCTTGCACAGGAGCCTTGGTGGGTCGTTGTAGCTGCCGTCACGTACGCGGAGACTGCTTGGTTCGGCGTACCACCTGCGCTAGCAATCATCCTTGGTGCAATACTGGGTTTAGGCTGGTATGGTGCTGTTGGTCAGTCTGTGTAAACATGGTGAGGGTACCAAAAGGCACACCGGGTTTTAGAGTTCCGTATCTATGCGCAACGCCTCTGACTGGTGATGACTGTGGCTGTGCGGGCACTTCAAGAGAATTAGCCAATGACACTGATGACCGTTGTGACTTAAATTACAGTGTAATATATTATGTGAGACGTGCATTGACCTTCAGGGGTGACCAGGGTCACTTCGCTTAGGTTGGCAGGTACCGATCAGCGTGGCGACATTGCATGAATCATCCTTATACGATCGCCACAGGGCTGATAATGACTTATCAGCGTGCTAATCAGGCTACAAGATATCGATACTGCATTATTATGACTTTAGGAGTAATGAGGGCCTAGTACTAGAGCTGTAGTGGAGGAGTCGTGCTACGCCGTAAAAGAAGGTCCCCACTTTTAAGGCGCGAAGGCGACGACGAGATTGGTAATTTTACTAGAAGCGAGCGCTGGGGAGGTAGAGGAAGACCCCTGGCACCCTCTTGGTTAACTGCGAAAGTGGCCGTTTGCTGCGCAGGCGAGAACACCAAAACGCCGCTACAAGTACTTCTTTTTATAATAACTCAATAAAACAAAGCTCTTACTGCATATAAATTTAATAGAATACTCTCTATATAGCAAAGGAGAGATGTACGTAGTTTTATTAATTAATTCTAAGGATTACGCTATAAAATAGAAAAAGAAGTAAAATCTAGTTCCCTTCTTAAAGAATATTGTAAGGCTAGAAGAGAGACTTTTTTACTCTTCTTTTTAGCTAGAAGTAACCTACGGAGTACTTCTCGCTACGTGGTGAGGGATGTTAGTCACATGCTTTTAGTATCCGCTGTATAATTCTTGCTGGTTCTAAAGGTCGTGTGGGCCTTTTGGGGGGTCACTTCTGTTTTTTTGAAGCAGTTCCTTGGCGGACAGAGCGTCTTTGACTTTCTCGATTAGCAAGTTTTCAAGTCTCTTGACAAGGTTCAAACTCACCAGTAGCAGTGGTGGGCCTGGGCAAGGCAAACGTTGCAAATTGTATGAGATGGTTAGCTATGTGAGTTTCCAAATTACGAAGTCCTACAGTATCTGTAGATGCATAGCAAATCGGGCACTTTACGCGATCATCGACTCTGTTTGGCCTGCCCATTGGTGGAATCACCCTTCTATGTAGGTGTTGATGGGTTTCCCATTCCCCACGACTCCAAAACAATTTGTCTTTGCGTCTGCAGTCACGGTAGGTGCAGATGTAGGGTTGTAGATCTCTTAGAATATGGACTCTCCATTTCTTTTCTTCGCGGTATTTCGCCGGGCAAAGGATATGGCAGTAGGGACACACAAAATCGCTTTCATCATCGGCAGTATGGGGAGATGGTGGCAGTTGAATACCATCCCCGAGTTTGTCATCTCGACTGGTAGCCATTGACGACGCATCATCGTCATCACTGTATGGATGCTTTTTGATGGCTGGTGGTGTATCATCATCACTGTGTGACTTTTTGGTGACCGGTGATGTATCATCGTCATCATGTGAGTGCTTTTTGGTGACTGGTGGTGTGTTGTCTCGCAGCTGTTCCCAATGCCTGAAACACCGTCTGCGATCGGTAATCGATGCAGCCAATCGTTTAGTTAGCCATTTGTCGCCGTCACCGGCTCCGTTTCCTCTATGCGGCTCGCGTAATTGTTTGATAAGCGTAGTGGTATGCTCCAGATCATGTTGAGCGTATTCGCGCATAAGTTCAGGGTTATAAGGCAAGCGGTGGATGGACATATATTCCCTCGACTGTTCAATATGCCTAAACCAATCGTACAGATGATCGATTTGGTTCACAATTCTGCCGCAGCGCATGTCTAACTCATTCCATGGCTTAGTCTTATCTTCTTCACGACAAAAGTAGTTGAAGAGGATAATAATAAAAAAGGAAATCCATATCGTTATTGGGAATGCCATTTTAGATATTTCGTCCATGTCAATTTGGCTGACGTCCTCCTCATAAGGGGGACGAGTCCCAGAGACCACTGCGTGTGCCTCATTGAGTTCTTCTGCTAAGTCTCGGAGTATTTTAGATATAGAGACTGAGAGTCCCTGCATCGCGTCAAGTAGACGATAATCTAACGAGGTATGACCTTTTCTAAGCATGTTGTACCCCTGACCCCTACACAACGTGCGGAACTTGTTTTTCGCGGAGTACAAATTCTGGTGATTGAATCCATCGCTCGGGTCGTTGTTGGATGGGCCGTTCGGGCTGTCGTTGGATGGATTGCTCGCGGGGAGTATATCTAGCAGGGCATCGAAAGCCCGTAGAACCTCTACCGTTTCAAGTCGTATCCTAGACATGACTTAATTGTGTGTCGTGTTTGTATGTATTGGGATTGAAGAGCTGAGGTTGAGGAGCTATAATTGTGTAATTGTGTGGTCTGAATTCAAAATGTAGCAGTGATATAAATATTGCAGCAGACACAGTGTTGGAGAATTCAGCGGGCACCGTGTCAGGCAATACAGCGAGCACAGCGTTAGGCAATACAGCGAGTACAGCGTTAGGCAATGCAGTGCTCAGCCTATAAGGCTGGTACCCGAGGCAACCAGCTTGCTGGATGAGGGGTGGCGGTGTGGGGGGCAGGGTAGGGGGCAATATGCAGCCCTTTGCGTCACCCAATTACATTGTCTATCTTCAGATTATGCGTTGTCTACCGCCAATTCGGATTATGCTGTATTATAGCTTGTTTGTTTGTATATCGTTTGCTTTGTAGATCATTTGCTTTGCACATCGTCTACTTTGTGTATCTTTTGCGTTGTGCATCCTTTGTTTGATATTTTGCCTAATCCACAATTGGGTTGCTTCGTCCTGTGACATACGTGTTGGTCAGTTGCGTGAGTAGGTAGCGTGAGGTCAGATCAACCCCCCCCCCCCTATACAGTTCTCACAATCTCCCGCTCCAGCCAGACCACATAATCCTCCCGTACGACTCTAACTATGTCACAGCTGCAGTTACATAGCATATTAGTGTGAGCGTCGATAAACAGCTACTATGGACGTCCGGAGAATTGCAGGTCATGCTCTTGAAAACGTTCTCGTAGGTATCATGAATATGATAATCAAAAGTTTGTTTTTCAGTGAACAGGCATTTAGTCTTCGAGAGCGTTATGCTAACAATCGCATCTAGGGTACAGAAATGCCATGCTTAGCTTCACTTCCTACAACAAGGATCGGGAAGCTCTCATCAAAAAGTTTGAGCACTAGCATTTCCACTATTAGCTAGCAGTCCTCTTTCCCCCCCAGCTTTTCATGCCCAAAGACAAACTAGACAACATAGTCAAGAATCCCTCATTACCGCTGTCGAATGAACAATACATGTCCATGGAGCTTCAGAACAGACTACAGGGATTTTATCAGCTGTATCAGGACAACATTGTCAACATGGGGGAGGTAATGGAGTAAATCAAGAGCAAATTAGATTTGTATGGTGGCACTGAGGTATGGATGGGTAGCCTCTGGGCTCTATTCTATGGTGCTAATTTTGTCTAGCTCTCAAGCACCAATTCATTGGCACTCGGGGTTGCGAACTCAACGGAAGCGGGATACTGGCCTCAGCTTTACAACCGGGTTTGTTTTACAATGTGTAAAGCCGGTTTCAACGGTGATTTGCAGGAACTGGGCAACCAGGTCGGTAGACTTTTGATGCTCAACCTACAAATCCACATGATTGAGAAGTAAGTAACATATCTCCCGTAAACGATCTGATACCATTCAAACAGCTTGCCTTGGCCCTTGATGTTTAGATCTTTATAATCTCTCCCTTGCGCTAACTTTATGTTACATAGCAACCACAAGCCACACGAGCCTACAGTTGTATCTAAAAACGATTTGCTGAAAATTCAAGGCTATGCGAAGAGCTTACACGGCTCACTGTCATGGACTTATCCATGTAAACATTCGCACAAGGCAAACTTACAATTGGAACCATTGGGACACCCATCCGCTCATGGCGCGAACAAAACATTGAAGGGTAGTTTTACGGTATCCTTTACGTCCACGGCAACGGGTGTCGATTCGGCATGGACCCAGAAAACAGCAGAGATGCATGTGAATGACGAAGCCTCGGATCCAAGATCAACTTCTACTTTACCGCATGGCCCGGCCCGTCAGGTCCAGAACCTGTGCGCATTGATCGGGACGATGCAGGATTCGCGACCCAAATTTACGTTGGACAGCAAGGGCAAGCTTCATCTCGCTCATTCAATTGGAATGAAAGAGACACATCCACCATCTGTCAATGTTCTGACACTAGAAGATCTCCTGGATCGCCGTCCAGCCGCGCATGGCAAGCCTGTGGAGTGGACCAACAAGCAGCGTTACAGCCTAGCTCTGACGCTCGCCTCCAATGTTCTCTGTCTGAATTCAACACCCTGGCTTATTGGCCTATGGGCCGCAAAAGGCATTTTCTTCTACCAAACGATGCCCACAAACTCCATCGATACTGATCATCCATATGTGGCACCAGCGATGATTGAGCTCAAAACGACGGACAAAACACCTATCCCAGAGGAAATAGAACATTTGTTGCATTGGCCGTCTCTCTTTTAGAGCTGTATCACGGAACTACCGCCGATAGATATCAAAAGAAAAGGTCGGCGATCGCTGACTCATTGCTGTTCAAGGACCCCCGAGAAACCATCCGAGATGGCTACGCATTGGTTGGATGAGTCACAGGACAATCTCCCTTGTGGCATTGAACTCGCTATAAGACGCTGCCTGGCATGTTTCCGTGAAACTGGTAAAACTCTACAGGGCCCCGAGTTCCTAGGTCAAGCTGTGGAAGGTATTGTGTTGCCTTTACGGAAGGAACTAATTCGCTTCACATCGGCAACGTGAAGACGGCATTGCCATGGCTCGCGAAAAATCACTGGCACAAATACATGGCTATGCTTTGTTCGATCGGCTAGACACACGAGCTGACGTTACTGACTCGAAGCGCTTACTCGCGAGTTGGGAAGCGCATCATCTCGTATTGACCCACGTGTCACTGAGATCTGAATCTGGGGTCAGGTACTAGTGCGGCACATGCTCACGTCAAAATAGACGACATTCAGACAAGTAATTGCGTCTAGGTATCATGATAGCTATGGTAGATGGAGGGGCGATAGACCGTAGCCAAGCAATTACATGATGACAATCCAATGGTAGCAGTTATTGCGTTGCAGAGTGACAAATGCGCTCACCCTTGGCCCCCCCCCCCTTCCCCCCCCAACACGTCTGAATCTCTGAATCTGCACGTTCTTGAATTCGGGTGTACCACTGTACCTCCTGTGTAGGTATGTTGTGGTTCAGTCTGATGATGTTTCACAGGCCTCACTCTGACAGGGTATTGTTTGGTGGGGTGGGTGGAGATTGGGCCGGACGTGCTAGGGGATACTGGGCCAGCATGTTTCCGCTAATTTCAGCGCAACAATCGTCACGTTCCGGGCACGACTAGGTAGCATGTTTGGAAGGTGATGCGGACTGCGGCAGGGCCATTTCTCGCAAGCCAAAGTCACAGGTAATGAATGCTAGGAGCACGCACTTGAGGTATAGCAAGGCGCAAGCAACCGTCAAGCATTGCGTCAAGAAACGCTTGTCTTGGTGACACGTCACTTTGATTGAAACAATGGTTGTGGCCACACGTCTCATGGCTACACGAGGCCACACAAGCGGCACGACAGCTCCAGCAGCCTCGCGCAATGCAAGAAGGCGACTTGAGCCGCAGCTTGTTTGCTCATGACGCAGGCAGCAGGTGGAGAAAGTGGGCAGAGAAAGCGAGGAACAGGCAGGCTGTCGAATTACGTGCTCCAACGGCTTCGGCGTGGCGTCAAGCCTGATTCCCGGCGGCGGCTTTCTGCAGGCGGCCGGCAATGCAGGCCCATGATAGGCTGGGCCGACGACTGACTTCTGAAACGGTGTTGTGCTGCATGTGGAACAGATCTGGCGGCCCGTGGTGGCTACCTGTGGGCGGTGAAGTGGCGACAGGCACCCGGACGACGAAGATTGCGGGTGTGCAGGATCAAAGGTCCCCTGAGAAGAAGGCAATAGGGATTGCTGGGTCGAGAGGAGGCCTATTAATCCTATTAATAGCGCAGGCCATGTTCGCACACGTGCAGTGGGTATGCAGCGATTGATGCAGATTGATGAGGGCCGGTGGAAGGGATGCTCGCGGCATAACAAAGCAGGCACGGCACAAGCCAAAGCCACAGCACAACAGGCAGCAGACTGGCCGTTGGTACTTTGCTCGCTCGCTCGTGTGCACGCATTCACCCCACAGCCGTATGGCCCACAGTCTAAGCATAGGAGGGCAAACGGTGGCTTAAATTACGGAAACCGTTCAGCGCAGCACACTGCTGGGGGGCAATCCTCGCCCAGCGTGGTTAGCGTCTTTTATCCCTTAACACAGGGAAACGTCAGTCACAGGCAGGAAAGCGCACTGGCAAGAGCTCGACTCTCTGTCACCACTCACCGCTCCACCCAACCCACCGCTCTCTTTCTTGCCGTAATCGTCTGCGTCTGTCTTGCACTCGCTGCTGCTCTTTGCTTGCTTAGTCCACTTCGCCGGGCGGAGCGCAATCCCACACTCGCTCAGTCGCCCACCCGCCCCGTCGCCCAGTCGCTCGCTCGCGCTCTTCTCTCCCTCCCTCGC
Source organism: Ophiosphaerella korrae (assembly GCA_028456385.1). Classification (NCBI taxonomy): domain Eukaryota; kingdom Fungi; phylum Ascomycota; class Dothideomycetes; order Pleosporales; family Phaeosphaeriaceae; genus Ophiosphaerella; species Ophiosphaerella korrae. The sequence continues at coordinate 303,774 of JALNQF010000027.1, read as the reverse complement.
CGGCACCATGGCGCAACAGTAAGGCACCCGCACGCGAGACTGCCGTGTCTGGGCCCCCGACACTGACCGCGAGACAGGATTGCAGCGTCCTTCAAGGACTTCTGGCACACCATGACCTCGTACGACCGCCACGCCTCCCACGACTCGCCCTACCGCACCGGCCGTCACATTCCCCTCCCCCAGAGCCGCCATGCCACCCTGACCTCGATTGCAACCAGCGGCGTCGAGTCTCGCACCGACCTGTCCTCGCCCTACGCGCACGACGACTTGGCCACCAGCAATGGCTTTATCGGCTCTCCCCGGGCCCCCATGTCGCCGAGCTCGCCCTACTCGCCAGGCATGCGCGGGTCGCTGAGCCGCCAAGCCACGGCCGACGGCGACGCCTTCGACAAGGGCGCCAATGGCGGTATCCAGATGCAGAACTTCAGCGACGGCCTGCCCCCGCCCCCGCCCGTGTCGCATTCGTGGAAGCGCATCGACCGCTGGGTCGAGGACCACTACGAGGAGCTGTTCGACAACATCTGCGAAGGCTGCACATCCAACGACGTCAACGAGCTGGAGCACGAGCTCGATGCCACGCTTCCCATGGACGTCCGAGAATCGCTGCAGGTCCACGATGGCCAGGAGCGCGGCGGCCTCCCTACCGGGGTCGTCTTCGGCATGATGCTGCTCGACTGTGAAGAGATTGTCATGGAGTGGAAGAACTGGCGTAAGGTTGCCGACGAGTACCTCACCACAAAGCCTGACTACCGAAGCCCCCAGATCCCCGTCAAGGCCTTTGCCGGCTCGTCTACAATGCCGCCCGTTGCCCAAGTCCAGTCCACAACCAACCCTCTTTGGCGCCAAGACCTCATGGCAAAGCAGGATTCACAGCCACCAAACGCTATCCAGAAGGTCTATGCCCACCCCGCCTGGATTCCTCTCGCTCGTGATTGGGGAGGCAACTACCTTGCCACTGACCTCGCCCCGGGTCCCAGCGGCACATGGGGTCAGATTATCATCTATGGTCGCGACTACGACTGCAAATATGTCGTTGCACGCTCTTGGGGCGCTTTGCTGGCCATGGTGGCCGACGACATTGGCTCAGACAACGTACACATTGACGAGGAGACTGGTGAACTCAAACTTCTAGCATTCAAGCGCCAGAATGTCGAACCGCCATACCTAGAGGTCCTCCGCTGGCGGTGTGACCAAAAGTACGGCCGACGACCACCTGCCAAGCGCCGGCCAAACAGCGGCCTTCGAGTCAACCCCAACGCCCCCGGTAGCGTTGTTCCCAGTAGCACAGCGAGCAGCCCGTACCACAGCCCGGTCGTTGGACCCGAAGATCGAGGCCGCAGCCCCGTCCGACTTTCGAAAAAGTCAAAAGGTATCAGTCCCAGGGGTAAGCTCTCAAGCCCTTTGGCGAGAGTTGCAGAAGAGACTCCACAGCCTATCCGCGTGCACACAGATCTTGACTTCAAGGCCAATGGCGCAATGGACAAGCTGATCTCCGTTGATACTCCTCGCCCCAGCAACGAGTTCCCCCCCACAAGGTCCAGCCTCGGAAGCGAAAAGGAGAACAAGGAGAGCAAAGATGCTAAGGAAGACACCGACGATAAAGCTAAAGCCCCAGCCGTGAAGAGCCCCGTCGCCGAGACCTCAGACCTCAAAACAGTTGAGATCTAGGACACCAACAATCCTTCCGCCCCACGGCACGTCTTTCTTTCCCATCGTAACGGCTGGATACTTTGCGCCCATTTTACCCGGAGTCCAGGCGTCCCGGCGCCGCATACTTGCCCTTCCTTCTCGTTCGACATACATCGTCCGGCGTCCACAGCATTCCATCCTTTTGATCTTATCCAACCCTGGCGCGCTTACTTCCACCCTGTAATCCACACACACACACACACTCTGACACCCAATTGTACAACAAACTTTTTTTTCTCTCCTTCGCTTCTCATCTGTCGCTGCGATATGGCAGCCTTGTTTTTATCCTTCTGGCACGCGATTGAGGCATTGGTGGCGCTTTGATATGGTGCAGCATAGTTTTTGGTGCGGTGCGGTTTGGGTTAGATTAGGGTGGTGTGGGAACTTATTTTCGTTTGGTGGGTGTGTTGAGAGAGTTTTTTTTTCTTTTTCGAGGCGCTTTGATAGTGCCGATACTGGGTAATGGTTGTGTGTGGGGTGGGGAAGGAAGGAGGGGGGCAGGGGGGTGTAGGGTAGGTGGTAGATGAAATAAGAAATGTTCAAATAGCGGTTGGGCATGTGACTGCTGTGTTTGTGGGTGCTCGAGGCCGCGGTTTCCTTTGACTTTGTGCCATGCAGCTATAAAAGGCCTCCACCCCCTCACTTTTTTTGATCCTGCTTACACCCTCGACGTGTTTTTCGAGCAATCGGATTTCTTGGTCAACAGTTGCTCTCCTCCTGTAGCCATTACCACGTCACCTGGGCTTTGCCTCCTGAATAGAGCCTATCAGGACAACAGGTGTATGCTGTGGCGTCGCTCCTGCATATCCACGTAAGCCAACCGAGTATGCAGGCGCACCAAGCTGAGACTCAGCCTCAGGCCGGCCCCAACTGTTCGACACGCATAAGTAGTTAGGCATTGTGCCCTAGGCTTGCCCGGTAATTCGAATATACACTTTACTGCGCACAATAAACTTCATACGACGAACTTGTTACGATGGTTAATTCTACTACCACTGGTTGGATGCCGGAGCCTCACGGACGTGGGACGATAGGGCTCGTGTGGGGTTGCCTTGGAACGATATTCATTTGTGTCTGGACCGCGGTCCATCCGAATTTACCAGCAGAAGGTGGTGGGCAATTCGCTCGATTCAAGAGTAGATTGAGCTACCTCGCTTTGGGGTTACTTGCACCAGAGTGGCTCACTTATATGGCTGCAATCGAACTTTGGGAGACGATGGCCTACAAGCGCCGAGTAGGTATTTTCTCTAGGGATTACGTAGAATACTTTCCTGACATACGTAGTGCCCTGGATGGTCACTCAAACAATCCTTCTTCCTCTATATGGGTGGCTTTGTTACACTTAAGGACAGTAGCAACCAGCCTGAACGACTCCGTATAACGCCTGAAAAACTACTTGAATACTTTGAATCCGGAAGCCTGGAATGGCCATCAATAACAGACTCGCAAATTGATGACTTATGCCAAGGCGACATACTAGTCAAGGTAATCGCCTTGGCGCAGATTGCTTGGTTCTTTATGCAGATTATTGGCCGAGCAGTCGAGGGCTTACCAGTGACCACGCTGGAATTATTTACCTTAGGCAACGTGCTTTGCACTATCATCACCTACTTTGTTTGGTGGAAGAAACCATACGGCGTGTACGTATCATCCAGGCTCAAAATGGCACATTCATTGATTGACTTGGTACGTCAAAATTCAGTCGCACCCCAATTCTTCTCAAAGAAACAGTCCCAAGTGACGTCGGTGACGAAAATTTCATCTCGCATGTAAACATTGGTGGGGGTGGATTGTTGAATTTCAAATGGCCAAGTATTGTAAGTATTCTCATAGGTTTCTGCTTTGGATCTCTGCATGTTGTCGGCTGGAACTTTCACTTTGCTTCTCCGGTTGAGCGCATTCTTTGGCGGATATGTAGTGTAGGGACTGCTTTATTATCTGCTGTGATGCCCAGTCTGGAATTTTTCGAACAAGAAGAAATTTGGATATTGTTATCAGTAGCTATTTTGTTGTTAGTCTATGGTTTCATGCGATTGTACATGTTTGTGGAAATGTTTGTAGGCTTGAGAGACCTACCTATTACGGCATATCAGACAATACAATGGGCACAGTACTTTCCATCCTTTGGATAACAAGGGACAGTTTCAACCTTTATAGTTGGGCAGATGGCTATAATGACTCGCACACAGACATGCTTCAAGAACCGCTTACTGCAATGGTTAATAATATATGTAACTCTTAACACTTAAGATTGATGATCCTGACAAGAAAATGCACAAACCATTTACTCCCTCACATTAACCTCCAAACCACCTCCCACCCCCTTCTCCCAAAACTCCACCGTCATCTTCGCAATCGTCTCAGGATTCAACAATCTATTTTCCGGTGCAACAACCCCCTCCACAGAAACCAGCCCAGCATGCACACCACTCCCACCAAACGCGCGACTAAAACTCTGCACCATATTCCGCTGCGCCGCCTTGACCAGCGACAAAGACAAGAGCTGCGGTTCCGGATCCCACGGCAAATGGCTGTTAGTCACTAGGAGCGCTGGCCTGAACGATGACCCGGATTTGGCTAGCGCCTGGAGTTTCGGAATGTAGTGTTGGGCAATGATGTACAAGGCGAGATTCGTGACCTATATCCGTTAACACCTCGTCGTCACTGCATGGGCAGGGGAGAAAACGTACCTTGAAATCCTCGTCGATTTCCTCGACGCTGACGCCTAGGACTTCACTTGTCGGCGCGATGCGCGCCGCGTTGAAGAACACGACTTCGACGTCTTCATTTTGCGTCAGGGCGTCGAGTTGGGATAGGGCGTTTGGGATGGAAGGCAGATCTGCGAGGTCGAGACGGAGAGTGTCGATTTTGGCGGTGGGGGCTGCTTGGGATACGAATGGGGCGTCGTCGTTTTGGAGGCGTTGGGCGTTGCGACTCAGAAGGATGATGTGGTTTATGCCTTTGGTTGCAAATGTAGCGGCTGTGTGCTGTTTTTGTGGTTAGATGGGAAGTTGGAGGGGAGCGACAAATGTACATTTCCTATGCCTGGGCCGGCGCCGAAGACGATGAGGGTTCGGGTCATTTTGGAGGTGGTTGGTATGTAACTTTAGAGAGTAAGAGATGAAGTAGCTGTGATTGCAATCGTTGTATGGAATATCTTTTAGAGTGCTGTATCTGCTTGGGATGGAAGGCCTAAGTTTTTATATTCATCTCAGATCTTGCCGATGCCAACTTCATCTTGTCATCATCTGACGGCACCTATAGATTCGCTCAGTGCCGGAGCGGCATCGTTTCTACACATTTTATTTTAGTAATCTGTGGATGTTTGTCATCTAAATATATAAAGAGAGTTGGTGCTGTAATCCATCCGATTTGTCATGAGAGAGTAGAGTCTGAACATATTACCGCACTTGGAGTAGGTGGAGTTTTAGTGTGGTCATAGCGCGGCGCGTCACGTCACAGTGCAGCCTAGGCAGCCTAGACCCTGACCGACCTCAGCGCCATCATGTGAAGCTTGCCATCTACAACAACACCCATAAGCATACTTGCATGATTATGCACAACCCATGATGGAATTTTCCGCAGATGAAGATGAGGCCCTGCGCCAGTATATGCCAGCCCAATTTGGGAAAAAAGATGCTGCCGCCAACGTCCAAGAGCAGATTGAGCGCGCACGGAGAAAGATAGTGGATGAGAACAAACCGAATAAGAAAGATACTAGATCAGATGATGGAAAAGATTCGGACGATGATAGCGATGATGACAGTGATGACGAGGAAGAATTTCCAGTTACACATGAATTGGTAATAAAAACGCACAATCGCGCAATAACCACCATTGCGCTCGACGCCTCGGGCACCCGACTGGTCACCGGCAGTAATGACTGCACGATCAACTTGCACGACTTGAGCGCGCTGACCCCGAGCTCAATACGCGCATTCAAGACAGTGGACCCTTTTGTCACTAAGCCGTCTGCATCTACCGAGTCGCATTCAATCTACCAGGTGTCATTCAGTCCACACTCTAACGCCCAATTCTTGTGTATCACGGCAACATCACAAGCGAGACTTTTCGGTAGAGATGGCGACCTCATATCCGAATTCGTCAAGGGTGACATGTATTTGCGAGACAAGCATAACACCAAGGGGCATACTTCCGAGATAACGAGCGGCGCCTGGCATCCCACAATTCGCGACCGATTCGCCACAGCAGGCACAGACAGCACCGTGCGGATATGGGATGTGAATAAGCGGATGAAGCAAGAGGAGGTCATCGTGCACAAATCCAGGGCGGCAGGGAGCGCAGGCATGACGAGGATGACAGCAATTGCATGGGGTGCCGCGGCAGAAGGAAACAGCAGCATGCTGATCTCTGCAGCGCTAGACGGCAGTCTTGTCATGTGGGGAGGTGAAGGCCCTTATCACCGACCGACAGCAGAGATTCGAGATGCGCACGTAAAAGATACCTGGACAAGCGGATTAGACATTAGTGCCGATGGCAGGTTGGTCATTACAAGAGGTGGAGACGACACGATCAAGCTATGGGACACGAGGAAGTTCAAGGCACCGGTGAACACAACATCGCACACATCAACATCATCACAATACCCTACTTCGAACATCAAGTTTGCACCAAACTCTCAAAGCGTCATTACCGGGTCAGAAACAGGCCATCTTCACATCCTCAACCCAGCCACCCTCCGCCCAGAACTAGTCACGCCAGTCACGCCAGGTTCACCACTCATCGCAGTAAATTGGCACCCCAAGATCAACCAAATCTTCACTGGGTCTGCTAATGGCCAGACGACAGTCCTATTTAACCCTAGCCTCTCCAATGGAGGTGCTCTTGGCATTCTCAGTAAAGCGCCCAAGAAGCGCCATGTCGATGATGACCCTTCCTTAACAGTTGATATGGATCCCTTAGGCATGGCTGGCGAATTGCATGATGCCGGTGGTAAACCTGGACCACAGCCTGGATCTTTCGCGGCCCGACACCCCACCGTTGGTCTCACAGCCTCAGGCAGGAGTCGAGATCCAAGACGGCCGCATATTCCTGCAGTCACGCCTTTTGCTAAATCAACGCCAGATCAGAAGTACGTGATGGAGCAGATTGAGGGAAGCGACATGCGCGATGAGGACCCCAGAGAGGCACTTTTGAAGTACGCGCCCAAGCCTGGAGAAAAGAATGTTTTTACTGGGGCGTGGGACAAGACGCAGCCTAAGGGCATATACAAGGACTACGATAGTGAGGACGACGAGAGGGAAAAGAAAAAAGCAAAGAGATAATGTGAAAATCTATACCCTGCTATACCAAGCAATTTCAAAAGTTTTCAATTGAATTCCTCTTCAGTCATTTTCCCACAATTGACGTGACGTGCCACCGAAATCTTGGCAAAAACGCGTTATCTAATCTACCCCAACAACCAACACAACAAACGTCCCCAACCCACCACTACCACTACCACTACCACGACCCCAAACCCAAAATAAAATGTCCTTCCTCGTCCGCAACACCGCGTTCCGTGCCACATCCTGCGCCCGCGCATTCAGCTCCTCGCCCCGTGCTCAACTTGCGCGCATGACTGTCATTGGCCGCCTCGGCACCGCTCCCGAAGAAGTAACAACCTCAGGCGACAAGACGCTCGTGCGCTACGTAATCGCGACCAACCACGGCAAAGGCGAGAACCAAAAGACGAGCTGGTTCCGCGTTGCGAGCTTCGTCGAGGGCGCGCAGAAGGACTATCTCTTGAACGTGCCCAAGGGGTGAGTGTTTGCTATGTGTGCCGTGCATTGGGTTTTTGGGGCAACTGGCTAATTGGGTGTGAATACAGGGCGCTGGTCTATGTCGATGCCGACGCGAGGATGGATACGTATTTGGACAAGGATGGGAATAATAAGTCGAATTTGAGTCTGATTTCGAGTAAGTGGGTTGCGTTGTGGTGCTGGATGGGGCTAATGTTTGTTAGGGAACTTCGATGTGCTTTCGAGGCCGCGTCATGAGGAGGCACAGACGGATGATGAGGGGTTGGTGGAGGGTTCTAGATAGAGGAAGGGACTCGGTGAGGTGGAGTTGGTTCCGCAGCGTTCGAGCTTGTGGAGGGCGAGACGAGGTCGGGGGCGTCATTTCGGGTGGTGAATCGAGCGTCATACTGGAAGACGGCTTTGGCAGCGATATCAGGTCGTCTTCTCGGAATGTATACTACTAATTATGTACCATCTCCACTTCAGTACGGTTCTGGAACCAGGTCGGTGTTTAGTTAATGATACCATTTGCTATGTAAATTTTGTCTACGATGAACGTCACTGTACATATGAACTAATTGAATCTCGTAGACTCAGACGCGCCTTTATCCATAGAGTTTACTACTTTGTTTTTTTTTGGTCGTGCTTTGTGCGTGGGGATGTCACACCCATAGTGGCGTTGCGGCGAACGTCGGACCTCCGCAATCCTTCGAACTTTTTGAACCATCACCATCCCACTTCACAACACCACAACGTCTACACATATGCAACGCGCTATTCCTCAACGAGCTCGCCAGCTCTGGGGCCATGCGCCTCGTGTCCGGTCATTCAATCGCAGGCAGAGAACCTTTGCGACCGTCTCAGAAACACAGCAGCACGACGTCCACAGCCCTTACGATGTCGTCGTTATCGGCGGCGGCCATGCAGGCTGCGAAGCGAGCGCAGCAGCAGCTCGATCTGGTGCGCGAACGGCACTTATAACTCCAAAATATGACAACCTTGGTGTCTGCTCCTGTAATCCTTCCTTTGGCGGTATCGGCAAAGGCACTATGCTTCGCGAGATTGATGCTCTAGACGGTGTGGTAGGCCGCATTGTGGATAAGGCAGGCGTGCAGTTTCGAGTACTGAACAGGAAGAAGGGACCTGCTGTGTGGGGACCAAGAGCGCAGATTGATAGGGCGCTATACAAGAAATATATGAAAGAAGAAATGATGAATTATAAGGGACTAAGTGTTGTAGAAGGCAGTGTGGCGGATATAATTGTGGATCGGATGCAAGAGGAGGGAAGCAAGGGGAGTTATGGCAGGATTACGGGTGTACGATTAGAGACTGGCGAAATAATACCAACAGGAAATGTTGTCATCACGACTGGAACGTTCCTGGGTGGAGAGATACACATTGGGCTTGAAGCATATCCTTCAGGGCGTATGGGCGAAGCTGCGACATTTGGACTGAGTAGGAGTTTGAGAGATGCTGGATTCACACTTGGGAGGCTAAAAACAGGCACACCACCACGGCTAGATGGGAAGAGCATCAATTTCGATGTATTGGAAGCCCAGGAAGGTGATCAGCCTCCAATGCCATTCAGCAACTTGAACGAAAGAGTACAGGTTGAGGAACAATTGTTGAACTACGAAACACGAACGAATGAAGCAACACATGATATAATACGAAACAATCTCGACAAGTCTATCCACATTCGCGAAACCGTAAAAGGGCCGCGATACTGTCCGTCGCTAGAGTCAAAAGTCATTCGATTCAAGGATAAGACATCACATATCATTTGGCTTGAGCCGGAAGGCTTCGACAACGACATAATATATCCCAATGGAATTTCATGCACCGTTCCAGTAGATGTGCAAAAAGCAATGTTGAAGACTATCAAAGGTTTGGAAAACGTCACGATGCTGCAACCAGGCTATGGTGTTGAGTATGATTACGTTGACCCACGACATCTACGCTCCACCCTCGAAACGAAGAACATATCCGGTCTCTTCCTCGCAGGCCAGATCAACGGAACCACGGGCTATGAAGAAGCAGCTGGTCAGGGTGTTATTGCAGGCATCAATGCCGGTCTCAAGTCGCTCGGCAAAGATCCCATGACCCTGACCCGAGCAGACGGCTACATCGGCATCATGATCGACGACCTCATCACTAAAGGCGTCTCTGAGCCCTACCGCATGTTCACCTCCCGCTCCGAATACCGCATGTCTGCCCGCGCCGACAACGCCGATACGCGCCTCACCACCAAGGGCCGCGCCGCTGGCATCGTTAGCGACGCCCGCTGGACCGCCTTCACAGCCTCCGCAACCGCCATGTCGGACCTCACGCAGATCCTCCAACAAAAACAGCTGGGCTGGGCCGACTGGGCTAAACACGGGTTCGCCGTCCGCAACGACTCATCCAAACGCTCCGCATACGACCTCCTCCGCCTCCCTTCCACAACTCCCTCCTCCCTCGTCCCCATTCTCCCCGCCATATCGAATTTTCCCGCAGCCATCCAAACCAGAGTCCACATCGAAGCTACATACGCGCCCTACGTCGCGTATCAGGCCGTCGCGCAGGCCCGCTGGCTCAAAGACGAGAGCCTGCGGCTGCCTGACGACATCTGTTACGACGCCATTTTCGGCCTGAGTTTTGAGGAGAAGAGGGTGTTGGAGGTGGCGAGGCCGGAGAGTGTGGGTATGGCGAGGAGGGTTGAGGGGGTTACGCCGACGGGGGCGCTACGGTTGTTGCAGTTTGTTAAGGGGGTGGGGAGGGAAGAGAGGGAGGCGAGGGTTAGGGAGGAAGTGGAGGAGAGGAAGGCGAGGTATAGGGGGGCGGGGATTGAAGTTGAGGGGATGTGAGTGTGGATGGTGTTTTTGATGTATTTTTTTTGGCGTGGGGGTTGGTGTGGGTCTAGAGAGGAGGGAGGAGGTGTTTGTAGAGAGGAAAGTATTTTGGCGATTAGTTATGCTAGGACACTGAAATGATAAAGCCTTTAAATTTTATTTTTAAGTTGCTTATCGTATAGGTGACTTTGTACTTCCTTTGATACATGTCCGTTGGGAAGTAGCTTCTTGCTGCAAAGATAGTGACTGAGTTCATCGTTTAGCACGTGGCTTCCACCACTAGCAGTCGCACACAAGGGTATTTAATGTGTGAGAATCTCCCTATCACAGAAAGTCTACTTTATTTTCTTTGCTCAATCTTTTATCTCATCTGTTCAACACCTACCACAGCCAATACATTTCAAAACTCAACAATCACGATGAAAACTCACTCTCTACCCTCCCGATACGCGAAAATGGCCTCCCCTGCCATGAATTTTGAGGAATATACTCTGGACAAAAAGCTTTCTCTCCATTCCTCCAAAGGCTCAAGGGAGCGTCTTCATGAACCGGCTGTGGAACATCTTGGCGCACTGAATGCTCTACCTACCGAACTACTTGATGAGATACTCCTTGGCCTGTACATAGACAGCCTGAGCAGGTTCCGCCATGTTAATCGCAGAGCGATAGAGGTTGTCAACTGCCAACCTTAGTATCACACGATCACTACCCACGCACCACACGCCCTGATGGGAATCTAAAAAATCAAAGCCGGTAGAGAGGCCACTTGCAGAAAACTACACAAAACGCTGTGCACCCCCATGTGCAAATATTGTGGCAATTTTGGAGGTCTTTACCTTAGCATATATCAAACTGGCTTGTCCGCGCACTGGATCTGATCATGCCATACACGTGATACTTTATAGACGTGGCTTGGCTAACACATTGAGAATAGAAAATCATGATTCCAAAAAAAAAAAAAAAAAAAAAAAAAAAAAACTTGCGCGAGCCGCTTCTAATCCTGTCTTTCGTTCAAGGCAACTCTCAGAAGACACATAGCCTACGAATCATCTCCACTCAGACCTATGACAACAGACGGCATATATGGCAAACATCACTGCCGGGCATGCAAATACAGAAGTGACCCAGATGATCTGTTCATCAACACAACATTTGAAGAGCATCTATGGGAGTATAGGCAAATTGAAAGCGGGGAACATCTTCGGTATACAATAAGACGAGGCCCACGCCCTTTCGCCAAATGGAGTCTCTCTATGTATTCGGTGGTTGTGAAGCTACTGTTAGAAGAAGATTTATAAGTATTATTTCCGTTGTATGTAGAAGAACTCAAACGAAATGAACCATCTACACTGAAGTTTCTGTCTTTACACTCCGCAACAATCAATTTAGTGTGTCCTAGAAGACTCGGATTGGATTGATTGATTTACCTATTTAGGCCTAGCAGTTCCCTATAGAAGTTTAACCCCTACCTAGATGGGTAAGCTAGTCTGCAAGAGTGAATCGATTGAATCGATTGTTGCAGACTGTGCCTGTCTGCAAGGCCTTTGAAAGTTTTCAGATACTTTCTTGCAGACACACATCCCGTTCTCCAATCTCAAATATTTTTACCTTCAGAAATGAGCATATTACTCACATGACTTATCAAAATCATATCCAGTAAATAGCAAGTATAGATGTTGAATTCCAAACCAGATGAGATTTTGGGTTCATGATGATGACACGACTCTCTTGTATGACCCTGGCATTACGCGCTTCGGCCCCTCATAGGACCAGTCACCACGCCCACGTTCATCCGAACCTTGGGACAAGGGGGATGCGTCCGAATTCTGCTTGATGTGTTTATTGGGAAGCTCCAGGTTGATATTGGGAACTATCCAAAATCTTGAATGCCTGGACAAGCTGTGTTACAAGGTACACTCGTTGCGGGACCCGCGGGTGAGATGTATGGGAAAAATGGATAGCTTGGGAGGGGAGAGAAGTGCGTGGTTTATGAGATATATATGTTCTGGGCCTGAACCTCGAGGTCTTATTTGCATTCAATGATCCAGCATAAGCACTTGTAATTATTGTTGACTGGTGATACCGGCTTGGGGTTGGTTTCATTGAAGCTAGTGGAATATCAATAAAATGACGCCAGAGGATATGTAACAAAGATACAGAATAGATAAAGATGCCACCACGTATCCCACCATGTCGCTTTGATCCTTGAAGCCTTGTGCAGCCCGTCAACCCTGCTCTGAGTTGATTTCCAATGTGATTCTATCCACTAATGAGCAAATACCGGACCAAGAAGCCAATTCCCATGCGCGAGCCCGCAGTGGTACTCGTGTGCAAACATATGCGATCGATAGTTGAAAAGTGGTCGCTGTAGAATGGCCGTAACAGTTCAACGCCTATCCTAGCGATATCGACTTGCTAATTAGTCATGTGGGGGGAGTTTTGGTCGCCGATGCAGCCATCTTGTTCTGTCAGACGCATTATAATGTTTCAAAGCTTTTCTAAGCATGCTTGAAAACCTCTGGGGCAAGCTTCATCCCATCGACACCTGGATGTCCAGATAAGATCCTGCCGCCAATCTTCAAAGGGATTTCTCGACGTTCTGGCGATATTCGCTCAAGGAGAATGATTAAGTAGTACGTCAACGCGCTGCTGGATCCTAGCCGACGAACCCAACTTCTGTAGAAAGACGCTTTGCTGCTCCGTATTGTGTATAGGATACTTGAGTCTCGCAGAATCTTATGGAGGTATGTTGCTGGAATAACATTAGTCTTTTCGAACATAGCAACAGCGCTATCGAGGCGATTGTCTATGCTTGAAAGACTGGGCCCTCGCCCAGACCGACCAACGTAATACAACCAAAGATTAGCGTTCGCCCACCGCTGTTCAGGTCTGAAGAACTCGCTGCTTGTTGATTGGAGCACTATGTTCCAATGTGCGTCAGACTCAACAAAATCTCGAGCCGTGCGGTGTAGGTACGAGATGGTGCATCTATAGACATTCGTAGGGACTATCCTGACCACAGTTGCGCCGTCAACTTCTAACATGCCTTTGCATCGTGCATTCAAACGTCTTCGCATTTGCTCTGCCATGTCACATGCTTCTTCTGTCTGAAGAGGCTTGTAACTACCTCGAAGGCTCGACTGTGCGTCTGTTTCATCTGCAAGATGCATTCCGAGTAATGTTGGACTACTCCCAGATGTATGTATCTCACGGTTAGATCACATGAGTCGAAACAGTTCACAAGCTTCTCTAAATTATTCAGGCTGCAAACGATTGAGCATGGCGTCGAACAAGGCCTCAAGATCGGATGGAAGTGCATCTAAGCGTTTTTGTAAATTTGAAATCCGATCTCCGTTTGAAAGACCTTCTAGAAGCGACTCTACAACAAGGTAAACCCACAAGAATACACCACAAGCTTTTCGGACGACTTGCGGAATAATCATTCCAACAGCGGCTGGTTCATGTCTCAGTAGGCGATTGTAGTGCTCGTTCGCTTCCATTTTTTTGGACGCATATGTGTGGATATCCTCTTCTGTTAATCGTTCGAGGAGAAGATTGGGTCTTTGCTTGAAAGCATCTTCGAACGGCAGCCATGGGCGACTAGCAACACACAACTTTACATTTGGCTTTGCAGCACGAACGATGAAGTCAATTATCTGCTTAGGCTACCCTTCAAACTCGTCCAAGCCATCGATGAGAAAGAAGAATCGTCGGGATCCGTCTGCTATCACTCGCTCAAAGACTTTCCGGAGTTCCTGCTCGTCGAACGGATATTGCCCGCCACCAAATGAGACGAATTCTTCCCACCGCTCAGGAATAACGGAGAGTAGTAAGTCGTTGTTTCCCACAAAACAAGCGTAAAGCAGGGATTGTAACAGCCCGAGGGGAGACATTTGCATGGCAGCCCCTGAATTCCAGAAATAGAAACCGGCCATTACAGGGCCTTGTTGCTTGGTCCAGCTTTTAAACAGGACTGGAGGACGAGGGTGGTGATAAAGAAACTTCATCAGAGTGGACTTGCCATATCCCGGTTTGCCGGTAACCCAATAGATACTGCTATCGTCTGCTTGAAGCCACTCTTTAAAACTAGCCCATGTTTCCTGGTCTGACCGAGTTTGATCTTGAAAAAGTCACTCGTATGTGTTTGTATATGCACTCGTAATCCTGTCGCTTCGATTGGGCAAAGTTCGAAAGTACAATCGCGAAAGAATAGACCTATGGAACCTTATACTAAGCTCTTCTGTGGTGAAGGAGTCCATACACTTGGAAAAGGTGTCAACATCGTATTTGAGGGATGGTTGCAAATTACTGTTTGGATGGAGGACAGTAGTTCGACGTGTCGACGCTTTGTGTCCTCGTCTGACCATACATCACCCCCAACAATATGTTTCGTTGGCATTTGTCGGGAGGGTTGACTTTGGGAACTTAGCGCGCATATATTTGGATAACGGTATCCACATACCGAATTGAGATGAGAATGGCCGTGTCAACCTGTTTCCGGATGTTGTCCAATTAGCTAACAAGACCGGATATGTGCTTCTCAGTGCGAACACTTGAAAGAGCTTGATACACGCTTTGCCATTTCTTATTACCAGCTTTGAGTTTTGCCTTTTCCAGGGCATTTTGTAGATTGTTCGCAATCCGTTCGCTTTCAGCTGTCAGCCTGACAAGTTGCTGATCGGCCTCGGTAAACTTGCGGGCGTCTTGGTTTTTACTAGACATATTCAAAGACTTGTGGAGTTCCGATAATGTCCTGGCTGCATCGTCCAACATAGCATACTCCCCGGTTCTTCCATCAGCTGAATTATATAGCTCACGGCTACGTGAAACGAGGCGAGATGAAAAGTCAACTATTTGGATAATGTTAGAAGCCAAACCAAGTGCAACGAGTGACTCTATGGTTTTACGGGATTAGGGTAATACTGGGTGGGAGGGCGAACGTTTTGAGGAATGCCTGTTAGGCTGAAGATGCACCTCGCTTTGCGCAGCCCACGCTTTTCAGCCTTGTACCGCCCCCTTCCATTTCTGGCAACCCTCACCTCTTGCATATCATCGCCTCTCTGCAGAAATATTCATTTCGCTTTATGAGATTCTTTCTGATGATATGACTGCTATTTGATCATTCCTAACGATATGCTTTCTGAAAACATGATGCTGGCCATCCCTGTCTCACTCAAGGAAGGGCAATGAACCCAACAATCTTGTCAATTTGAACTAGGCCGATAACTAAATCCTTGAGCATTATGCCGATTCACGTTTCTAAGATGCCACGGTTTTCATGAGAGTACAAATCATAAAGAGCGAGGTGATGATGAAGTGACATGACGAGAACGGTGCGGTTCACGCTAACCACGCTACCGCCTAACCTCTTTGGGCCGCCTTATTCTGCGAACCACGGGTCAACACCCTATATTAAAGCAGACCTGTCTGAAAACTGCATGTTTCGTTATACAAAAAAGCTGCGAACATTCTAGAGCATTCTGACCTCAAACCAACACATCCACAGTCACCCAAGCGATGTTCCAACGATCAACCGTTTTCAGCCCGGCTGCGCACGATGATTGGCCGAGGCTCGCTTGTAGGCTGGTAGGAAGGGGCACTCCATCCTTGCACCTTGCAGACCCATCATGCGCCCGCGCCTTTCGACACCCTCAACAAACCCGCCTCCGCACCACGCCGCCAGGACTTCTCCATCAACAAACGGCTCTCCAACCACCCAAATCATCAACTTCCCGCCCATCATTTGAATGGGACGGGCGTTGCGAAACTTTTGACACCCAAATCTTCATTTTTAGAGCGCGTTAAGGGTCGGAAACTGAGTCTGGTAAGGGGCGCGCCCAAGAGGCCACTTGGCCCAACCTGTTGCCTGCGCTGCAGGATTTGCTGTCACGTGCAGCGTGTCTTTGTTTTGACCAACACCAAAACTTGAACCAAGCATGACGCAACGGGTTACTGGCCAGCGTTTTCGCCAGCGCAAACTCTCTACCAAACAAAACCTACCTGTTGTGCGCGAACATGAAGTTGAGCAGTTGGCCGATGACGATGCGTCGCGGCACATTCCCAAAGTCGAGACGGGTGTTGAAAAAGGCGAGGAAATCGTAAGTTCACGCTAACCCCTTTGGGCATTCACTCTCAACGCACATTAGCAAACATACATGCTTTTGCTGCGCTTATTGCTGCAGCCCCTTACCTTTGCTAATTTTTTTTTATTGGTAATACTAATACCTTCATAGGAGCACCATTTGCAAGCAGTCATTTCCGCAGCACAAGCAGCGCAGCAAGGCTCTACTGGCGGAACTATCGCTCAGCTGTTTATCCCAACACCAGATGCTGTCGCGAGCCAACTGCGTTATGAGGATGTGTATCCCAAGCAATTTACACAGCCTGCAACATACATCCGTTTCTCGTCTACCGTTGAGGATACGTCAGGATGTCCGTATTGCATGACCAATGACGATGTTGCTTTCCTCAAATCATTCAACCAGAAGCAAGGCAAGAAACCACATTGCTCAGAGGATGAGTTTGAGGAGATCATCCACTTCTTCGAGGTGAAGACCCAAGACAAGCAACCCTATGCTGATGTCGACGGTTCTCCCCTTCTCGCGTACGAAGATTTTGAAGTAGAGTTCGATGAAACAATTGCCGAATCGGCGCGAAGGTTTGCGAAAGACGTTTACTCGCACTGGAAGAACCAGCGTCTGCTCAAGGGCAATCGACCATTGATGCCATCGTTGAAGTTCGAGAAAAATCTCGATACTGACGACGCTGACCCATACGTCTGCTTCCGACGTCGCGAAGTGCGTCAAGTCCGAAAGACGCGTGGTCGAGATGCGCAGGTTACAGAGAAGTTGAAGAAGCTAAGGAAGGAGTTGGAGGATGCTCGTGTCCTCATGTCGGAGGTCAAACGTCGCGAAGTATTTCTTCGTGAACAGCTTCACACTGACAAGTACATCTTTGAACAACGCCATGCTGTCAAAGAGATCAAGAGGAAGCTGGGCATCAAGGGTGATGATGAAGAACTTCTCATCACTCAGAAGGTATGCCGTCCCCCTCTAGATATCAAAGTTGTCCAGCCAGCTAATGCACCACAGCCCGCTCCTAAGCCTAAGCGGCCAACCGATCTCGAGAGAGTGCGCCAGAATATTCCCGGCATGAAGCCGCAGAATACTCGCCCTGATGGTCGCCTTGTCGACAGTGATCTTGTGTACCTCGAAGAGCAGCAAACTAAGAAGACTGAGGCAATCGACAGCTTCATTGAAGACAATCTCGTCAAACACCAGAAATGGAATGTTGGCTGGGTTGATGCAACGTGGCGGCCAATCACGCCACCGCTGGAGCAACCTGCTGCGAAATCAGACTTCCGTACGGTGTTCACAGAGGCACAATTGCCCACACCACCGGCATCTGTTTCTGATGAAGAAGGTGCTGATTCCATGGCAGTAGAGCGCGTCAACAAGCATATTGAGCAGCGCAGAAGTACGCGTATACGGTTCGCCACCCCCCCAGAGGACGTCCCCTTCCAAGACCAGTCGCGCTTCCGGCGGAGAATCGGGCGAGGCGGACGCGTGATGATCGATCGTCGCGGCGTTAAGCGGCAAAAAGTGGAAGACGGTAAAGTAGACGAGCGCGTTGCGGATCGATGGAAGTTCTCCGGCGACAGCAGCGAGGATGAGCAGGTGTATCCTGTTGACTGGACTGATACCCTGCACATCAGATATCGCATCATGATTGAGCGGCAAGGTGAGAAGCCTCCACCTAACCAGGCTCCCGTCGTCCAGAACAGGAGGCCCATTGAAAACCATAATCGATCAGCCTCAGGACATCTGATGCCCCCTACGCCTACCAACGCAGGCCCTGGGTGATCCAGCTTGACAGCTTCTTCCTCCTCGCACACCAGTTTTGAAGATGGTACCAGGTGTTGGTTTGTGTTGATATATACCCCGTTGTTTTATTTTAGTAGAGGGTACCATTTGGAGTGGCTTGGAGAGATCTACCAAAGTTATGTATAACATCCCAGAAGGACGGATCGGGCTCTTGGAGTCTGCGATCATGCTGGTTAAGCGGCAGATTAGCAATGTACTACATTTGCTTTTTGAATAAGTATACTAGCCGCAGTATACAGTGGCCTTTGGCCTTTCTGGATCTGCGAAGAAAAAAAAATAGAAACTTACATATGCATGTCTGCTGCTTGTAACGGGTTCACGCTCGGTGCTTCTTCTCCACGCCACCCATTTCTACGTCTCCCTCGTCATCTATCGCTCTTTGTCTTTTGGATGTGCTTCCGTCTCTTGCCGTCAGCTCAGCTAATGCTTCTTTTGCGGCCCTGAGAATTCGCTTTTCGCCGATACGGACTATCCTGGCTATTGCATAGCGACGTTCTTTTGAATTCGTATCCGCGGTTTGCGACACGTTCGTAGCCAATTTAAGGTCATCCTCGATTGTAGTAGCGTATTGCGCAATCCTTGCTTGGACAATTTTGAGCAACAACTCGACACCCCCCGAGGTAATTTTCTCGGGTTTCGGTAGTTTCCCCTTGCTCTTCAACCTGTCGAATTCCTCACCTGGAAGGAGAAGAGTTTCTACCAGGATAGTGAGCTCAGGAGACAAGGACTCTCGAAGAGTAAAAGGCTCGCTGTCAGTAATGTCGTAACCCGTGTCGATGATTTCCTGCTCGTCTAGGTATTCTAGTCTTTCCTCGGAATGAAGCCCAGCTGCGGTCGCAAGCTCAGTCACCAGGCCCATGGGAATCTCAACGACATCATACTGTGCATAATTATCGGTGATATATCCATAACGCCGTAGTAAATCGGAGCGGGGCAATGGGCCGTAGTCATTGAAGACCTCTTCCCCAGCCTGTATAGGTTTTAATGCCTTCATAACTAGATGGTGATCCTCGTAGAACAAGCGAGCGTTGTTGCGATTTGCGTCTGCATTTAGCATGTCCGCCAATGGTACCATTCCCTTCGGTAGTGCTTCATCCTCTTCTTCTTCGGCAAAGCCTTCCTCGTCAACATCTTTGCGCGCATTCGCGGGCTCAACGTCGAATGCATATGCCATGATCAGCGAGCCCATCTTATGCATGAGAGTGAGGTTGCGCTCATCGCGCATCTCTTCCGCTTTCTGCTTTGCCCGCTCGTCGCCCGCGAAGACTATGTCAGCGAATTCTTTGATTACCGGGAGGAGCTGTTCCACGAAGACTTCATTTGCCCCATCTTTGCCAATCTTATGGACTACAGCGCTAGCTTGTAGTTCAGCGAGTTCATCGTCTGTCCAGAACATCAGGGTATTGAACTCGGTGGGAAGGACAGCAAAATAGGGTGACCAATTGGAGGCCTCGCCATTGCTGTACTCATATAGCATAACGAGGATGAGAGATAGCCATGGGCCAAGCATCTCGAAGGTAGCTGCGGGGATCTCGGTCGACAGGATGGAGTTCTCGACGCTGAGAATGGCAGAGCGGGGCACGCGGAAGAGGACCTCATCCCGTGTAATGTCTTCAATTGCAACTAGCGGAAGTTAGGAGTTTGTTGTGAGCTTGGTTGAAGGGTGGGGTGAGGCGAGAGTTGAACATGTGTTCGAGTACGTATGAGTGGCTGTCGGTACTTACTCACACCTCGCCCCGCGTGCGCGTGACGGAGATCTTCCAACTTGATCTTTGAGCTGATATCTGCCCCACATCGCTGTAGCCATGCCAGGAAAGCCTGACTGGCGCCGTTAAAGTCTGCCATCCAGATATGCGAAAACGGTTGTGAGTGTTGGTGGAGGTTGGAAATACTCGGTGGATTATTTAGCGTCAAATGACAACCGAGCGTGCTCCTATTGGTCAGGTTGGACGGCGCTCGGAGTTCTACATCAACCTTAGGAAGCTGACGGCACACATTGATATTTGGCATGATCAAATGACTGAGGTAAGATAATTGATTAAATTATCTTAAAATTTTCATATAGGTTACTTCGTGTGGTGAAATAAATCACCTTTTGGGCGCTATGACGTAGCACAGTTGAAAAAAGGGTCAGGTCGTGAGAACCATCAGACAACTAAGAATCCACTGACCTCTAATTTGGTAGATCGAGCAGATCTTATATCCAATCAAAGCATGAATGACTTTCTTGTGTTGCTACACTCAGAAAAAAGTCGTTATCGATAAGCCATCTCCGCAAGTTCATTTGCCCCGCGATAGCAACTTGACGCGTCAAATAGCCTCAAATAGCACTTCAAATTATCGAAACAAACACTATGATTGCTATAGGGCTTGAAGGAAGCGCTAACAAGATAGGAATTGGAGTGATATCACATCCAGGGCCTGGCAAACCGCCAACTATCCTCGCAAATCTACGGCACACTTACATATCCCCGCCTGGCGAAGGTTTCCTACCAAAGGACACCGCAATACACCACCGAGCATGGGTTGTGAGACTAATCAAGCAGGCTATCCACCAATCAGGTGTGAAGATTGAGGATATTGACTGCATATGCTACACTAAAGGACCTGGAATGGGTGCGCCATTACAGAGCGTCGCACTAGCTGCACGAACCATAAGCTTGCTATGGGGGAAGCCAATAATAGGAGTAAACCATTGCGTTGGCCGTCAGTCATACCGAAATCATGCATAGAAGTGTATGCGCTAAACATCACAGACATCGAAATGGGCAGAGCCATAACCCACGCCAACAATCCAGTCGTGCTATATGTTTCTGGTGGAAACACCCAAGTAATCGCCTACTCAGCACAACGATATCGTATCTTTGGCGAAGCTCTCGACATTGCTATAGGGAATTGTATCGACCGTTTCGCACGCACGCTCATGATACCGAACAATCCATTTCCAGGATACAACGTCGAGCAGCTAGCGAAGAAAGGACATAACCTAGTCGATCTACCATATGGCGTCAAAGGTATGGATGCAAGTTTCTCGGGTATACTGGCAGCTGCAGATCTCTTAGCGAAAGGCCTCGACGAATCGTTGCCTGACGACAAACGGCTGAAGACTGAAGAGGGCGAACTGATAACGAGAGAGGACCTATGTTTCTCACTACAAGAGACTGTCTTCGCGATGCTAGTAGAGATTACAGAGCGTGCAATGGCGCATGTTGGATCACAACAAGTTCTCGTTGTAGGGGGCGTGGGCTCGAATGAGAGGTTGCAGCAAATGATGGGCATGATGGCGAGGGATCGAGGCGGAAGTGTCTTCGCAACCGATGAGCGATTCTGTATCGACAATGGGATCATGATTGCGCATGCAGGACTTCTAGAGTATTCGACGGGCATTGAAACGAAACTAGAAGATACGACCTGCACGCAGCGTTTTCGCACCGATGAAGTGTTCGTTGGGTGGAGAGAGTAGTTATCCGATTTCTTGACTTTTATATGATACCCAGTACGCCCGTTCATTTACGCGATACTTCATCTCGAGCGTCTATCACTTACATCTTCTTTCTGTGTAGTACTTTACAGAAAACCTAAAGGAGTGTGGATAGGGTGCATTGCTGAACAATATCATTTGAGTCAAACAAAGATGACGGTGAGATGTATAACATCCTCCAAAATTATAATATAATTGACTAGAGTAGGACGACAGCCCTTCGTTCAACTTCCCTACTCTGTTGAGTACCATGTATGACTAATGTTGATTGCCAAATGAGTCAGTTTCCACTTATTCGCATTCACTTACACTTGCTAGAGTGGCAGGGTTATGAGCGTTTGCACGCTGCAGGACTCCGCCTAACTAAATATATGAAGGCGTATAGCGCCCTTTGCTTCCTTTTCTTTACACAACACTGAAGCATATAACGCCACCAACACATCCAAGAAAGACGGATAACAGGCACAGAGGGACGTCTCAGTCTTCTGAGACGCCTTTTGCAGTGAACTGTGATTCCAGTTCTTGACAAGAGTTGAGAAGCGTACCAACCACATTCCTAGGGTCTATCGATAAAGCTGCAACAACGTCATGGAGAATTTGAAAGCAGGATATACGGATGCCATGGAGAAGCTGGAGCAAGAGAAAACCCACGCTGCTGAAAAGCTCACCACCGAACACAACGATGATTCTGGCAACCAGCCCTCAACCCAACCAGACATTAATGAGGTCAACGCCACAGCCCTCGCTAGTTCTAAGACTCTCGATCCAGTGAAAGCCTATAGTGAGCTCGTCGCAAAGATTGACAATTTGGGAATGCTGATTCGTACCGCCAAAGCGACCGAGCAGATTATGCAATTTGCGCAGATGGTTCTATACAACTCCCACGGAACAAATGTGCTGATCCACCGCGCCCTAGAACGCGTTACAACGTCTATGAGCCGCTCCTTTGACCCGCACGTCAATATCGAAGTGAGAGACAACATCAACAAGTGTACCGAAGACCTACGCGACCTCGCAGACGCCCTCAGCAAGTCCTACTCGACCGAAGCATACATCAAGCAGTTCTGCGCGGAGCAGTTGTGGCCTTCGAACTCCTCGCCATTTGATATTTGGAGGAGCGTCTTGTTGGACATGGAGGATAATATGAACCACCCAGTCCGCTCCTTCGAGCTCGCAAGTTTCGTCAAGGCGTGTGCTACCCGTGCTGCCGAAGCCGAGGCCCAGACGGCATTTCTCTGCAAGAATGGGGCATCGCTACAGGATCTCAAGCAACATATTCCGTACGCTATCTCCGACATGAAGCGCAATGACCCAACCTGGAATGCGTTTGAATTTGCGCTGCCAGCTGAGAGCATGGTCAAGCTTCCACCTCTCCACGCCGAGAAGATGAAGAGCATCCTCACCAGATTCCTTCGCTTTCCTTTAGAAAATGCCAATGCTAGCAGATTGGAAGGTGATGGAGAGGATATCTGAGCTGAGAAGGACGGGCCATGCTGTGTCTTTGTTCACAATGACACTTTGGTGCTCTATGAGCGTCCTAACTTGGGCTGGGGAGATTGGATAGCAAGCGGTATATATCTTGAGGTTGGGCGACTCTGATCTTCATCCATCAGACTGGCTCATAGATAGCTGCGTCGTGAATATCCACCATTTGCTTTAAAACCGCGAACTGTTGTAGTGATCTGATATCTGTTTTTGAACGTTCTACAGCATAACATCGTAATTAAGACAGTAGCTCCAACGAAAGGTATGTGTAGACACCCTATATGCCCCACTAAATTACTCTCAACGTTTGCGTCCCTACTTTGGGCTTTCCATCTCGACAGGTACTGTTTTTCAAGTGTCCATTTACTATCATTACGCTACTATGATTTCCTTCTTGGTACCCATGTCCATGTCCAAAGAAGTGAATTATGAGATTAACTTGCTATCAGGTCGCTGTTCCCGAGATAGTTTGCTTTGTGATACTCTACATCATCTAGTTTGTTGAGCGAAAATGATAGTTTCACTGGCAATATCCAACTAGAAATGCCCTCAGTATCTACTTCATAAACACCAATGTCGGCTGCAAGATCATCGGAATAACTGGATAGAATCTATCAACAATACCAACCATTGAGAGTCTTTGGTCGGCCAGTAGGGTTAAAAGTGGCCCTGGAGTCATCTGTTCCTGGCTCAGCTCACCATTTGTCATACCGTAAACCCTTCTTTACCGCTTTTTGCCGCCTATAAATACGTTATCGCAAAATGCCATAGAATTTGGTCCCCTGGCTCCGACCTCTAGAAACCCTCGCAAGTATCGTAGTATAACAATATCTTGGGTTTACTGTTGAATGGCGACAAGCATAGAGGGTAGTCGCTTTATCCGATACCCCTTGAGATTTGAAGTCCAGATGGGAACTCTGAAATCTTCGACTGGTGATGGTGTACTACGAGTCTCCTGTAGCTATATCTCCTGGGTGAAAATAAACAAACGAATTCACTTCGACCGTGACTAACAACACGGCCGCACCACCCCGTTTTCGACTAGACATAGTAAGAAAGATTTTGGGTTCACCTGCCACACGCACTAGTCACACACCGCTACATATAAGTTTGCAAAGTGACCGCCTGCAAACGTTGCCTACTCTCTGCCCCATTCCATCAACCACCCACGGCCACAGCAAGCTTGACAAAAGAAATCATCATGGACGACTCCTCTGCTCGCATGCGGGAGGATGCTGATGATCCCAGTCTGCATCGACGCTATATCATTGAACGCCGTGCCTATACACCCCATTCACCTGGCCGTCCCTTCCGTAGGGATCGGGCAAGGCCCAACGACGATTTCTACCCTCCCGGCGCCACACGTGAGCCTGAGGCCGAGTCTGGACAAACTAATACAGCCTTTCAAGATCCCGATGCCAACTCCTCCCGCAGGACCATCGCTCGTATTAGGGATGGTACCGTTGTGAAGCCATCGCTCAACGAGCCTATCAAAGCAGGCGCAAAGCTGCAGGTGAGGGATAAGAAGACATTGGCAAAGCAGATGTGTATGATTTGCGCTAGTGTTAGGACTATCTCTTTCTTCCGTCTTTTGAAAGAAGCTCCCGGCGAATCTTGCGATCATTTCGAGATTATATGCACATACTGCATCCAGAAATTGCTCAAGACTAAAATGGTCAATCGCAAACTTGATGAGGCGGCTCTGGCATGTCCGGCCCCAAACTGCAATCATGCACTAGATATGGCAACTTTGCAGTGGGTTGTGTTCACGCCTTCCAGAGGTAGAGTCTTGCTTGAAGAGTAAGTCTTACTTGTCCTACACAGCTTGCTTCCGTGAGTACTCACACTTAATAGCTATGATCGCGCTCTTCTTAAGCACTTCCTCGATGAAAGTCCAGCCTTTAAAGTCTGCCTCTCTCCTAAATGTGGCCTTCACTTCTGTATCGAGAACTGCCTAGGCGATGCTGAGGGGAACACCAAGGAGAAGATTGCTTGCCCCGAGTGTGAGCAAGAGATTTGTCTCTCATGCAACCGTCCCTGGCACCCTGACGTCGACTGTAGCAATATCAGGCAGGAAGAAGACTTAGCCTCCATCAAGGAAATCAAAGCCATGGGTGCAAAGCAGTGCCCCAAGTGTGGCGTTAACATCGAGAAGAATGGCGGATGCGGTAAGCTATTATCTTCAACGACTGTTATGGCGTATAGCTAACTTCGTTAGATCACATGACCTGCAATCGTTGTCACCACAACTTTTGCTGGCACTGCTTGGTATCGTACACCTCCGGACAAGAGCACCATGAGCACTGTCCCCATCGTCGCGCTGATACTGCCATGTTCGCAGCAAATTGGGCTCCTGACAACTTGACTGAAGCCGAACTCGACCATCTGATCAGGCAGGCTCACCGCGTCCTCGATGGTGCAGGTGAAGGTGCTCAGCCTCAAGGCCAACCTCCACGCAATCACCGGCCTCTGCCTCAGGACTTCATTATTCGTCATAACGTGGTGCCCGTACCCAATATGATACAGCTTCAGGGTCGAGCTCAACGCCGCCTTGCTGGCCAGCACCATATCGATGAACCTGCAATGTTTGATCCTGACGATGCCGACGATGCTGATGATGATACGGAGGAAGATTTTCCTCCGCGTGGCGGCCGTGTTCGTTCTGGGATTGCGACCGTCCAAGTAGTTGCTCGTCATCGTCATCGTCGTCCTCATGGTCCACTCCCTGCTCACCAACAGACACAAGCTGAGGCTCAGACACAGGCCGAAGCTCGGCCTCGGAATGAATTTTTTGGCGGCGGTAGAGGCTATGCGCCAGGCTTGGCTTCAGGTTGAGGCCCAAGTCCAGGCATTCAATAACGCCTCCGATGACAACAATCGCGGCATACATTAGCCCCTAGCCTCACCGGACCAGGCAGGAAGTTCGAATTCTCGCCCAGAACCTCGTCCATCGAAGAGCCATCGATCCGAAGCATCACACCATTCGAAATTCACGGCTCATCCCGGCCCCTGATTCTCAATCTCGGTAGCATGCAGTACGATCCTGCAGACGGGAACCAGGTGACCCCAGAATGATAGCACGTGTCATTACAAGTCCATAGATCACCCAATCCCATCTTAACCAGAATCGCTGTGCAATCCATGACATTACATACACACATATCTCGTCCTCACTCACACGGTGCACCCAACATAACAATTTTGACTTTGAATTTTTTTGTGTCCCACCCTTTTCACCATTCGCACTATATATACAACGCGCACACGAACCCGTCCCTTAGCCCCATATACACCGGTAAAAATCTAACGAAAGGAGGAAAAAAAAATTAATGTGGTAAACATGCGATGCCACCGTGCTCCATGCAAGAAATCCGCAGTGAACCAAAGGAAAGGCACACCTACACCCCCGCCCTCGCCTTCCGCCCTTCACTCGCCGTCCTCGCCGTAGCAACCAGGCCCTCAAGCTCGCCACTCGTCTCGCACATGCCGCGGAAACTGCCCCCGTCCTTACTCACCAGGTCAAACGGATCGCCAAACTCGACGACAGCGCCACGATCCAGAACAAGTACCTTATCATAATCGATAATGGTCTGCAGACGATGAGCAATGGTGATCGTTGTGTTCTTGATCAGGCGAATCGTTTCCTGGATCTTGACGTCGGTCGCGTAGTCGATGGAGGCGGTGGCTTCGTCCATGAGGAGGACCTTAGGCGCCTTGAGGAGGGCGCGGGCGAGGCACAGGAGCTGGCGCTGGCCCTGGGAGAGGTTAGAGCCGGATTCGGCGACCGGGGAATTGAGGTTGTGGAAGGGATTTTTGTTGTCGGGTGGGGGCGCGGGTTGGGCGGGTTGGTTGGGGTTTGTGGCATGACCATCTGGCATGACGATGATGGTGTCGTCGTGGGCTTCGCCGCGGGCCCATTCGCGATTTTGCAGGATTGAGCTGGGGTTTACGGTTGAGGCGGAGTAGCTGGCGCTAACGTCGGCTGTGACGGCGCCGGTGGTGGGGTTGGGGATTTTGATTGCGCGAGGGGGCGTACCGGTTTGTGTTGGGGTAGTTGCGCCGGATGTTGGTTGAGAGGCTGACGAGATGAGATGGACCTCGCGGAGTGCGGTGTAGATCTCT
The DNA here is from genome assembly GCA_028456385.1 of Ophiosphaerella korrae. Classification (NCBI taxonomy): domain Eukaryota; kingdom Fungi; phylum Ascomycota; class Dothideomycetes; order Pleosporales; family Phaeosphaeriaceae; genus Ophiosphaerella; species Ophiosphaerella korrae. The sequence continues at coordinate 276,542 of JALNQF010000027.1, read as the reverse complement.
TCGTCTGTGAAGATTGAGAACGGGTCGAGATTGCTTCGGATTGTGCCTGTAAACAGCGTGGGATCTGGCTTTGATTAGTACAATACTGTGATATGTCACTACGAGTACTTACCTTGCGGGACCATGACAATATTCTCCCGCAGATCTTGCAGACCGATCTGGCCAATGTCGATATCGTCCACCAAAATCTTGCCCTTCTCCGCCTCCAGAGCGCGGAACAGCGCGAGCGCCATAGAGCTCTTGCCAGCACCTGTCCTACCCACAACGCCCACTTTCTCGCCAGGCAGGATCTTGAAACTCACATCCTTCAAGACCGTGTCAAAATCGGGCCTATAGCGCGTGCTATAACCGATGAACTCCACAGAGCCCTTGCTTGGCCAGTCCGACGGAGGCTTAGCCTCTGGGATGGAAGCGGGCGCCTCTTGCTCAACATCCAAATACTCTTTGACACGCTCTACGGAATTCATGTTCTGCTCATTAGCGGAATACAAACGGACAAACCACAGCACGTTTTCGGTGAATGTAACAGCGTATGTCAGGGCAAGACCAGCGGCGCCCGCATCAATGGTACCAACGCTAAGAATGACGAAGGCTCCCGAGAAAAACGCAACCAGTGCACCCACAACGTCGACCCTAAATGCAAGCCATCGGTTAGATGCCCACAGGTAGATAAATGGTCGATGCTGCGTATTGATCTTGGCAAGGTTTTCGCGGATAAATCGGCGTTCATCGCCATAAGCTCGAATAGTCGTCATGCCAGACAGCGTTTCGCCAAACTGCTGGTACACCGGGCTTCGATGGACAGATTCAAGGCGCTTTAAGTCTCGAGATGAATTGATATAGAAGCGACCAATCATGAAATATACCACGGAGATGACAGACGCAGCGATCAGGAATCCCGGCGTAATGATCGAGATTAGGACAATGATGGTAATGACAGAGGCTAGGCAGTGAACAACGCCGATGGCAACTGGTGCGACTTCTTGATCTATGGCCTCGATGTCTTTTGAAAACCGGTTCATCAGTTGGCCTAGAGGGGTCTGGTCGAAGAAGCGGAACTTGGCATGTGTAACTTTTTGAATCAGTCGTTCGTGAATGCGTCGCGAGGCGGCGAGGGAGCCACCGAACAAAAAGCCCTCCCGTAGGAAAGTAATGAACATGAAAATTAGACCAAGAACCGCATACACGAAAAGGAAGTACGTGGAATCAACGTCCGAGTCCATGATCCTGAAGGTAGTGGGCATGTAGCTGTAGGAATATTTCTCCCCCTTTGGCTGTGTCGAGAAAGGAAAGTTCCAACTGCAAGTGCCGCTATTCATGCAAGTTCCCATTCCGCTTAATGTGGGTGCATGGGTAACAGGCGACTGGTTATGATGTCCCATAGCAGCATAGCCCTTGTCAGCATAAGCATTAGCCCATGTACGGATCCAGAGGTTCGTAGACACAGACGATATTTGCGCCGCAACGAAAGCAATAATCGCACCAAGCCAGTAATACCATGGGCCCATAGCCTTTAGGTACATGAGTATAATGCTTAATTTGACGCCTCCTTCCGCCTTCTTTTCTTCTTGAGCATCTGCAGCCTTCTTCTTCGATTCGTAAGACTTATCGATTTTCGCAGAATCATTGAGGTCGCCGTTCGCTTCTTCGCTATCAATCTCCGAAGGTGCCTTAGAAGGTGCTTTGGATGCTCCGCGCGAAGCAGGTCGAGACTTGGTAAGATCCTCAGTGAGTTTACCAGACTTGATGACTTCGTCTGCCGTGCCTTGGGCAACTACCTTGCCGTTATCGAGGACAACAGAGAATTCAGCTTGAGGTAGCGCGAGACTAACATTATGCGTGACGAGAATGCAGGTGCGGTTCTGCATAAGCTTGCCCTTGAGGGCATTGTCAAAGATCCACTTAGCCGTATGGGAATCGACAGCACTCAGAACATCATCGAGTAAGACATGGCGCGCCTTGCAATACAGAGCACGAGCAAGAGAAATGCGCTGCTTTTGGCCGCCAGAGAGCGTAACTCCCTTCTCACCCACAAGCGTTTCATCACCAGCGTCGAGAATATCAAGGTCGCGTTTTAAGCAGCAGGCCACAACCGCTTGGTCGTACCGTTTCTCATCCCAGTCACTGGCGAACACAATATTCTCTTTGATGGTGCCGTTGACAAGCCATGCCTGTTGCGCGCAGTATGCCACGCTTTCTGTCAGGCCTGTGGCAGGATCTGGCTTGACTTCCTCACGACTACAGCCTCCAGGCAAATGAACCTCTCCCTTCAGTTTCGTCATTTCACCCAACAAACCCATAAGTAGAGAAGTCTTGCCGGATCCCGTGGGCCCGGCCACGACATTAAGCTGTCCAACATGAAATTTGAGATCGAGATCCATGAGCTTGAAAGCATCCGCAGAAGTCTTGTCCGTCATGTCTTTTCCGCCCCAGCTGAAAGTAGCATTGTCGAACCCAATAAGGGACTCGCCATTTTCGTCCTTTTTCTGGGAACTCAATTGATGATACTTGTCGGTCTCGGGTTCGTTGAGGTACTCTTCAATACGGTCTACCGAGACTTTCGACTCCTGGACGTGCGCTACCATGTCTGCAAGCTGATCCAAGGGCATTCTCAAGATTTGGAACAGCGATAAAGCAGTAAAGGCGACTGATGGAATCAAGGGCTTGTGCTCGATACTTGTGTAGACGAAGAAGGAGAGAAAGGTGATGAAAACAGGGGATCCTGACCATATGGTAGCTGCTATCGCCCATAGGATGTACCTCCGGCGCAGATGCTTCAATTCAATATGTCGCTTCTCATTGACCTGACCAATGAAGCGTTGCTCCCAGGCAAAGTATTTGATGATTCGGATGTTGGTAAGCACCTCGTTCGTGGTATGGATGCGAGCGTCCGTAGTGGAACTGATGAGCATTTGAATATCGGCAAATTGCTTTGCAACATACATATTGATTGGCAGCAGAATGACCATTACTCCAATACCCGCAATTGAACTGTATCCCATAATGCGATACAGGAGGTAGACAGCTACTGCGACCTGGACCGGAGTATTTGCCCATAAGAAGTGCAAATATGCGCATAACTCGCTGACTTTATACGCATCAACCGACATAAGATTGATAATGGTACCTGTCGTAACTTGAGAATCGGCGTCAGACTTTTTCGCGTCATCCTCCGTAGGGTCGTTGCCCTTTTTGTTCTTTTTCTTGCCGAACGAGAATATTTGTTTGAGGCGCTTGATGCGCTGAGGCGCCTCGTCTTCGTCTTTGTCCTTTGACTTCTCTTCACCCAAGACCTTATCCGCACCCGCAGCCGCTCTGCGTTTGAGCGCTTTCGCATAGATTTCTCCAATAACTACGGAGCGTATACGAATGCAAATTTTTCGACCAACCCATAGAGCTTGGCCATCAGCGAGGGCAGACAGACTTCCTGCAACGAATAGAAGAATCACATAAAACCAAGCAGCATTGCGAGGCGTGTTTTCCGGCCGTTCGATGTACTCCAGAATGACTTTGAGAAGGAGCGTAGGTGCGAAAGTGAGGAATCCAGAGAGTACAGCCCATCCTCCCTGGATCAGGAGGCTGCGTTTGAAGTACCGCAATAGATGATAAGCGAGGGAGGTTGTCTTCTTCACTTGTCGATAATTTGAGAGCACGGCTGCGGCCTTGTCTCTTGGGGCTAAGTTCCAAACATCTGTGAGCTCGTACGTCTTCTTGTACCCAGTCCAAACGATCGGATCGACCCAGCTAAAAGTCGCAAGTGAGAATACGCTGGCTATCGGTTCTCTCGCCGGCAGGATATCTCCTTCGTACTCGAGCTCCACCACTTTGTTGCCTTTCCTAGAGCACAAAGAGATGAGGAAAAGGAGCGATGTAACAGCAAAATCGAGGATTGTTAGCTTTTGATGGAGATCTGAGCGCGGATGGATAATGGCCGATCGGAATAGGAGGACGGAGAAGGCCCACTGGAAACCGTAGATGAAGGCAGTATGATACCATAGGTGGGGAAAAGCGAGCCTATTGGTGCTAGAAAAGAGTAATCGCAACGAGGCGATTGCGGCAATGTACGACCATACGGCAATGTTAGCGATTGCAGCGATCCTGCCATGTTTGCCCCAGATGTTCAACCACAGCACAACGATGTGTATAGCCAATTGCGCCAGGACAGCAGCCTCTTCTAGAACTACCACCGTGACCATGCCACGGGGCTTGTCTGCAGTCATGACCGACACGGCTTGACGACTGGTGGTAGGATCGAGCGCGAGCCCCTCGCTGCGATCGAATTCGTTTTCTTCAGATTCGGTATCGGCGTCGCCGCCATTGTAGTGAGGGCTGCCGAATGTCCAGGCATTTCGTGAGTCGTCAAGGATACTATAGGCATGGTGGTATTTGCTCCCTTTTGCTTCAAAGTAAATTTGGAGCAAGAGATAAACGACAGAGACACCGCATAGGATGAGGGGAAATAATGTGAGGAGATAGCTGCACAAAGATGGATTAGCATAGGTCTTTCTCAGCTCGTATGTCAGGTTTGAGTGCTCGCCCACCCACTTACTCCTGTTCGAAACACCGCGAAAAGTCATCGCCATGGCTGCCCCAGATTGGGCCTTTGCAATGTGCGAACCTCATGTTCGGTAGCGCGCGTCCAGCTCCTAGAGTTGTGGTTGGTTGGTTGACTCGACAGCTCCCAGCACTCGCACCCACTCGCTAGTACGATGTACCCGATCGCATTGGCACTGACAGGCCTGTGTGGAAGACGTGCTCGATTCAAGACCCGGACGATAAGCTGATGGAGAAGTAAATACAGCGAAAAAGCCCAGCTGCCGTTTTCCAGGAAGTTGCCTCTTCGCAATATCTCACTAGCGGATCAGCACGACAGCTCCGCGCTAAAGACCACGCGCTTTGCGCCGAACAGATGACGTAAATTTGGTCCAGGGCACGGGCGCCGTAAGATTCGATCAGTATGGCACGGCCTGTCTGACCATCAGCCTCTTAGCCTCTCTACGTTGGATTTGGAATCTGTTGTTTGTCGCAGTCTGAGACGGGAATCTCTCGTTGATGTTGGGAACTAGATCACCTATGCGTCGACCAGGGCACCCGCAGCATTCACCGCCTTGATTCGCGCCCCATCCGTTTTCGCTCTGGTCGTGCGGATATGCGAAGCGCAAGCAGCACGGATGCCTCCGAGTCACCAAACCAAACTCATTCCAACCGCCTGTCCTGGACAGTCGCACCGGCGTGGCTGGGGCACCTGCAGCTTGTGCAAGCATACGCTTGCGTGTCTAGTCAATTGCCGATCACGTCCATTCTACCCGCTGTCTTCGTCGCGAGCTATGTGATTGTATTGTGCCGCTCCCATGAACTCCGTGTCCCGAATTCTTACGCAAACCATTCCGAAACGGCCCTTCTCTGTCGGAAGGCAAGGCGGAGGTACCTACCTCTCCCTCCACTTGCTACTACACTCCTAACTAGTAACGATGTGATGGCACTGATGTATCTCAACAGTCTTTAGCGTTTCTTCTGGGAAACGCTCGCACGAGTAATGTGCTCGTGACAATGTGATTGAGCAGAGAATTAATTAATTCAACAGCCTAGTTGTTTGTGTACCTGAGGTTAAGACTTCTTAGACAGACTCGTACAACTTCCTCCTGTACGTCGTTGCACGCCCGCTCGTGGCATCTTGGGTGCATGATTTGTTCCTCGACATGATAGCCATGGCGCTATCGTTTTACGACGAGATCACCTATCCACTTTTTTCAGCCACGCTCGGTGGCGCTAAGGCCGGGGAAGCGCTTAGCGGTCGATACTTGCCTCTCCGCCCTTTTCCATTTTCAATCAATGGGTCGAGGTAATCGAGGAGGTTGCACATGATCAATGCAATGTATGCCCCACCAATTTACCGATGCTTGTTGACCCCGCACGAGGTTGCAAGGTATTTTTTGAGTCACATGCGTTATCTTATGGCTGTCAGCGGCATTATGCATATCCGTTGTAAGCACATGGTACTACCTAGACAATCCCCGTCAGGTAGGTGTGCCGTCTATGGATGAAGATGGATGGTCCGCAGGGATACCAATATTCGGCTTTAGGTAGAAACACGCGGATCGATCTGGCTAGAAATTGCTTCGCTCCCTGTCGCAGATCACGCAAAATAATTCACATGTGGTGCAGCCAGGCGCAAATTCGATGAGCTCAAAATCAGATGCAAATGCGGTATTTTCGTCAAAAAGGACGTTGGGTGCACTCCTCGATATGTACAATGCTTGACATATGAAATTGATTGTAGTCTACTGTCGTGCCTTGACCACTGGCGTCCATGCTGAATACTTGCTCTTAACTCTGGTAATCGTCAGTATCAATCAAAGCATCCGACCAGCCAACCTACGTGCTGTAAGGCTTGTAGCCCGATCGAGTCCAAGTTAATGTCGGCCTGTGCTCCTTTGGCTCCCATACGCGAAGCTGGCGCTGCAGTAACTTGTCTTCTGCAGGTGACTTATCAACCATATATGACATCCAGGCGTGCCAACCAGGCTCGATTTGTGAACTATCGGAGAGTTAGCCTTTGTCTTGTACAATCCGTCCAGGGGCCGCATACGGATCGAACTCGTGGTCCTTGTAGTCTACCCAACGCGTCCTCACTACAACTCTATCAGCCTGATTGTTTGATTTTCTTGTATTTCGTGCTTACGAGGCAGTTCCTCCTTCAAATTCTCGAAGTACTTGTTGCCGTACTTGTCCACGCCAATCAGTGCGCCGGCTTTGGTATCACCTGGACTTGGTTAGCCCGTCCACCCTTCCTTCCAGTATCTTTAACCATGCATACCGATATGCTATAGGTGCGAGAGGCTTGAGTTAGTCGAGTTTACGCGTGGGGGTTGGAGCTTCCCGGTGTTCACCTACCGCCATTTGATGGCAAAAGTCCTGCGAGGAGGGGTCAATGAGTGTTCTAAAAGCGATTGAAGCTGTGGATGATACATACTTTGATACCAACTCGGCGCAAATTGCGCAATGTCCTCATAAGCGTCGACATGGCGGCGTTGTCTGCTCGGTAGTTGTAGAGTTAGATGTCGCTGCGATTGACGATGCCAAGCATCTGTGAACCTGTCCCAATCGGGCGCTAGCCTCTTTATCCTTGTCTCCCGCTCATCAAAACTTCCAGGAGAGTGACGATAGTGATCTTGACAACAGTCCAAGTTTGTCATATGATGATAATACGAGGCTTGATAAGGGCTCAAGCGCCCAGGATTGCATCAAGAAAAATTATTCGTTTCTCATGCCAATCTGTGAGGACTGCGAGAAGATTCTCAACCGCGAACACACCTCCAATGGCTACTTCAGTGCCCCAAAGTCAGGCTTCGATGTTGGCCACAATCACAACAGAACTAGACAAGATCGCTCCAAGATTTGAAATTCAGCCTGAGCAGATCACTATTATCAAGACACCGGCCGAATTCTACCAAACTCTCAAAGTAGGTTCAGGATTCTTATCTGCTTCAAATGCACGTTCTTTACGCATATCTTTCAATGTCATCAAATTCCCTAATCAGAGAAAAAGACATCCTACTACTTATTTAATCTCTTCATCTCTTTACGTTACGCCAAAAAAAAATATCTTTTTTTCTAAGTATGAACTACGAAGTCGTATTGTCATTCATTCCCATTCTCCTCTCTTTCAAATGATATCATCACAACTTCTCGCACCCAATCCCCAATCCATTCTAAAAAAAAACAACTCCACCTAACCCACCCAGGACAAAATTTCCAAAGCCCAACATCGCATCTTCCTCAGCACCCTCTATATCGGCAAAACCGAGCACGACCTCATCTCCACCATCCACACCGCCCTCACCCAAAACCCCAACCTTCGCATCTCCTTCCTCACAGACGCCCTGCGCGGAACCCGCGAAACACCCTCCCCCTCTTCCGCCTCGCTCCTCGCGCCACTGGTCGCCGAATTCGGCGCCCACAGAGTCGAAATCCGCATGTACCACACGCCAAACCTGACAGGCCTGCGCAAAAAGGTGCTCCCCAAGCGCATCAACGAGGGCTGGGGCCTGCAGCACATGAAGCTGTATGGTGTTGATGATGAGCTTATTATCAGCGGCGCAAACCTTTCTAGCGATTATTTCACCAACCGCCAAGACAGATACCACCTGTTCCGCTGCGCAGATCTGACAGAGTACTTTGCGCGGATCCACGCCGGCGTCGCGGCCCTCGCGTTCGACGTCCAGCCCGACGACGCGCCCGCAGGATACACCATGTCCTGGCCGTCCGCCAACGCCGCGCCCTCGCCTTTATCCTCACCAACGCAATTCCGCGCCGCGGCAGCAAAACACCTTTCATACCTCCTTGTCCCAACCCACCCTCCCAAACCCCCAGCGTCCTCAACATCCATCTACCCCATCCTCTCGCTCGTCCCTCTTCTCCCCACCTCCACCGAACTCCCCGCCCTCACCCGCATCCTCACCGCGCTATCTAACCCCCCGCTGCAAAACTCCTCCTGGACTTTCACCGCCGGCTACTTTAATATGACGCCCGCGTTTCGCCGCCTCTTGCTCGCCACGCAGCCCGCGCGCGGCACGGTGCTGACGGCGCACCCACATGCGAACGGGTTTTTCGGGTCGCGCGGGGTGAGCGGCATGTTGCCGGATGCGTACACGCATCTTGCGAAGACGTTTGTGCGGCGGGTGAGGATGGAGGGGTTAGAGGGGAGGGTGGGATTGAGGGAGTGGCGGCGGGGGAAGATTGGGGAGGAAGGGGGATGGACGTATCATGCAAAGGGGTTGTGGGTTGCGTTTCCGGACGCAAAGGAGGGGAAGACGACGGAGGGGGAGACGGGGGAGGTAACGAAGAGGGCAGGGGCGGATCCAAGTTTAACGGTTGTAGGATCGTCGAACTACACGAAGCGCGCGTACGAGCTGGACCTAGAAGCGAATGTCGTAATTACCACTTCGGATCCGGGGCTGAGGCGCAGGCTGGGCGAGGAGGTTGCGTGGCTTGGAGAGTATGCGAGAGCAGTTGATGAGAAGGAGTTTGAGAAGGCGGAGAGAAAGGTTGGGGTGAGTGTGAGACTGAGTATGTGGCTTGTGCGGGTGTTGGGAGGGGCGTTGTAGATTTGTATAATTATTTGTATAACGTATGGAATGAGCGTAGATGCGGTTGATAGATGCAGTGCTGGGTTTTTAATGTAGTAAGGAGATTTAGAATTATGAAAGCTATGGCAAGTGGGTATCTGATTTGAAACTGAAAAAGAGACGTTGCAGAGAGATGGCGCTGCTGGGAGACTGTCATCATAGAAATCCCTCAGTAGAATTTGCCTTTTTGAATGAGGGGCTTTCAGGCAGCTGTGAGTTGGGGCTTACAGTTGCCCGAACACCTCTCTTAGTTGCGGCTTACAGTCGTCCAAGCCCCCCTCCCCCTATTGAATTTATTTAATTCTGGCAGTTCTTGGACGCTCGCCATACCACGAGCCCTCGATCGCCGACTACACGACCCATGGTCTTCCAGAAGCCATCTGTTGCAAAGTCCATATCGTCGAGATTGAGATGTTTCCGGTAACTCCAAACCTCGGCGAGAGCGATGTCCTCACGTGTGTCGTGGTCGATATAAGATGCCTGTACCTCAGCCGAGCGTGGCGCGACTAAATAAGTCGAGCCGGACGTTTCAATCTCAGGCAGATTTTGCAGCCCACATGCTGGTAGAACGTCCTTGAGCCTTTCCAGCATTTGCTCGCTGGATATGCCCATGAGATCGATTGTGGTTAGATTTTCATTCTTGCCATTCAATAGCCAGATTGGAGGGCTGTATGTTTTCCACCAGAATGCGTTGGTGACCACTTCGTCCGTCTTCGCAATGTGCATCTGGACCGGAACGATGCCACCTTGGTGGTAGACGCCCATCAGCACTCCCATGGCAACGTTGAAAATGACCCATGTTGCAACCCAGGCCTTCTGGAAGCGAGGGGCGGGGACCTGGATCGAGGACAGAATGAGTGGAATGGCCGGTAGCAAGAACCGGGCCTCTTGATGGGGAAATATGCTGAGGAGGGCAACGCCTGAGACGGCCGACACAAGCATAGGTTTTAGATGCGCTCGGCGCAAGAAGAATAGCAATGGGAAGGCGGGTCCGAGTAGCTGGGGAAGGTTGACCAAGGCATGCTGATACCACGGGTGGATACCGTGCTGCGCCAGATTGGCAGAGTTTGAGTTGTAAAGGAAATTGTTGAGCGGAGTGAGAACTGGTTTGTCAAAGACCTGGGCGAATTGGAATTCGCCAGGGGTATAGAACGCTGTGTCTACACAGATGGCGACGAAAGCTGTAAAAGAGGCGCATGCTGTGAGAAAAACAAAGGAAAATGGCCTGATAAAGTCAGTAGGTAGTCAATAGTGAGTGGTCGGTCTACTTACTTGCGCCGAAAATGTGGGAGCAGGCTCAGGGACGGCAGGAGCAGGAAGGCTGGGAAGGTGATGCGGTTCAAGACACCGACAACTACTATGGAACCCAACATGGACGAAGCCAGAATGCTAGAGCGCTTCTGCACCTTACGTTAGCTGCATATCCGGCCAGAGCCGAAAACGGACCGAAGCGAGGCGAGCGCACCTTGTCATCCACGATTCTCTGAATCAAGACCAGGCTCCAGCTCACAAGCAACGTCTCGATGCTGTTGGAGAAGGTGTGGGTCTGAAACGTCCATGTCACATAGGAAGAGGCGACCAGCGGAACGGCAACACGCCGGGCGCGGGGCGACTGGACGAGTTCGTGGACGGCCCAGTCCTCCATGACAACGCTGAGGGTGAGCATCAGAACACGCAGTGTCCAGTAGACAACCGACGGCGAGACATCATAGCCAAAGCCCTCCCAGAGCCAGCGCAAAATATACATGGGCCAGCCGTATGCGAGCCATAGCGGGAAGGTGCTGCGAATGGGGTTGGCAGATGTGAATTCCCAGGTTTCGTGGACGGGGTAGGCGAAGACACGTCCTGCGCAGTTTTGTCAGTCGCGACCGCACACAGAGGCACATAGATGAAGAACATACCAGCGATGACCTCGGGGCCCTGGAAATTCTCGTCCGGGTGCAGGTAGCTCGGCGACAGCGCAAAGAAGATGCGCACGAGAATTAGCAGGAAGTAGACTCTCCTCCACATGGTGGGTGCGGGTGGGGTGCGCCGGTGTCGAGTTCACCAGGGCGGCACAGGTGCATGTCTGTTGTCGTGAAGTGGTCCGGAAGAGCGTCAGGCCAGCGAAACTTTTAGGCTGACTGTTGTCAAACACCAGTCGCCGTGACCACCTAAATAGGGGGGCTGATGACGGTGGACGAATGATTCGTGTGGCAAGACGACTCGTGCACCGTTGGAATCAGCGTGGACATGATGTGGACAGTTGGGCTACAAGTAGTGCATCAGACAGCCCTATCAGGCGGCGTGATCAGATGGGATATCTCATATCTGGCTGCAACCAACCGCCTGTCGGGCTCGGATTTTAGCCTCATTCCGCCGCTTGCGTTGTGGTGTTGCGCTCACGTGATATGCAATCCAACGAGGAGCTGACTAGTTTCTAGGCAATATCTTTACTAGCCCAGAACGGTGCTGTAGTTATTTGCGGCAGTGCACACAATCCAAGCCATTATTTCCAGACAGCGATCCTGATACTACCTACTATGTGCATCATGCACACGAGCCATAGTCAAGCATCCATGTTAGGTGCTGCGCTGTGTCGATACAGAGATGGTCAAGCACTTCTCCAGGGTAATGCTTGACGGTACGGTACGCCCACCAAAGGGCGCACAACCCAACCTGAGGGCGCCTTTACAAGCAGCACGGTTCGCAGCTCTTTCATAGCATGGCAGAAACAAACACTCAACAGCTAACAGAGTTGTTTGTTTGGACTGACAAGACCGTCTCAGCCAATGATTGGAGCCTGCCGCTATACCGCTTCGGGTATGGCACGGCTTGACTCCGCCGCTGCGCCTGGCTTCTGCCTTCGGCCTTCCATTGTCATTCATGCACTGTGCAACAAACTTGGGCTATTATAAAGGCTCTGAAATCTTCCCATAGCCTCACTCTTCTCTACAAACAGCGTGCGCATTCTTCAACACTCAACCCAACCACTCCCAACTCCACATACAACCACTTACCCCGCCTCATACGGCCATACTACACATTACAGCAACCATGACAGACGCAGCAGCCACAGCTAAACAAGTTCACCTCACCACCTCAGATAACCAGCCCTTGACTATTGATCGCAAGGTCGCCGAGCGCTCCATTCTCATCAAGAACTTGCTCGAGGACTTGGGTGGCGAGACCGAAGAGTCCATCCCCATCCCAAATGTACGCACCTGCCGCATCTATTTCTTTGTGCAGAACATAACTAACAGCAAACAGGTCAATGAGGCCGTCATGAAAAAGGTTATTGAGTGGTGCCAGCACCACAAAGATGATCCTCCCGCCACCCAGGACGACGACAATGACTCGCGCAAGAAATCCACCGATATCGACGAGTGGGACCAGAAGTTCATGCAAGTCGATCAAGAGATGCTCTTCGAGATCATCCTCGTAAGTAACCACAGTTTCCGCGCAGGTGCTCGCTAACAACATACAGGCCGCCAACTACCTCGACATCAAAGCCTTGCTTGACGTCGGCTGCAAGACCGTCGCCAACATGATCAAGGGCAAGTCCCCCGACGAGATCCGCAAGACGTTCAACATCCAGAATGACTTCACACCGGAGGAGGAGGAGCAGATCCGCCGCGAGAACGAGTGGGCTGAGGATCGCTAGACGAAGCCCCGGTCTTCTCTTTCCCTACGTGCAACCCCTTCCAGCGTGGGCAGCTACGACGGCGGCCCCACCACTGTCTGCGGAGTTAGGCGTTAGTCATTCTCCAGTATACGACGATTTCGGTCATTCTCCAGTATACGATGATTTCGGGCAACGCCGGTTGAAGTCAACGGCGTTTGGCTTGGGCACACAGCATTCTGTCCCTTGCCCAATCCTCATCTGTACGTAGTCATCTACCCAAAATCAATCCAAACAATCAAATTCTACCTTTCCCATCGCCGTGAATATGTGATGTCGGCCCGTGCAGCATGTAGCGTGGTATTAGGTAATCTCCACGACCACGATAGCCGTGGGCTTGGGGAGCCGACAACCGCACTTGTGACTGATAGATGATAGCGAGTACTTGATTTGTTGAAATAAAGTCTATCTAGCACATTTGGCACGCAGCAGCCCGGACCCAAACTTGTACCTGTGCACGCCTCCTGCGCACCGCAGATCTGCATCACCCCTCCGCCAGGCATCTGTACCACACGAACACCAACTGCCCGAGTGCTTCCAGGCCATCTACATCCCCCAAACCCCCACACTACGCCGCCCTACCGCCCCGCCAACTTCTCGCGCTCCCCCAAATCACTACAGTTAATCCCCACCATAGCCTCGCCCAGATCCATACTGACCTCCATCAAGACCTTCGGATCCTTGTAGTGCGTGACAGCCTGGACAATCGCCTTTGCGCGCTTCGCCGCATCGCCCGACTTGAATATGCCGGAGCCAACAAACACGCCGTCGCACCCCAGCTGCATCATAAGCGCCGCATCGGCGGGTGTCGCCACGCCGCCCGCCGCAAAATTGACAACGGGTAGCCGTCCCAGCTTTGCCGTTTCGCGCAGCAGCGCAAAATCGACCTGAAGATCCTTGGCATAGACACGGAGCTCCTCTTCTGACATGGTTTTTGCGCGCGCAATCTCAGCGTTGACGGTGCGCATGTGGCGCACGGCTTCGATGACGTCGCCGGTGCCGGCCTCGCCTTTCGTGCGGATCATGGCTGCGCCTTCGGAGATGCGGCGGAGGGCTTCACCGAGGTTGCGGCAGCCGCAAACGAAGGGGATTCGGAAGGGGTGTTTGGCGACGTGGTGGGTTGCGTCGGCGGGTGTGAGGACTTCGGATTCGTCGATATAGTCTACGCCGAGGGCTTCGAGGATCTGTGGTGAGTGAGTATATGGGTATATGGATGAGGGGGGAAGGGTTGGGTACCTGGCATTCTACAAAGTGGCCGATGCGGGCTTTGGCCATGACGGGGATGGTCACTGTGTCCATGATTTCTTTGATCATTTTTGGGTCTGACATGCGGGCTACGCCGCCTTGGATACGGATGTCGGCTGGGACGCGCTCGAGGGCCATGACGGCTGAGGCGCCGGCTTCTTCTGCTATCCGGGCCTGCGTAATGTGAGTATATACTTGTTGGAAAGTATGAGTGGCAATTGGACACACCTGCTCAGCGTTGACAACATCCATGATGACGCCACCCTTCAGCATTCGAGCCAAACCAGCCTTGACCGCAAAGTTGTTCTCGCCATCCTGGGCACTGTGGCCGTTCGTAGTCGGGAGTTCGGTAGCCATTGGGTGATGTGAGATCTAGAATTTCAATTGAGTGATCGAGGGGCAGAAGTAGTGTTTATGAAGGAGAGGAGGGGCGTGAAAATAGAAAAATTATTAAGTAAGAGACAGCGATCTTGGGCATGACTCAATGAGCGTATTATCAGCACGACTGCACCGCGGCATCAACAGACAATTTTTTGCCCGTGCACAGTTCCATGACCCCTCCACCGGATAACAAGCCGTGGCTTGCCCCGCGGTGGTCCGCGCGGCGCAATGCATCTAGAACCCCGCATAGAGTCTTTGACACACGCGATGGGTAAGCGCCATTAAGGGTTGAAATGAGCACCGTGAATTGCCGCGACTAGTCAGACTGATATTGGGAATCATTTGTTTGGCGGTGGCCTGATGACCAGGGACACCTCGACTCTGAATTGCGATAACGGAGCCGAAAAGTTATTCAACGCGCGGAACGCCGAGCACCTTGCTGGATGTATGCCATGCTGGATTTGCGCCAATGCGATGCGAATGCTTACCTTGTTTGCACGCCTGGAAACTATGCTGCTCAGCTGCATGTCCGCGCCAAGATTCCGTCTCTTAGTATGGTGCTGTCTCACGCTTCAGCCATTCCAACGTCAGACCATCATTCTCAAAGTAGCTGCTAGTCTTATCAAATACCTCCTTGTGATAGTCATTGATGAACTTCTTTTCGTCTTCCGTGAGCAGACTCATGTCCACAAGGTTTCTGCAATGTGGAGTCAATGTCACGTGCTCGAATCCTAGATACGGCTTGTCGCCAAACTTGTGGTTTGTCGACACTTCTTTCACCAAAACCATGTTTTCAATACGAATTCCGAACTTGCCGTCTTCATAGTATCCAGGCTCGTCTGATATAACATTGCCGACCGCCAACGGGACTTCTGAGTATTGTACCCTGGTGCCGATGCCGATGGGCCCCTCGTGGACGTTGAGGAAGGACCCAACGCCATGTCCAGTGCCGTGGCGATAGTCGAGACCTTCGGCCCACAGGAACTGGCGAGCGATTGAATCTAAAGCGAAGCCAGTTGTACCTTTGGGAAATTTGACACGTTCAAGCGCAATGTTGCCTTTGAGCACGAGGGTGTAGGCTTTCTTCTCCATCTCCGTCGGTTCGGTAAAATGGAGTGTCCGGGTAGTATCTGTGGTGCCGTCGTGGTATTGTGCACCAGAATCGCAGAGATAGATCGCTTTGGGATCAATGACCGAGCACGCACCCTTCTCAGGCTTGTAGTGGATGACAGCAGCATTAGGTCCTGTAGAGGAGATGGTGTCAAACGAGAGGCCCATGAATTTATCATGCTTTTTTCGGATCGCCTCTAGCTTGTCAGCGCCATCCACTTCATCAAGCGTGGCCTTTTTGTTGATCAGTTGGTCCTCAAGCCAGGCAAAGTATTCGGTGATGGCAGCACCATCACGAATGTGAGATTGTCGCATGCCGTCGAGTTCGACCTCATTCTTAACGGCTTTGGCATCACCCACCGGGCTTCTGGTCTCCTCAACCTTATCTTCGCCTCCAAGTGCCTTGTTCAATGCCCACGAAGCACGCGTGGACGTCAAGAATTTCTTCTTAGCGTCCGTCTCGTTGCTGGCTTCGAATGCCTCCTTGCTAAGCGCCGTGGCCTCTTCAAAAATGGCCTCATATGGCCGGATGGTGATTTTGTCGCTCAAATGGTTTTTGACATCTTCAGGTAGCTTACTTTCATCAACGTAGAGGGTTGCCGTTGTTGGGGTGATGACGGCGTAGGAAAAGAAGACTGGATTGTAAGGGATACTGTAGCAAGTCAGTGTTAGCCGTGTGTGAGTGTAGGCAGCCATACTCGCTTCCTCGCAGGTTGAATAGCCAGGCAATCTCGTCTAGCATGGACACCACGAAGCCCAAACTCTTCTTCTTCTCCAGTTCCTTGCGCAAATCCTCGATTTTTTCGTCGAAGGACTTGCCAGAGTACTCGAGCGGCTGAATAATGACCTTCTCGCTTGGGCGAGCTGGCCGATCAGACGCCCATAACAGGTCGACCAGGTTCTCGTCAACAGCTTTGTATTCGCCGCCCTTCTTCTTGATCTTCTCGGCCAATTTTCGCGCATCGGCGGCTGTGACCACACTCGGATCCACGCCTACGACCTTGCCGCCTTCGACTTGGTCTGCAGTCCAATCCTGTATCGTCGGCACATCCTGAATGCCCTGTTTCAACAGCTCCCAATTACCATCCAGCTGCTTCTCGGCCTGGTTGAAGTAACGGCCATCTGTAGATAGCGCAGCCTTCTCGTGCGTGATGACTGCGTATCCCGCCGAGCCAGTGAAGCCGCTGATGTATGCTGGAGGGGATCAATAGGTGTGTTGGGACTGGTGCAGGGGGTCTGACCTCGGCGTGCATCGCAGGGTGCAATATACTCGCTCTGATGGCTGTCTTCTGAAGGTACCACTACCATGCATTAGCCATGTGCCCGTGTGAAGCTTCAATGGATGTGCAATACTGTATACGTCGACATTGCGCTCCTTCATGAGTTTGCGGAGATGCCCAAGGCGCTCCGTAGTGTCAACTTTGGCCATGTCGATAGCAGCACGCAGCACGGGAGAGGAATGAAAAGCTCTGGAGACTGGCAGGGTGAGTTTGACGGCTACATGTGTCGCGTGTGTGTGCTGCAGGATGCGCGCCAACATATCGAGCTTACGTCTGGGCTGCGAGACACCCCGCCTAGATCTGCAGTTGCTCTGGATGAATCGTCCCGCGCTACCCCAGGCCAGGCTAAGCATGCGCATAGTTGTAGCCTCGCCAAGTACAGAGGCCCACGCCGTTTGGCGGCGCTGTGTTCCTTTCGAATCGAGTCATTTGTGTATGAATGCATATCTTGCCGCCATTAGACTTGATTCGTCTGAGAAAGTGCTCGCCTGGAGAGGTTGATACACGTGAGTCTGCTCTTGCGTCACTAGCCCTCATCTCCTAGGTACCCATTTCACCAACCATTATCTTCCTACTCTATCCACTATTCCCACATTAATAGAGCCTTACTTCCACCAAAACGTAAGTTGACTGCAAACCTTTACATCACGAATCAGGAAGGAAATCGCGTGGTCCGTGCGCAACCACCACCACTTCAACGACCGCCACTATCAAGGTCGATCATCAACCTTTTTCAGGCGCTCGATTACATACGCCCTTCAGCTAAGCCTCATAATGGCGGGCGTCCAAGGTCAGCCGGCCCGGGCCTTCCCGTTAAGCTTTGAGGACATCGAGGGCCTCGTCAAGTCTATGTATGATCCTGGCAACGCGAAGAACATCTCCCAAAACGAGGCCACATTGAGAGTCCTCCAACGCTCACCCCAAGGATGGGAAATTGCAGATGCTCTTTTGAAAAGCGACCATGAACAAGTTAGATTCTTTGGTGCTCTTACGTTGACTGTTAAGCTCAACGCCGATTCGTAGGTAACTCGAAAGCCAATGTTGGGTTCTCTAACTGGAAACAGGGCTGAGCTTACGGAAGAGCATTCTGCACAACTGCTATCAACACTAATCGTATGTTTATGTGTATTCAAATCGAACTTAGCCCAGCTCACATCTGCAGACACATCTAGTGTCGCGACCGACATCTTCTATTTCTACACGAAAAGTAAGCTCAACGTTGGCGCAATACTTCACCAAGCCTATCTCGGTCTGGACCCAGTGCATTCGAAGCCTTGCTGTCTCCTTCTCCGTGCAAGAACCAGTACTCGATGACGCATTAAAGAACCATCCTTCGACATGGGATCTATTACCCCGATTATCCGACGACCAGCTTCTTGCCATCCTCGATTTCGCTATGAGCTTGGCAGACGAGGCCAAGAAAGTTGCAAATCTTCCAAAGTGAGGCTGAACAGCTTGTGCTATAATTTAACGCTAATCGGGATAGCCAAAAACCGCGTGAGCGAATGATTGCAAATGCGGAGAGCATCGAGGTGCTCTTACATGTGTCCTTCGGGCGCGGCATAAAATGGTTGTCAGTTTCAATCAACGACCCAAACTATGCGCAGTCCGTCCAACTAGGTGAGAAGATCTGCGTAGCAGCCTTGAAGTGCTTCATTGTAAGTCAGACCCAAGGTACTTAGGAGGAGTCTAATATTACAGGGTTGGATATTCTTCGCCCAATCCGAGTTTCGGGATGTGCCAGAGAAGCTCCAGTGTCTGCGATCAGTAAACGAGCTTGCTTTGACATGCTTAGAATACCATGTTGAAGATGCCATGGAGCTTGTTGCCGAAGTACTTGAGAACTATCCAAAGTTTTTCGAGCCTAAGCATCAAGAAATGTTATGGTCCGCAATTTCGGGACCATGGGGTCTTGAGATTCTCAAGAACTCAGATGCAGAGACTGTCTCACTTGCTAGAATTATTGTCGCATATGGGCAAAGTCTCCTCGACTCTAAAGATTTGTACAAATTTCCACAGCTCTCGAACAACCAGCAAGTCCTCTGTAAGTATATCGTGACAACTGACGAACCTGCGTACATCCTACCAATTTTGATAATAGTTCGCACTGACTTGTGATACAGCTTTCCTCCACGATTTGCTCAAGTATCCTGAGCCTGTAGGCGTCGAAGATGAAGTTGCTCCAGTCGTGCTCGAGTTTTGGAGTAATTATGTAAGCTCGATTGCCGAGGAGCAGTTCCAGGATTCAACAGATGGCAAACAGCCGGCATGGATGGAAGGGGCCAAAGCGAACGTCTTTCAAGCCGTCTCTGAACTTGTTAAGAAAGCTATCTATCCACCAGCCGAAGTTACTGACACCTGGGATACTGATTCCAAGAAAACATTCAAGATCTTCCGTGTAGACGTGCGAGACATAATCGCGGAAGCTTATGAGTCAATTCACGATGTTCTGACGGATCAATTCATCGAGCTTTCCTTGCGAGCTCTTGAAACAAGCAACTGGCGAGAGCTCGAGGCTGGCCTCTTTGGTATTGTATCCATTGCGGACGCTTTTAATGAACAAGCGGACGAGCGCTTGATTCTTCTCTTCAATCAGCCGCTTCTTTCGGCCGTATCAGGGAGCGAAGGCGTTCCCGCTATTACAAGAAGAACTACCGTGGAAGCGGTAGCTGCTCTTGACCATTTCTTTCTTCGCAACACTCGCTTCCTGCCACAAGTCCTACCATTTCTTCTGACAGCTCTGGCACATCCTGCAACTGCACATAGTGCTGCAAAGTCCTTTGCAGCTCTCTGCTCTGAATGCCGGAAGTCGTTGACAGGGGAACTGAGCTCTTTCTTTCAGATGTATCAACAATTTCTCACATACCAAACAGCTGAGGAGTTTACTAAGAGTAAGGTACTGGAAGGCATCGGCGCTATTGTGCAAGCCCTCGATACGGAAGAAAAGCAACTCGAAGGTGTACGCCAGCTTCTCCATTTTGTTGCACAAGACGCCATGCAAGCGATCAATGTGACGAAAGAGGGCAAAGATGTAGAACAAGGCCAGGTCCTTGCGCTGACTGCCTTGAAGTGCTTGGCCGCCATTGGGCGAGCTCTTCAGGCGCTTGACGAAGAGATTGTTGATTTAGACTCTGACAAGGAGCAATCTATTTTCTGGCGACAAGGGCCAGGAAGGGAAGTCCAAAATCAAGTCATCAACTTTGTTAATTATCTGACACAGGTATTTCCTGGAGATGATGAGATTATTGAAGCTGGTTGCAATGTCTTGCGAACCGGATTTAAGGAGACCCTACCAGGACCCTTCGTCCTCCCACCTTCAGCTGCAGTCGATTTCATTACCAAGACTACCATCCAAACGCCAAGGCTACCATTTGTTCTGGACACAGCCTGCTGCTGGTTGTCATCACATAAACATAGTCCACCAGAAGGATTTGTCGGCCATGCGCAACGTCTTCTACAACACAACATTGGCATCATGCAAGCTCTAGAACATCCGCGGAATGACCCAGAAATTTCAGTTGGCTGTCTCGAACTTGTACAGACATTTATCAATACGAACCCTCAGATCTTGACTCAGCAACAACCAGAGATACTTGCAGGCATGTTCGGCTTCACGATTGAGTCCCTTAAATCGCCCGAGGTACTTCCAAAACGGGCGGCGGCGAAATTGTGGAAAGACATTTTCGAGCTGGTGGGCAACACTCATAGCCAGCATCAAGGGACGGCGCAAGAGATTCTTAACCATTTCGGTCCCGCTGTCACATTCGCTCTGATTTCAAATGTATGCGGCGAAGTTGATCTCTCCAGTTTGGAGCACATCATTGCACCATTCCGAGCGCTGATCAAATCTGAGAAAAATGCTCGAACATACATTACAAACTCATTAGCGGAACAACCGCTTTTGCAGCGTTATCAACAAGATCCTGGAGTACAGGACTTGATCCGCAAATTCATCGAGAGCTCAACAAGGTGTGTTCAGTACTTTGGTATTTACTTCCGCTGCTTACATATGTACAGAAACGCGAAAAACACCATGGCCTTCAAAGAAGCTGTAAAGGCATTTTGGCAGAGTTGCAAACAACTACAGATGCAGCTGCAACCGCAGATGGTGCATGGCGGCCACCGCTTCGCTCATGGCCTTGCTCAACACAACGCCTACTAAACATAATCGCCATCTTCTCATGAACTGCACATTAAAATTCTGAAAATGCAGCGAGGGCAAACGTCAAGCCGAATGATAGCTTGAACGCCACATTGTCTCTTACCAAGGAACGGACATTTGTCTGCTTCAACCGGCGCTGCAAAAACGAATACGGTATGACGTGGATACCTCGGGACTCAATAAACTAGCCTTGATCAGCATTTCGATTCTCGATTTCCATGTTGCATAGATGGCAGGAAGCATATCGACCATAGACATCCAGATAATCCTACCAAATGAACCATGATTCCCATCCACATACACCACACGTAGAACTTACCAGTAAAACAAAGATTCCCAACCCGATCAACACTGCCAAGGGCTTGCTGAAAACACTCACTCCCACTCCACACAATACGCCGAGAATCGAGCCCATGCTAACCTGGCGCAGGGCCCGCGGATTTGGCACCCCCGACTCCGTGATGATGGGCGTCCTCGAATCCGAGGCGTAGTTCTTAGTAAGGTCTTGCGTTATTTTGGTCAAAGGATCTGGGCTATCGCAGCGGATAGGATGGCGGTGTCGAAACTGGTGGACGAGAAGCGGTGTTGACAAGATGAGCGGAGTGCTCAGCATAAGGCCTCTCCTTAATCCTGGGAGTAGGAACGCCATATTTGGATTAGAGGCGTGAGGAATTGGCTTCTGGCAGGGATATTGTTGGAGGTAGACGGTCAGCTGGGCCTTGAGGGATAGTTTGCTCCTTGACTTTGTGTGGATTGCTCGAGATGGGGTAAGAAGTTGGGTAGGGGGTTTGTGGCATGAAAGACGCGTCTTGAACCGCTGTAGATAATGCTGACGATATGTAGCAGTCAATGAGTGAGTGTATGAACGAGGTGCGGTGCGGACGAACGAGGCCAAGCGTGGTGATGTCACTGGCTCACCCAGCGTTCCTACTAGGCGACTCCTAGCCTAGCCTATAGACCCTGTATCCTAAGTCTGGAGACGTCGCGAAATATACCGTGATGGCCACTCCGCACTCCTTTGACCACATCTAACGGCCCTCACCATGCTCTTTTCTTCATCATAAATATCTAATTGAACTAATCGTAGGTCCCGTAGCCGTAATGGCGCCCCAAACGGTTCTTCTCGCCCTCGCGAATCTCCTCATACCGATTGCGATCCTCATCTTTGCGACGGGCTTTTTCCCTTACAAGCCGTTTATGCCAGGTCTTGCAGAGTATGAAGAGCTGTCAAAGGAATACCCATTGGCGGATGCAGAGCAGCAAGTGCCCGACACGCCATTTGATAAGCTGGTCTTTATGGTTGTCGATGCGCTGAGGAGCGACTTTGTGTTCGGGGAGGAGAGTGGCATGGCTTTTGTGCAGAGGTATGAAAAGAAAATAGAAAACAAATGGATAATGTGTAGGGTGTATGGACTAATCATCACGCAGCCTTATTCGAGATGGGACTGCACTGCCATATACTGCCCACGCCACGTCTCCGACCATCACCATGCCTCGCGTCAAGGCGATCACCACAGGCTCCATCCCCTCCTTCGTAGACGTGATCTTGAACTTCGCTGAGTCCGATACTTCATCCACGCTCGGAACGCAGGACACATGGCTCGCACAGATCAAAGCGAAAGAAGACGCCCGCGGAAAAGGGAAGCTGGTCATGTACGGCGACGACACGTGGTTGAAGCTATTTCCCGATTTCTTCGAAAGAGCAGACGGGACGAGCAGTTTCTTTGTTTCGGTCAGTGCGCTTTGTCCATCACGTGTATGTAGGATGAATGAATTGTTGACTTTTGATGTGTTGCGCAGGACTTTACGGAAGTGGACAATAATGTGACGCGCCATGTTCCTGGTGAGCTGCTGAATACCGACTGGAATGCAATGATCTTGCACTACCTGGGCTTGGATCATATTGGACATAAGGCAGGTCCTAAAAGGTTTGTCTTACACATTTAGACATGGACATAGTGCAGAAGCTGACAGTGGCGCAGTCCTAATATGATCCCCAAGCAGAAAGAGATGGACGATATAGTTCGCACTATCTACAGCGCCATTGAGAACGAAGACCACCTTACCAACACTTTATTCGTCGTGTGCGGCGACCACGGAATGAACGATGGCGGTAATCACGGTGGCTCATCGCCCGGCGAGACATCGCCCGCGCTCGTATTCATGAGCCCAAAACTCAAGAAAGTGACCGGTCGCGCAAAACGAACTAGCCCAATCGCGCCGACAAGTGAGGGCACTTTTGAGTACTATCGCATGGTCGAGCAGAGTGACATCGCGCCCACTCTCGCGGGGCTCCTCGGATTCCCTGTCTCGCAAAACAATCTCGGCGTCTTTCTCCAAGAGTTTCTTGGGTTCTGGGGAAAGGGTGAGTGTGAAGGCTTTTGTTGCATGCGGAGTTGACATAAGTAGGTGCGGATCGCGTTCAGCTTTTGTATCGAAATGCGAAGCAGATGAAGAAGATTGTTGAGGCCAAGTACTCGGATCTGCGATTCGATGAGAAGACGTTGACGCCGGCGGAAATGGGTTTCGACTGCTATTCGTCTTCCGTGAGTTGGATCATACTATATGCAGTGGACGTGCTGACATGTCGATTTAGACGCGCTTGACAGATGGCCAGTCTCTGGCATGCAAATGGCAGGCGGTTCTTAAGAATGGACCAATTCATGAAGCGTTGCTTGAGAATTTGTATGCGGTAAGCTCTAAGTAACCGGAATAACCTTGTGTGATTCACGACTAATGTTACTCAGTTCATGCGTGAGGCGCAGGAGACAATGTCCAGTGCTGCATCCAACTACGATGTGCCTCGTTTATTCGTTGGGGCTGGTATTGCTTTCCTCGTCTGCATTCTAAGCTTTTTTACGTTGCCCAGCCTACGCCCAATCTCTGCAGCTGGCAGCTACTTTGCCCTCGTTGTCGCCCTCTATGTCGTCCTCATGTTTGCCTCGTCATACGTCGAAGAGGAGCATAACTTCTGGTACTGGGCGACATCAGGCTGGTTCTTTGTGCTTTTCGTCACTAGCATGCGGAAAGAGTGGAAATCCAGATGGGTTTTTCATCCAGCCGTTATGATCTTGGTCGTACACAGGATCATCCGGAGATGGAACCAGACAGGTCAAAAGTACGCTGGAGCCGACGATATTGTCAACAGCGGCATCTTCCACGGCAATAGTATTGTGCTCTGGTCCTTGATTGGCGCGACATATATGGATGCTACTCTTCGTATATCTCGACATCTTGCGCGTTCCATTGCTACTTTTGATACCGAGCCCTCGAACCGCGACGTCGAGATCGAATCCACTGACCAGAATCGCATGATGGGCACGATTGCGGTGCTTCCGTTGACGGGCACCGCGTTTGTGTTTAAGCTTGCGTTCACGGCGAAAGATGCTCCAGAGCTGACGTATGGCATGTCTGGCAACATGCTAGGGTCGATTGAGGCACTAGACCTCGTGGGTCTCGCAAGGATGTTGTTTGCTGGGTTGGCGCTGAGCGGAACCTGGATTACATTTTCGGAGTGGCAAAGAAGCAAGAAGAGAGCTAAACGAGGAAGACAAGGAAACGGAGGTGAGTTCTCCGTGAACTCTTAAATCAGCCGCTTTTACTAACTGAACCCAGACCTCGCCGTCGCCCTCTTCGACCTAACATCTCTCTTCCTCCTCACTCAAACAAAAGCCCACAACATCCCCCTCTACCTCCTCTTCCGCCTCCAATTCTTCTTCCTCAGTACGTCACTCTCCTCTCCTCTCCTCTCATTCACAATCTAACCAAACAGCCCTCACTGACCTCTCCCCAACCGCCACAACCCTCACTACCCTCCTCCTCAGCCAATCCGCCTTCTTCGCCCTCGGCAACAGCAACTCCATTTCCTCCATCGACCTCTCCAATTCCTACAACGGCATCGCAACATATAACCTCCCCGCCGTCGCATCTCTCGTCTTCCTCTCCAACTGGGCCGGCCCCGTCTACTGGTCTCTCGCCGCTATCCTCCTCCTCGGCGCCCACGGCAAGCAGCAGCGCTTCATCGACACGACTGAGCTGCACAAGGCGGACTGGGTCGCGCAGGAACACGCATTCCTCAACGAGCTTGCGCGCAAGGAGGAAAAAGGTAGAGAAGATAGACGGGAGAAGCGCGCGTGGGTGGCGCATATGGCGTTGCTATCATTTTGGTGCGGCGCCATGTTGGCTGCGGTTATGGGCGCTTGTATGGCGCTGAGACAGCATTTATTTATTTGGACCGTTTTCAGTCCGAAGTTTTTGTTTGCGGGTGCGTGGGGGGTTATGTGGCATCTTGGGGTGTCGGGGGGTTTGGGTGGGTTGGCGTGGTGGGTTGGGACGTGGTAGGTTGGGGGGAGTGTACATATGATGGCTTGTACGGGTAGTGTGATGTGTGTTTGGAAATTCATTTTTATGTGTGATTTGGATGTTGGGAGTGGGTGACTGTGGCGCCTGATTGGATGTTAGTGTCGTCGGGCAATCTTGTTGACAACATGGTTTCTTATGTGTCCAGATTTTACTCTATCGTTTCTCCATGACGGTATTTACGAATCGTGTCGTGCATGGATAGGCACTAGATTACTCGTCTTAAACTTATCAAGCTGCTCCTTTTTCAGGAATGATGTACTAGCAGTTCAAGTGTTCTTGCATTATTATTTTAACGTCATGGACGAGGCAAGCCTCCCACAGCGGAACTTCGACAATACCGGAATATCATACAGTCTTTTGAACCATGCCCTTCTCCAGCATCCGTGTACCGGCCTTATCAAATCCTTCCTTTTTGTTTCTAGTCAGAAAATAATATAGACGACCCATCTTGTTCAGTTACTGATGTTTCCAACCAGTGATCGCACAAACTTCACCCTGTCTCCAAGATCCGACATGCTCATGGGAACAACATGATAAGAAATCTGACACGCCTTCAGAAGCTGTCGAAACACCGAATCGACCCTCATCCACTCCACGGCGTCGTTAGGCATCAGCCGCACCCCATCGTCGACCAGCCAGGTGCAGCCTGCTTCGCAGAGAACGACGATCCCCTGTCTCATTCTCGCCTCGAGTTCCAGCCAGATCTTTGACGCGAATATCGAGTCCATGGCTTCCGGGCCAACGAAGAGTCTGGTGTACACGATGGGATCCAGGCCAGATCTGTCGCAGATGCATAGTGTTGATGTATTTGACTTGGAGGCCGCAAGTTCGGCTTTGTACTGAGCTTCCAGAATGTGGCTTTGTAGTTGGAAAGCGCGTAGTGGTGAGTTGGTGATGTCCTGGCGATCGAAACCTTTGTCTTTCAACACGGTACGAGCCACTTCGCGGATGACAAGTGCGTCAGCTGCGGCTGGGTTGGCATGAAAGTCTTCCTCGAGGGCGTTGACTAGGGTGGTTTTCCCAGTGGACTGAGCGCCGATGATGTAAATGGTCTTCATCGTGCAAGCTTGAGTTGCACAACGCCTCACCAACAGGACGATGTAGGATGCAGTGTGACGAGAGTGTCGATTGCTTATTCGCCTCTGGGGTGTTGGCTGGTAAAGTACCTCGCGAATCACAACACTGCAAGCGACCCACATTTATCTCAGCCTTGTGTGCTATCTTTCATCAGCTTCACTCCCGCTAGTATTAGCCTATTTCGTACAGCAAACGGATCAAATCTTTAATTTTTTTTTACTTACGAAACACTTAGTCTCTCACAATTTTCGATTCGTTCCTTCATCTTCCATAGATGGATGACATCTCACGATGAAGTCACTCAAGTCGTATTCTAAAGCGCTACAGGCAAGTGTCAGCCCAGATGACGACAAATGGGAGTATCTTGTGCCAGACCTTCCCAAACCCCAGCAAGCTAATTCAGAACGGCTTATCAAATGCATATCTGTAGTCTCTTCTAGAGAAAAACAGCATATCACGCTGCGTATGGGTACCGTACCCTCGAATCGAGTCACTCAGCACGACAGCCTTGATCGATTTATCCTACTCTCTTTCACGGATTTCAAACTACAATGGCCAGCTGCGTCAGCAAGCGATCCTTCCCGCCCCGCTACAGGGAGAGAAAACGGAAACTACATGACACGAATGCTACATGCTGGAATTAAGATCAACGGTGTCATATATCACTTCTTTGGTCATTCGAACAGTCAGCTCAAGTCAAGATCTTGCTTTTTATACGCAGCGTCAAAGGAAGAGATATCGGCGAAGATCGAGGCAATGGGCGATCTCTCAAAGCTCAAATCTGTTGGCAAGAAAGCCAAGCGTATCGGACTACTCTTCTCAAGCGCCGAAGTGGCTCTCGATCTACCCCCTGGTCGCTGTCAGGACATCGACGACGTTGCGACGAAGGACTACATCTACACCGACGGCTGCGGCCTCATCTCCTCCAAACTGGCAAACTACTTGGCGCAAAAACGCAACATAGTGTTTCGCGACCGACGATACTGTCCTTCGGTTTTCCAGATACGCTATCGCGGATACAAGGGAGTTCTGACTTTGGATCCGACACTTCGGGGGCAGATCCAGATTCAGTTTCGGGCCTCCATGCGGAAGTTCAAAGACTCGCCAGATCATAGTTTCGCTGTTGTAGACTACTCCAAGGTATTGAAATTATTATCCTGGCTTTGTATCAGCTAACAGGGTCCAGCCTTATGCATTTGGTAGCTTGAACGACGAGGTTGTTGTGCTGTTGCACACACTCGGGATATCCCAAGAAATGCTCCTCGCCAAACAAGCAGCACATCTCGATTTTCTTCAGAATGTCAGCCAAGGAGACCCAAGAGCTGCGTTCCAGTTCTTGTCTTATGTGAATCGGATCGACTTGGCAGAGAAGCTTTTGCTCGAAGGGCTAAGCGCTGTCTCTGCATCGCTGAAAGCGCTCGTTAAGCAAGAGCACGTTCGTATGATCAACAAGCGCGACGAGCAACGGTGTCGTATATTGATTCCGAAGTCTCGACTGCTCTTTGGTGTTTGTGACCCAACAGCTAAGGATGGCTGTTCAGGACGACTGAGAGAGGGAGAGTGTTTCGTCCGCATCACGCAAGATGGCGATGGGAGGGCACAAACCATCATCAACACTGAGGTTTTGGTGACTAGGAATCCATGTCTTCACCCGGGTGACTTACAGAAGTTCAAAGCCGTCGACATACCCGAGTTCTCACATCTAGCTGATTGCATCGTATTCTCTACGAAGGGTGCACGGCCAAGTGCCGACTTGATGTCTGGAGGTGATCTGGACGGTGATAAATGTATGCGGTTTTCCATTAATTGAGTTTCTTTGTTGTTTTGTTCAACACTTACACATAACAGTTTTCGTCACATGGGACAGCGACATCATTCCTAGAAAAATGTCCGAACCCGCGCAATATCCTGGCGGAAAGGAGCCCATAAGCTTCAGCCCAGTAACAGGCGACACTCGCGCAGAATATTTCGCTCGTTACACCAACGCATCACTAGGAAAAGTCAAGAACCTGTACATGAAGTGGGCGCGCCTAGGAGATTCTATGAGCCCTGAATGCCAACAACTCAACCGACTATTCTCCCAGTGCGTGGACGGCAACCATATCAAGATTCCCGCCAACCTCGAAGACCCACACGAACCAGGCCCTCTATCCAAGCCCTTCATCCTAGACGTTTTGCACCAGACATGCACAGAATTGATCCACCGTACCGCGAACCTGAAACCCGAAGCACACGACGACCCAGATATCATGGACCTACTCCTAACCCGGGACAAGATCGCCATGTCAGAATTCGAACTCCTAAACGTCGTCATCCGCTGGTGTGACCGCAACAGCATCGACGTGATGGAGTACAGCCACTTCATCACCTTCAGCGCCCTCACGGACGAGCAACAGATTTGGTTCCTCAGCCGCCTCCCACCATCCGTCACAACGCCGAGCCTCGTCCGCAATGCCCTGCTCCAGTCCAACCTCGTGTACCCGCACGAGTTCCGTCGCTTCGGACTCGACCACCCACGCCTGCACTGGAAGCCCGTGTTTGACTCGGCGCGCGACCGCATGGGACGATTTCTCCCCGCGGTTTGTCGTGCGTCAGAGGTTTTCCACAAGAAACTCATCATACTGAACCTGGGCGAACGCGTGAGTATGGGTGTGTATATTCCGCAGAAGATTGCAAAGGCCAGCGAGGTTGCGGTGGATGCCCGTGTGCGAGTGTTTGTCTTTCCCCACTCGCAGGGCCATGAGTCGGCGAATTACCGTGTTGTGCCTACAAAGGTTGATTACCGGTTGTACTGCGATGAACACGTTTTTCAGCTATATCAACGGAAGAAACGGGATACTTGGATTTTCCTCAGTGCGCCAAAGGGGGATGATTCGGCGTACCGTGCTGTGTCTAGTCAGGGGGATAAGCGGAGAGCCAGGGAGAAGACTGTACGCGAGGAAATCAACTTTGATTGTAGGGCCAGCATTGCTCTGAATAAGATTAGTCGAGATGTGCAGACGCATGTTGGCAAGGTTCAGCGCGAAGGGGTGATGGGTGCCGTAAGTATTATGCTGATGTTTGATACACAATGCTGATTCTGCTTAGGAAGTGTATATCATCAGTAATCGTGATGTTGCCTCTATGAGTGTGCTCGACCAGTGGCTTCACTACATCGACACCGAAGAAGTTCTGCCGCTCTTTGAAAAGCTGGAGCTTGAATATGATGCTCCGAAGCTGGCACACTTGAATTGGGAAGAATGTCGTGAGCACGTTCAGTGTGTCTGCCGTGATAATGACCTCTCATCGCTGCAGCGGGTGAAGTCTACGGGAGACTTGCGAGAGATTTTGGATCTTCTCCAGAAGTATGGTGAGAAATCGCGACTCCGTGATATATTCTCTTATGTTCTATCAGCAGGGGAAAACTCAACTTTCGCGCTCAGTGATCGGAATCTTTTATTAACTCTTATGAAATTCCTTCCCGATGCAGTGTATCTGACCACAACCTTCCTCCAGTCACGAAAGTGGGTTGATCAAAAAGAAGTGGTTGAAGAGAACCTAGTTCATTTAGCTCCGACCATGGTAAAAAAACTTGTATTAGCAGACAATGAGCTCACCGGTTTTATCAGGCAGCCTCTTTTGCTCCTACTTCGCGAACTGAAGAGGATGTCTTTGCAGGACTTTGCAGAGTTGGTTGAACTCATCGCACTGACGGTTCGCTCATCCGAGATTGCCTTGGATCTTCTCCTTGAAGTCCTTGAGCCAGAGACGCCCTGATTACTCGTCGGACGCCCAACAGCAATCCGCCAATACACGTCATCGCTTTTTGGCATTGCTTTGGACCATATCGATGAGGCAGAAAGCGGCCAGAAGCCAGAGCGGGAATCGATAAAGCTTGCTTTTGAGAAATACGAAGATGGATTTATGATTGTGAAGAGCTTCCTACGCGTCGATTCTTCTATCGGTGGAATTCTCAAAGTTGGGGATCACATTCGACTCACCGTCACCAATGCTCCACGGAACGACCCATTGGCAAAACCTTTCTCGATGGACGCGCTTGTCGCTAAGGCAGACATGGGTGTTGTCTCTATCCGATGTCTGCATGTGCCACCTTCATACCTTGGAGAATGCGCATGGAGCTTAACACAATGCGGTTCATTCGTCACGAGCAAAACGACCTTCGATTCCCTCACGGCATTCTACACTGAGCGCGAAGCCTGTTGCCCCATTTATGCTTCTCTTTTGGGTCTTTCTGGAACTGATCAGATCGAGCTTCCAAATATCAAACTACCTGTTGTTAAAGACCCGACCCTCAACGAGAGCCAAAATGACGCACTTCGAGCTGCCATGCAGCATTCTCTAACGCTGATCTGGGGTCCTCCCGGAACCGGCAAGACGCACACCATTATCGTCATCTTATGCCAGCTCTTGAAAGCGTTGCCGAAATCCAGATTTCTCATTACGGCGCCGACGCATAACGCCGTTGACAACATACTCCGAAGATTTGTAGCTGACAAGGAAGCGAAGAAGTTAGATATTACTCCTGTCAGAGTGTCAACCCAGGTAAGTGATGGATGGAAACCATCTCTAGGAATACTGCTAACAGTGTACCACAAGCTGTCCAAGGTATCCACAGATCTTCGACAATACACTTGCGACGCAATGCTGGGCAAGGATCTCGGCAGCAACATGTCCGCCCGCCACAAAGCACAAAAGAGAATCAAAGAAGCCCGTCTAATATTCACCACATGCATCGGCGCGAGCCTCGGTCTACTACGTAGTGAGGCGTTCAACGTAGTCATTGTCGACGAAGCATCACAGCAAACCGAACCAGCCACCCTCGTGCCCTTAGTCAAAGGATGTTCCCGCGCAATCCTAGTCGGAGACCACGTCCAGCTCCGCGCCACAGTGCAGAAGAATGCAGTACTCGTTGGCTACGACGTCTCGCTGTTCGAACGGCACTATAACCTACCACGCCGTGATCATGTAGCCAAGGCAATGCTAGACATGCAGTACCGCATGCACCGCACGATTTGCGACTTCAGCTCCACGGAGTTCTACGACGGAAAGTTAAAAACGGCGGTAGCAGACCATACTCGACCGCTACCCGTCTCGCTCTTCCCCTGGCCGAAGGAGCATCGTGTGGTTTGGATAGAATGCAGCGCCTCGGAGGATCTCGGTCGACAGTCGAAGCTCAACCAAGGCCAGGTTGATCTCTGCAAGGCTGCGATTAAACTTCTCGCTAGCCCTGGTGCCGACAACGCCCCGAAGCCTGCAGACGCCTCGATAGCTATTCTGACGCCGTACACACGCCAGAAGGAGGCTCTCAGCGCCGCCATACCGGGCGTCGAAGTATCCTCTATCGACGGGTTTCAAGGCCGTGAAGCAGATATCGTCGTCTTCGTGACTGTGCGCTGCAATGCGTCGTGCGACGTTGGATTCCTGGCCGACATGCGGAGGCTCAATGTAGTCATGACCAGGGCGAAATGCGGAGTCGTGATCATTGGGAACAGGGCCACGCTCACAGGAGGCGTGGGCGAAGATGGCGAGATAGACGAAAGCAAGAAGACGTGGAAACGGCTAGTGGAGCGGAGTCGGGTGGTAGAGCTCGGGTCGGGCGTTGCAGCAGGCAGCCCTGCAACATGAATCATGCCGAAACATCGGATAAAAAACCCTATCCCAGTGCACCCTTTCATAAAGTCACAAACCTCAAAGCGTTGCATTATCTACACCATGCACTTAGGCGCGAGGGTAGCGTCCTCCCCGCCTTTTCTCCAATAGGGCCCAATTCCGGTTTATCGAGTGCCGCTACTGGATAGCATTTGCGTCGTGATTCAGTACATGCGTCTACATATGTGTATGTAGGCACATCACCCTTCACTTGACCAGGGGATGGCTGTTGCTCTCGTCCTTCTCCACAGCGGGCGCTGGAGTGGCTTATCGGAACAATCATGCCCTTCTCCACACTGAACAGCCGGCCTACCTAATGCTAGCGACTACCCCTCTAGGCCATGATGAGCTCAAAGGGGAACCAATCCGTACCCCAACCGTCCCCGCACGCCACGGTGGGATGCACCCTACACCTACAACACAGGCAACACGGGGCCCCCCCTCCACATTTTAGTACAACTGCTGCCGCCCCGAAAATATGTAGGTTACTATTTCTTTGCAAACGATTCTCGAGGTTCTGTCATTTGAACTTCTCACGTACTTGGACGCAATCATGCCGCTGGGTATCATAGACGACAACAGGGTCGAACATGTCCCTGGCACGGCGCCGTTAAACGAGCTGGGCCGAACTGACCTTGAGATTGCGGCTTCGGGGATTGATCGCAGCCTCTTGAAGCATGATGCGACCGGGGAGATTGTGCTGATTCCACAGCCGTCCGACTCGCCCAACGACCCATACAATTGGCCCAGATGGAAGAAGGAAATGTTCACGGCGGTCATCGCGTATGGCTGCGGTGCGGTCGGCGGTAAGTTGATTGCTTGTGATAGTAGTATCGGCGCTCATGTGTTTTAGCTGTTGGGCCTTTGCTGACGCCAGCATTTGTGCCTCTTGCTACCGACTTTGGCGTGCCGCTTCAACGCTTTGCACTAGGTGAGGACCTCGACTTCACCACCCGATTCCTGCTAAGTCTCTCAAGGTTGTAATGGGTCTTGTATCGTGGCAATTGCCGCAGGCAGTCTGTTCTGCAACACACTGGCCGTCAAGGTTGGCAAACGGCCAGTCTTCGTCGTGACCACGCTTGGACTCGCAGTATCCTGTTTCTGGGCCGCAGAAGTCAAGAGCTTCGGTTCGTTGGCCGCAGCGCGAACGCTTCAGGGCTTTTGTATGGGTACGTACGCACTTTTACTAGATTGGCGAGCTCGACTAACAAACGTGATAGCCCCCTTCGAGGCCTTGATCCCCGCATCCGTTGCAGACATCTGGCACGTCCACGAACGTGGTTTCCGCATGGCCATCTTCAATCTCGGCGTGCTGGGCGGCATCAACCTCGCCGGACCAATAGGTACGTGAGCCTCCAGCGCCAGTCACCACAACACTGACAATCCCAGCCGGATCCATTATCCAGAACGGCTCCTACCGCATAGCCATGCACGCAATGGGAGGCTCCTTCGTGCTAATGCTCCTCCTGGTAATCTTCTTCATGCCCGAATCCGCGTACAAACGCCGCGGCGCCCTCAACATCGACACCAGCGGCAAGACCCTCGACGTCGGCACAAAGTCCGAGAAAGAAGACGCTGTCCACATCGAGAACCGTCCCATGAATGACGCCTCCGAGCCCCGCATCCCCTACGTAAAAGAGCTCCTCCCATGGTCAGGCTACTGGGACCACGTATCGTTCTGGCGCACACTCCTGCGCCCGTTCTTCGTGTTGGTGTCGCCCATCGTCATGTGGGCGACGCTCCTCTTCACCATCTGCATCTCCTGGCTAGTCTTGATTTCCATCACCCTCTCGCAGATTTTCTCCGCACCGCCCTACAACTTCTCCGTTAGCTCCGTCGGCGCCACAAACCTATCGTCGTTCGTGGCGTCGGTCATCGCAACGCTGCTGGCCGGCTACATCATCGACGGCGTAGCCAAGTACATGTCGAAGCGCAACCACGGCATTTTCGGTAAGTTTTGGCAGGGATAGACTGTTCGGCTTGTAGGTACACCTGCTAACTGGATTGCGTAGAACCAGAATTCCGCCTCCCAGTCATGATCACCTATCTCGTATTCACGGCAACAGGCTTCTTCGCGTGGGGCGAGTCGCTGTACAAATCGGACCCGTGGCCCATCCCCGTCATCGTCTGCATGGGCCTGATCAATCTCGGCGTCCAGCTGGGAACCACGTCCGTCGTAACCTACGTGAGTGACTGCCATCGCGAACAGTCTGCCGAGGCGTTTGCGATTATGAACTTCATCAAGAACATATTTGCGTTTGGATTGACATTTTATGCGAATGATTGGATTGCTGTGCAGGGGGTGAGGAATTGCTTCTTTGTTATTGGGGGAACGACCGTGGCGGTTACGTTGACGACGATTCCGATGTATATCTTTGGGAAGAAGGCGAGGAGTTGGGTGTTTAGACATCGCGTAATTGACCGTGTGTTGAAGGCGGAGTAGGGGGGAGGTGGAAGTTATGACTTTGCTGTACTTGATGTAGCATTAGCTGTGTTTGTATTCACCCACCTACAAATGCATTGGTCATTTTGGGCTAGTATGCAATATCCCGTATTGGTGCATTTTTTTCTAGCAAACTGTTACTTCTTTCTTGGCTGAATTGAAACCCTCTAGCTCACCATGGCATATAACTGCGTTTGGATAGCCATAAGCCTATCCTATTCTCAACTATCAAGATCATACAGCAAGCACCCGCCAGTTCTGAAGCTGTAGACAAACGCCTTACCAACCTCTCCACTCCCCTTCCCTTCTTCATTTCGTACCCTATCCCACGTCTCTTTGTAGCCAAAGAGTACATTATGCAGATCTTGCAAGTATTTTCTTTCCGCAATAGGCAACTTTTGGATAGCTTGGCGCCATGAATCCGGGTCACTCAGTCTAGTTTTCCGAACGATATCCATAATCTCGTCTTTACACTCAACGGCCACGATAGGCGCAGAATTAAAGGACGAGAGAAGCTCCGCAGATCTTGACTGTGCGGCTTCGATAATTGACCACTTATTTGATTTCTTCGAGCGATGTTGTGCGATGAGCACATCGACGTTGGATCTCATTGATGTCGAGGCCGCAGCATTGGTGCTAGCAATAGCCTTGGTTGAACGTTGGGCCGCACTACCTTCGCGAGCCTCACGGTCTCGGAGCTCGTTGCGAAGGTAGTTCAGTAGATCGGGAGTTCGAAGGTCTGTGTCTTCTTTCTTTGCAATGGATTTGACTTTGAGTTCTGGTTTGTCGCCTGCGACACCATGCTTGACAACGATGACCCAGCTGTGTCTGTCATCTCTATAGTGGCGCAGGATGTCTTCAATAGAGTGGGCGTCTACTGCAAGTTCTGCGGTAAAACCGTGTGCAATGAGCTCGGCCACCAATTTAACGCCTGTGGAGCGAAGCACGTTGGAGTCAAAGCTAGCGATGAGACAGTCACAGCGCCGGGGCATCCACGATATAGAGGGTGTATCTTCCCCTGAGTGCTTTTTTAGGAATGATGACTTGCCTATATTTTTTAGGTATCGTGTCATAGAATTGACAAGCCAGTCCCACCTCAGGTTGACGCCGACAGCGTGATAGCCCGTGCTTGTGTGCGAATGACCTGGTCCCTTTGGCCGATACTCTTCAATCAGTTTGTCATACCGCCCACCCGCGGCGAGTACCTCACGTTGTTTGGTGTCAAACAGACACTGAAACAATATTCCACCTGCATAAAATTTCTCATTGAAGTTGCTCAGAACGCTGATGTAGACTTTTCGCTTGACTTTCCAAAGTTTCATATAGCTCACAACAGAGCTGAGATGTGCGAAGATTGCGTGTGTGCGATCAAGATACTTGGTGCCTGCGAATATGCGTCGTAGTTTGGCAAAAGCTTTGTCCGGCGTATCCCTCCAGTCAAAGCGCGCAAGGTCGTCTAGCGAAGTTGACGACACACCAATCTCCGAGGAGCGTAGCCTATTGCGTATATCTGGCCAACCATGCTTTGAGATGTTCAGTTGTGTCAACACCGTCTTCACAGCTGGACGTTGAGGAGCGCTAATCCGGCAGAATTCCATGACTATTTCCAGGAGATCGGCATGATTAAGATGGAAGCACATTGGCGTTGAGCCGAAAGACGGAAATTCGTCAATGATTTCGTCAACAACTTTCAAGACTTCGGCTTCCTTGAGGGCGAGATCAAGCGTATCATACGACAGGATGTCAAAGTCAGCCTCGCCTATACTGCGCGGTGCGCCTCCAGTGTATATGTCCCTATAAACCTGGCCGATCGTGAAGGTCTTCTCAAGGAATGGCGCACCTCGTCCAATGCTACGGGCATACGGCAAAGTAAGATCATAAGGTAGCTGGACTAGAGTGCCTGAAGGATCGAAAAGTTTCACGACGTTGTTGTTGGCATAATGATCGGACCAAGGTAGCAACAGTTGTCGTTGGATTTCAACTGCGCCATGGCTGCGGAATACCATTTTTAGTCTGTCCTTGATGAGATTCTGCAGCAGGACATCGTTCGCCTTGATAGTATTTGCCGCAACATCCATGTCCCAGGCATAATCCCTGGCTTGTGTGTCTGGTTTCTGGGAAAATAGTGCAGCCATCATTTTAGTGTAGTGTGGCGAGTTTCGGTCAGACAACGCTTTGAGAGCCTCTTTGACGGCCTCATCTTCAATCTGCACTGGCACCTTCCCAGTCCGCAGTAGCTCGGCACAGCTCGGCCGCTCAGATGGGCGATGGCTGATCAAAGACTCAATAATACTTCCCTGCAACGACTTCTCTGGGTTTTCAAAGTCTGCGGGTAGGTCATGCTTCCGTTCCCGAAGCGAGCGAATGATTTTATCCCGCTCCATAGCTGTCGATAATGGAAAGCACATCTCGAAAAATATGATGCCCATGGAATACATGTCCACTTTATCATTGTAGCTACCAGTCATGTTCGAGCTGAGCTCTGGTGCGACGTAAAGTGCAGTCCCCACACTTCTAGTCATATCACCGTCTTGGATGCCAGCAGACACTTTCTTGTCAGGCCTCTGATATTGACCACTCGTGGCAAGCCCAAAGTCACCAATTTTTGGTATTTTTGCAACGTCAATGAAGATGTTATCTGGCTTCAGATCGCGATGAATGATACCATGTCCATGGACGTGGGCGAGCCCTTCCAGCATTTGTCGGAAGAGTCTCCAGTATTCCTCTGGCTCGTCATGCAAGCCTCGTCGAATGAGGTCACGAAGCGTCTGCTTCTCGCAAAACTCCATCTGGATATATAGAACCGACCTTACCGATCGGCGAGAGTTTGGAATAGACATGTTTCGTTTTTCGAGTACTGGGGATCTTGGCCCCGCACTCGCAGTTCCAGTGTCGTCTTCTGTTGAAATTGAGCTAGTGCATTTGAGGTGCGTATTGCTGTCACTCACCTGAGTCAGAACCGAACACGATAGCGCCATCATTACCTTCTTCGTCTGACCCTGCATCAGATCCGAACTCGATATTGGGATAGCCACTTGAGCTGATGAAGTCCAAGCCCCCTGTGCTGTGACTAAGCCCACCATCATCAGTGCCATCTTGTGAGTCATCGCTACTTGTACTCGAATCATCGCTGTCGAATGTTATAGAGTCATCATCGTCTGCCTCAATCATGTCAGGAATGTCCTCTTCCGGCCAAGCCGTATAGTAGCGTACAACGCACGGATGGTTGAGTCGCGATAGCAACATAACCTCAGAAAGGACCTCGGTAAGCGCAGAGGCTGACTTCTGCTTGATTTTCTTGATAGCATAAATATGCCCATCAACTTTGTTACGCGCCTTCACAACCACTCCATAGCCTCCTTTGCCCAAGCGGCCTTGTTCGACCCAGTCGGTCGCATATCGTGAGTAAGGTCCACCTATCCCGGATGAAGACTCACGTCGAAGCTTAAATCGGCCCATGGAAGTCGAAGACTGCCTAGATCTCACTGGAGTCGGAGGCTGCTCGTACACTGGTACGTCATCTCGTAGGAACTCACATGGAATCAGATCGAAGGCCGATGGTCGCTTTTTGGGGTCGGGTTTGAAAAATTTACGCAGAATCTCTTGAAGTGGGTCAGAGCAGCCCAATGTCTCCGATAGATCTTTTGGTGAATTATATGTCTGGGGTACCTCCAGTCCGAAAAGCATCTGGAGAAACACAACCCCAAGATCCCACACATCGGTTTTACGTGTGCGGCGCGCGTCCTGGGCGAGCTCAGCCGCGACCCAAAATGCTGATCTCGAAAAAGGAGAGATTTGTTCCCCTCTGCCCAGATGCTGCATATGATGCAGGCTGTTTTGAAACCCTGCATCTGCTAGACTAACGGAGAAATTTCCTGTAGCAGATTTCCTCAAGAGTATATTGCGGGGATGGACGCGCCTGTGAACAATACCGTTACGATGAAGAAAATCCAAGGCCTCTAGTAGTTCAATAGTCCAAGCGCGTACTTTTGCGACCGCAACCTGCCCATCATCCTCTAGTTTTTCGCCTAGAGAACCCTTATTCGCGTGCTCCATCAATATGTTGATTTCCCAACCTGAGTCGGGGAGGTGTTCAACTTTGAAGTCAAGAACAGTCATTATTGCATTCTGCCGTAGTCGTTTGATCTCTTCCATCTCTTCCTCGAGCTCCATGATAGCTTTCTTCAGTTGTGGCCCAGCAGCAGAGTTACCGCCACCAACACGAGCACGTTTTAGAACAAGTGTAATTGTGGGCGAATCGCCAACAGGTTTTACCAGTAAGTTATTAGTCACTGGCCCGGTGCGGAACGGGAGTAGACCCTCAACGACGCTACAATCGATCATGGCGTCATCATGTTGATAGATGACCGTCCTGTCGAACGAAACATGACCAGCGGCCCTGCCTGTTGGGAAATAAGATGTTTGACCAACTCCAGAGGCTCTGTTTTTGCGTTTGACCATGATATCTTTACGACGCACCTCATCGCTGACCATCTGTTGGAGAACACGTTCCTCTTCTGCCTTTTCTTCATCTCGCTTCCTTTTCAACTCCTCTTCTTGCTGCTTGGCAGTCTCAGCAGCTACGGCCTCCTGGACAGCTCGTTCGGCATCTAGGTTTGCAAAGGTGCCGTCATTTTCGCGCACAGCAATTTCATCTTCGAGGATATCCTGGATCGCAGTCGCGATTTCGTGAATCATGACCTCCCCAAGCAGCTCTTTGGGCCGCTCTGCGAGTAGAGTGCGAAGCTTCTCCAAAGTTCTTTTCCGCAGGTTGGTTGCATTCTCGAAGGTCAGAGCGGGCAGCGACTTGGGGTAAGTAGCGGTGATTTTGGCACACAAAGTGATGGAGATATCATCGTTCGAAAATGACCTTAGCTTCAATCGGAGTACACGGTCCGTGGTTTTACTCCATGCTCCTGTGGCCTCGGATTCTTCATAATCTTCCATAAAAACGGCCTTCAAGACCTCACGTTCATCTTCCTGTACTTTCTCATAGGTCTCCGTGGGTTGAGCGGCCAAAGGAGAGCGGACGGGTAGTGCCTCCTTGACTGGACTAGTAACAGGCGAACCGCCGTTCGTGTGTCCAGTAAGTACATTCTGCTGCAACTTTTTGTGTTTGGATGCTTTTTGCGGTGCCATTTTGGGCTGACTTGTGGTTGGATGTAGAACCCGTCATGGAGGTTGACGGGAAGACGAGCAGCCGAGGCTGCTGCCCTTTACACTGCAGACATATCGATTCACCGAGTGTTGGAGTGAAAGATGGTTCATGGCCAAACGCAAAGACTTCGTCGCCAGCGCATATAGAAAGAGTGTAGCGGGGGCAATGCTGTTGGCAAGCGGGCCCCGCGCTAATCCAAATTAGTGCTAGTGTGATCGCGACCAGACGCG
This sequence comes from Ophiosphaerella korrae, assembly GCA_028456385.1. Classification (NCBI taxonomy): domain Eukaryota; kingdom Fungi; phylum Ascomycota; class Dothideomycetes; order Pleosporales; family Phaeosphaeriaceae; genus Ophiosphaerella; species Ophiosphaerella korrae. The sequence continues at coordinate 236,656 of JALNQF010000027.1, read as the reverse complement.
ACTCAACCAAACCCTTGAACTTGATGGACGGGCATAACAACCAACAACACAACTCCTCCCCAACGAGTGATTCTGGCATGCTTACAGTTGGAGGATCACACAAAAGCTTTCGCGATCAGTTTTGCTTTCGTCAGACCTACCTTTCATTGGCGAATCGAAGCATAGCCCTCATTCCGTACTAGTAAACAATCCGCCAAACAAACACGCAACTGGGCAACCACAAGCTGTATACACCTCGTACACGTAGAAATCCTCCGATATTATATCCACTGTTTCCAGATACTCTTACCATGTTTTCGTGGATTACGGGCCCACGACTTGTGAATGCGATAGAGGATCTTCAGCCTGGTACGCCGTCTTGGTATTGGTACACGCTCTCGCTGACCATTATTCTAGAAAATAACTATGAGTCTACAATCATCGAAACTCCTGAAACGCCCGCCCCACAGTTCGCTGTGAATGCCTTTAAACATGCACTATTTGGCACACCTGCCCCGGAGGATGCTAATAAGGGTCCTACGAAGCTCGACAGGAAGGCAAAACTAGACGTGGCAAACATAAAACCCATAGAACTCCCTGCACCAATAGAGGACTGCCAATTACTATCACCTTCAAAACAGCCCGGTGGTATCTTAATGACCCCAGGCACGGCCAGCAAAGGAAGAAAAACAGTCTCTTTTGGCTCACAGGTAGTGGACAATGAGGGGAAGCGAGGCAACATTGGAAAAAGCGGTATACCAAACAATTGTCCAGGAAAGTTCCCGAGCCCCTGGACACCAGGTACCGAGTTGAAATTAGATGTGGCAAGCGACAAACGACCGCGCACCAAGCTCACAGAGGCGCTACTGGATGCAAGAACCACCGCACAACCAAAACTAGGGCAAAAGCCGAAAGCGAGGGATGACAGTGACATTACAATCGATCTAGGGGCACCACGATCAGAATCAGGCAAATATTGGAAAGAACAATACGAGAGCTATGCGGAGAGGAGCGAGAAAGAAATGAAAAAAGTCATTGCGAAACAACAGCTCGCTAAGAAATTTGCCATGAAGAAGGATGGCGAGGTTATCGAGTTAGCTACCAAACTCGAGCTAGAACGTAAGAAGTTCAGGCAACGGGAACGGGAGCTCGAGCAGCAGAACAAGGATCTGAAAGAAAGACTACATCAAGCTGTAGCAGACAAGACTTCAGCAAATATCGAAATCACAGCGCTCAAGGGACGTATTGCTGCTCTAGAACGCTCGACTGCAATGACATCGTCAGACACCATACAGAACAAACCTTTGTTCGAGATCTATGAGGATGTAAGTAAGGAGGCTATACACGTTTTGCCAGAGATGGAGAGGAACCCCGAGTTATCCTTTGCGCCGTCGCTCAGCATGGCATCTTCTGGCAAGGAGAACAATTCTCCAAAGCCTCCACGCCACCAAACCCTGCCTCCAACAAGTTCTCGATCTATTATTCCATCGCGATTGGGAACCGGCGAAGGAGAAGTTTCTCTTATCCTGGGTAGATCACCTCGACCGCCTGCACAGACTGCTGCCTCGGTTCCTGTATTGTCCGGGCAACTGTCTAGGTCACCACTACGAACACGCAGGGCCGAACCTGTCAAAGGGAACATTTCAACGCAGCCAGCAGACGTAATACCACCGTCAAGCCCCCTACCTGTACCGTCTCCTGGTATAGATCCTTGGATGGAATTGGATTTGAACAATCGAAGTTCGATACACCAGATAGACAAGATGGCGATGCCGGGCTATTCTGGTGAGCCTTTCTCCCGGCCCGAATGGAACCCTCCGCCAAAACAACATCGCACTTCGAAATCAGTGTCTCGTACCAAGACTACGTCATCCTCGAAGCTGGTGGATCGAAAGCCTGATGAGACCAAAGCTTCTGGTGCCCGGGCTCAAATCACAGAGCGATCTGTGCTTGATTTGGAGGCCCAGACAAATCTCGTCAAGGGCAGGGAAGAACAAGCAAGACATAGACTAAGCAATCTAGAATCTGGATCTTTGGAAAAGCCAAATGTAGCCCCAGTGGCCTCTTCAACAGACCCGAGGCTTGATCTGGCGAAAATCACAACACACCAGGGACCAAGCTCGACGCAGGTTACAAAAAATAGAGTTGAAATGGACCCTGCAGATCGGAAAGCACAAGCGAAGAAGCGACTCGAGGAGAGAAAGAGGCTGAGGAAAGAAGCTCAGAAATAAGGAGTAACATTGAGATTTCGAGTATAAATTTTACAGTCGTTGGGTTTGGTGTTCTGGGGTTTGGAGATAGCAGTTTCGTGGGCATCGGCACGTCCTGCGACGATGCAAACTATCAGCATTGTACTGGAGTTCAGCAAGATACCTATCACTACCACAATCGAACTCATTAATTCATTTTCATCATCTCACATCCATGTCCCTTCCGGACGGGTATATCTTCCGCACATGCACTATCTCCTCCCCTCAGCAATCTCCCCCAACGCCCTTACAACCCCAACAGCACTCTTCTCCAGCTTCTCCCTCTGCCAATCCGTCATCTTCCCCAACACATACCCCGCCACCACACCCGCATCCCGACTCTCCGGCCGCCCTATCCCAACCCCCACCCGCCACCACCGCACCCCCACCAACGCCGCCTGACAACTCTTCACCCCATTATGCCCCCGCGCACTACTCGCCCCTTCCCTCACACTCACCTTCCCAACCTCCCCCTCAAGCTCATCATGCACAACCACCAACCGCCCTTCCGCGCCCGCCCCATACCGCGCCCGCACCCCACGCATCCACTCCTGATACGCCCTCCCCACCCCGCGCCCCGACGCATTCATCAGGCTTGTGCTCTGCCACAACGTCCAGTCTTCGTCCGCCGTGAGCGGCGCGCCCGGTGTGCGGCGGAACCCGTGCAAAATGGAAAAGGACATGTGCGTTGTGTCTGGGCGGGCGGACTGGCCGGAGAGGGACTTTGTAAAGGGCGTGAATTGCTTGCGGGCTGCGATGTAGGATGTGAGTAGGTGCCCGGTTGAGTGGAGGGTGTTGGCGTAGGCGGGGCCTGGGTTGCCGATTGAGCATATTAAGAGGGGGTAGATTTTCTGGGTGGGGGCGGACATTGGCAGGGGGAGGGGAGTGGTGGTGCGGTTCTTGGATTGTTTTTTTGGTGGGTTGGATGAGGATTCGGTGTCGGTGTCTGGGGGGGTGGGTGGAAGGGTGGGTGTGTGTTTTTGGCGTTTTTGCATGCGTTTTTCCTTCCGGCTGAGTGGCGGTGTTATTTGGATTGCGGAATTGGACGTGGGTTCGGATGGTGGTTGTTGTGGATTTTTGGGATCGGCGACAGGGATGTGTGGTTCTGGCGCAGGGCTGCGCACGTGCGCACGTGGAGACGCGTTTGACATCGCGACGGCGTTGAGATGGAATTGTAGGAAGCAAAGGAGGGTTACAATGGTAAGCGCCAATTCAGATGTCAGAGCGGTGGGAAGAGTTTATCATGCATGGAATCCTTCACAATGGTCGTAGTTGAGAACAGAGCCATGCACCACCACAGCCATGAAAGAGTCATTGTGTATTTGTAAGGGCTGTGTTGAGTGGTAAGCCGCCCTTTGACAAATTGAACGTCCGCAGCCATTCGAGTCATAGCCCGCTAGATCCAAAAGACCTGAAAGAGGTTTGGAAGAGATTTCCCATTGCATGATTCGTCCAAAGCGAGCTGGAACGATATAATCTCTTGGCATCGTCATCGTTCAGGAACAAGGGTCCAGGCATCACTCTCACTCCGCACTAGTGTCGCATCGCCACTACCATTGTCTCGACATACTTCACACAACGCCGTGCACTGACACACTGGACTCCCATACTCGCTACAGAAACCTCGCCTTCTTCAATATGGCGGAAAGGCAACGGACGCCCCCGCGAGCAACCCGCTCAGCGGGAAAAGTCGCGCCCAACCCTCCTACACCAGAACAGATCCGCAAGATGGAAATAGCACGCCTCAAAGCCAAAGCCGAAGCCAAAGCCGCCACCCAGCAACCACAAGCAAAACCCTTTCCCACACCCATCGCCGGCTCCAAACGCGCCCACTCATCCATCTCTCACACGCCCGCCCAATCCCGCAACGCCGCCGCCTCCTCACCCCAAAAGCGCGACCAAAACGGCATGATACCGCCGCCCTCAAACGATTACATCCAGCCCGCGAAGAAATACGCGCGCTCAGAATTTATCGACTATGACTTCAGCAAAATGACGGACACCAAGGGCGGCTTCCTCAGCACAGAGGACGACCCGCATAATAAAGCCATGTGGAAAGGTATGCCGCAGGAAGAACAAAAGCCCGAGGGTGTCTCGCTCGCGGAGTGGGAGCGCGAACGCATACGGCGCAAGTTGCGTGCTACGCACGCGGGCCCGTACGAGCCCAACTTATCGATCCTCAACACGCCCTCCGAGCCCGGCGCCCCAGGAAAGTACCCAGACGGCCTGCCCGACACGCCCAGCGTATGTCGCGAATGCCAGTCACTAGAAATCGATCCTGTCTTTGCATCCGTGTTTACCATTTCTGTATGCGCTACATGCAAAGACGCCCACCCCGACAAATACTCACTGCTCACCAAAACCGAGGCGCGTGACGACTACCTCCTTACAGACCCGGAGCTCAAGGATGAAGAACTCCTCCCGCACCTCGAGCGCCCGAATCCGCACAAGCAGTTCTTCCACCCGATGCAGCTTTTCCTACGCATGCAGGTCGAAGCACACGCCTTCAGTCCTGCAAAATGGGGGAGTCCCGAGGCGCTGGATGAGGAGTGGGAAAGGAGGCGGGAGGGGGCCAAGGCACGCAAGGAAAAGAAGTTTCGGAACAAGCTTGAGGATTTGAAGAAACGGACGCGGGTCGAGGCATACAAGAGGGCGAAGATGGGGGGGGATGGAGGCGAGTTTGGGGATAGGATTAGGGGGCGGTATGAGAGGCATGAGCATGAGTGGGGGAGGGGGGTGGTGGGGGCGGATGGAGTCGAGAGGAAGAGGTGTGCTGAGTGTGGGTTGGAGGTCGAGGAGTTGGAGTTTTAGGGGAGGTACCTGGTTTGGAGGTTTGGGTGGATGGGTGGGTTTGTGGGCTGGTGTGTCTATGATGGTGAGAGGGCATGACAGGGGGGTTTGCAAAGACGAGTACGAGTACTTGCTCTGCGGCGCTAAGAATTGCAGTGCTACGCAAAGGGGTTTAACAATTCTAACAGTTCGCGTAAAGATTGCAGTGAAATGAGGAGGCTGGCATGGTAAGCATACCGGTCAAACACCGGTCAAACACCGGTCAAGAAGTGAGAGGTCAGCCTCGTACATTACTCCTAACTACCTAGGTACCCACAATTCTATACTGTCACTCCTATAATCAAAGCCAACACCGCTCGAGGTACTGGGAACCCAAGGCCAGCTTTGAATGAGCATCTACTTGGTGGTGGGAGGTCATAACAGGAGGATTTGCGAAGACGAGTACGAGCATTTGCTCTACAGCGCTAAGAATTACAGTGCTACGCAGGGGGTCTAACAATTCCAACAGCATCTCCTCTACGGCGCTAAAGATTTGCAGTGCTAGCGTTAGGCAGAAGCATCAAGCTAAGTATCTCCTCGTTGGCGCTAGAAGTTGCAGTGCAACAACCAAGCCGGACGCGCTGGAGCCTCCAGTGCGACCTCCAGCACGCTCGCGCAGGTGTACTGGCGCTAGGCGCGCCACCCAATTTAACACCCCTACAAGTGCCAAATTGACCCTACCTATACCGTTTTAAGGGTGCACTGGAGTTGTAAATCGTACTGCACCTCTAGACCAGCAGTACACTACCTCAACACTCCAGTACAGTCACGTGACTGGCTTTTTTATCGTGACTGACTATTTATCGTCCTATTAGCTTATATCTTGAATATTTCTAAAGTCACGTGACTAGGATTGTACTGGACCTACGGTAGACGGTTGCCAAACACGACCCTCAATTCTGTCCAAAATTAAGCTCACGCTAAGGGACGGCCTCGGCTATAAACTCGGTACTACTACCTGCGTACTGGAGGTGCACTGGAGGTTGTACTGGCCTCTTCAGCGCGCGCACCAAACAGGGCTCCAGTCAGGCGGAATTACCCTAGCCACACGACTAACATGTCCCCTCTTCGGCGCTAAAGGTTGCAGTGCAACCAGACTCAGGGCTTAGGGTGCATGACTAGAACACAAATACACACATACGCACACACGTGAAGATATAGGAGCAACAGTAAGTAGAGCTGAGAATTTCGGCAAGTAATTTTAGTATACGAACTAGACAGGGTATGGGTAACGTTCCTCTAGAAGTATCTGCGTAAGATGTATGCATTAGAGACCGCAGAATGCGACCACAGACACACACAGAGTCAATCCCATACTTGCTCTTTTTCTACAGCAGGTAGAGCCAGCTTCAGCAGACATGAAGGAGGCAGAGCCATGATCCAACATGCAAAGGCACTGGACGTCGGCACCAAGTCAAGCGAGATACGGAATTTAATACGTCAAAATTGGTGTGCCGGATTTCATACATCAATCGTAATATCGTAATATCGTAATATCGTAATATCGTAATATTCACGAGTGATAGGAATGGTGGGGTGTCAATGTCTGAAGTGATTGAGCTAGTGTTGGCTTAGCCAGCCGCTCGCTCCCTGTGCTGCCCTGGCAACAGGCCGTCGACAACAGACCAGGAACTCGACTTCACCTTCATCGCTACACACCACCTCACCTTGTTATACACATCTGCAATGAACACATATATACCACCCGCTGAGGAGACTTGGCCTGCTACAGATGTCTGCTCGCATTCTTCGCATTCTTCATTGTTTTCCAACGAGCGCAGCATCAACGACTGGCTTGCGACTGTCTGGGGAGAATGCAGCCAGTCGGACAAGGGCCCCGCGGCCTCACGACAACACCACACGTCAACCATCCCGAAATCGACCGCTAGGAAACGCAACAACGCGATGCGACGAACCGAGCGGTTACATGCGAGAATGACAAGGTCAAGGAGCCGACAGCTAACGGATGAGATGGTGTCGGTAGAGATGCATGTTGCAGCGCTTCACATGACAGAGGAAGACGAAGCGCAAGACATGCACAACAAGCACAGTACGCAAGAGGAAAACAACAGTCGCACTACAGAACTTCCCCCCCAAGATGTGCTGTCGTCCAGCCACCCTGATCTTGTTGATCTATCCATAACCGCATCCGCGCACCACTGGATGTCCGCCGATACGTAATCGCAGAGATCGCAGAGCTCCTGGTCTACTCGGACCCCTGCAGACACAGAAAGCGTCGCCACCAAGACAACTGCCACATCCAACCCAAGCAAGTCAAGAAACAGGTCAAAGAGCCCTGTGAAGAGCATGGTCGATCTCAGTTTGCTGGATCGGAAGGTGAAGAGGATACATTTGAGTGGGGAGGAGTTTCCAGTCACTATACGGCAGTTGGTACGCGATATTGAAAGTATACGAAGGGGAAAGGGCATAATACCATACGAGATCCAGTCCGAGTTTGCAGAACGGACCGAGGTGGAGGATTGGTGGTGGAGCCAAACCCCCAGCGCGCTTCCCTCCCAAGGAAGGATACTGGTGGAGCTTGACGTCATGGAAGAAATAAGAGACAAGACGCGCAAACTGCAGGATTCTGATGCCGCGGAGCCATGCTGGAACAGCGATGTGCACTTCATGATGCTGCGCCAGGTATGCATGCACTTGCCAGGCATCACGCAGCAGAATATCACATCAGCCCGGCCTAATTCCCGTCTCGTCCCAAAGACCAGATTCAATGATACCGAGTCTAAACTCGTCGATTATGCATTGCTCTGCGACGAGACTTTAATCCCACCGCATCTTGTCGAGCAGGTCCTTGCCGATCCCCACAATGGTGTTGACAGCATTAACCACACGAGCGCGAGCGTGCAGAGCCTAAGACGTGACCCCATTGCCGTCTCCATCGAAACAAAGACTCCCAACGGCAGCGAATCTGTTGCGCTAACCCAACTCTCACTCTGGGCCGCAACTCATTTCAACCGTCTGCGTACTCTCCTACCGCCCAACAAACGCGATATAATTTTGATGCCCTTGCCGCTGGTCATGGCAATTGGCGGACGCTACAGTTTGTTCTTTGCTATTGACGGTACCGTCGCCGAAGGTATTGCTATTGCGGGCGGCGAGTCTGCCTTTGGGGACTGTGCGATACTTGAGGGATGCTATCAGGTCCTTGCCGGCCTACGGATGGTGGGGGCTTGGGTAAAAGAGGTGTGGGTGCCTTGGTTTTTGGAGGAATGCCTGCACTCATGAGTTGGACTTTGAACCAAGGATAAGCATTGGCGACTGTCATCTTTACTAAATTTATTCATGATACCCCCCCCCCCCCCCCCAACCGTAGAAAAAGCGTGTCTAGTCATGGTTCTGCAAAACATCTCATCAACCTTGTTTTTAAACCACACGTTCGTTTTTGTCGCAATTCTGACTCGGGGCCTCAAAAATGTTTGAAAGCGCCCGCCCTGTGTCTTACATACGTCTGCTGGCGCTCATTCCCCTAGATTTTCCGCCCCCCCCCCCGTATCACAGTTAAGAGCTTGTCGGCATGCATGTGACAAAGACAAGTGACGCTCTTCATGGGGTGTGAGAGACGGTTTCTCGCGCTTTATCTAACAAGAAAGGTTCCCACCAGCCAACGAGTATGATTGCTCGCTTGTAGGCCACCATGTGCTCCCACAGAAACTAGGCCGGCCCCATAGTGCGGACCGGGACCAAGATCCGTGGAAGCTTGATTTGACGCCTCGAGGATTTGTGTTGAGAAACTATGTATTTCGACATATGTAGGATCGGCGGGATTAGGCGAAATTACACCAGCAGACCATCGCCAACAGCCAATAGTTGACATTCTCACTGCAGATCAACTCAATTTGTACGACCGGCATGTCCCCTCTTTGGCGCTAAAGGTTGCAGTGCAACCGCGTCGTCTGACCAATTTCACACACACATACGAACCATGCATCAGGCCTACAATTTTAGCCCGAACACATAGCGTCATAGTCCTTGTCGCTGGATATACAACCACCAAGATACGGAGTGGGCGTCCAGTATGATCTGAAGGTTTCAGGTCTAGGCGTACGTACTTTGGATGGCTTCTATTGGCCTTTCTTATGTAACCTGGAACTAAGCTACCAAAATGCTTTGTCTAAAGATTCATTACACAAAAACTCTCCTGGACTGCGGAGTCGTAGTAATTCGGTAGTTTGGTTCGATCCATGTCCGCGTCGTTGACGCTAAAATTGCGGCGTAAATCATAGATGCGACAGGAAACGCACAGAAGCAAGCGCGTCTTGATAATCTTCAATTTGAAAATGATATTTGGGTTGTCATCTCAGCCCCATGTAATCCTTCAGATTATCCCAAAACAGTCTCTTCACTCATTCGTAGGACGCTTGTCCCAAGCGTAGCTTTGGGGCGGCTCCTCTGCGGCGCTAAGGATTGCAACGTCCTCTCTGCGCTGCTGAGAATTGCTGTGCAACATTACCGGTCAAGCAAACCCTTGTCGTTGAAGCAAGTTGGCCTATCGTTCCTCGACTTGTTCTTTCGCCGGTCTGCTAGCGCGTTGATACCAAGAGTTGTAGTGCAGTAGTCTAGGGCGTGGGGTACAGGGCTGACCCACTCATCACGTCACTGCACACGCAACAGCACTGCAATTCTTAGCGCCGCAGAGCTGGCACTTCGAGCATTGATGAGCATTGATACCAGTACGAACTCTGTTTTTGCTCAATGGAACGGTTGTAATCAGCAAATCTAGAGCTAGTAATTAACAAATTCTATACTGTACGTTACAGTAATGCGAACCGACATGTCAACCTCCTGTTCGTTTGTCGAGCGTGGCTCTACCGGCCGCCTGCATTATGGGTTCAGGTCTCACTAGAGCGCTGCCCCTTGACTGTTTAGATGAAATTTGGAGTGTGTCGAAGCTGATAGTAAATCGCCGATGGGAACGTAACGCAGCCGTATCCGCCTCCCCTCGAGGCTCTTCAAATTATTTAATAGACTATCCTCTCCTTGCACACTTAAATCTATCCAAAAGGAGGAGAGTTATCTCTATTATACTCTATAAACTAATCAAGGCATAGTTTAGCCCAGGAAACATTACAGACTTTCGAATTATTTTACATATGTATACCGAGCACAGCTTGACACGCGTTTTCGCGCGGTGAGAACGACGACGGCGATTTTCATTGGAAATTGGGCAAAAGCATCAGGCGGACTAGGTATCTTCTCTTTGGCGCTAAAGATTGCAGTGCCGACCAGTGTGGGACGCGCGCACTGCATACGTGCAGGTTGGCTCAACTAAATTATACCCTCAGGCAGCTAAGTGAATGATAGGCCAGCCTTGTACTTGACGCCCTAGATATCTACTGTACTGTAACTATTATAGTTAAAGCTGACACCAGTTTAGCCAATAGAAGCCGAAAGCCAGCAAGATGTCGTACCTACGTTGACGCTAAAATTGCAGTGCCGCCGTTGAAACACACCGTTCCCTGAGTCCATGGTGTCAATTTGCGTTGTCCTCTGTAGAACAATTCTAGTAAAGATAGGTATCAGTTATTCTTCATACACTTGACACCCAAGTATAATAGCGAATCTGTGTTATCGCCCAGCATTGCGAATTCTCATGTTTGCTAGTTCGCTGCCGTCAATCATCCTAAGTGTGACTCTGAGCGTCTCCTCTGCAGCTAAAGATTGCAGTGCAATACTAATATCGCGCATCTTGATGATCCACTCGGATCAGCTTGGCCGGTGCGGTGTCGCCTTATATCATACTAGACCGCATATGTTTTTGATATAAGAAATATTATAATATTTCAAGTTCGTAGCCTTCTACATATCCCATTGGAAAGTAACCTCAAAACTTCTACAAGTGCGATGAGCGATATGTTCTTCATCAAGGGCTTCTCTCTTGTCAGGCCATGTCACCGAAAAGATGTTCTCTTATGTGCCCAATTTCGATAAGATTAGTAACAGAGGATAACTGCTCAAGGTATAATTACGAAAAGCGCCCCTCGCCAAACACCCAATATGCCCAAAATCATGCTCATCAAATATATCAGCCGTACATATATCATAACCATACCCCATCGTGACCAATACCAACCATTACAACCATGTCCATATGTATAAAATGAAAGGTAAACCTTAACGATGCATGGCAAGCGGCCTCGTCTCCTTGCTCTGAAGCGGCGCGTCCTCGTCCTCCGAATTCAGACCTTCGAGTTCGAATTCTTCTGCATCTCGCACGCGTCGTTCAACTCGAGTGTAGCCGTTTGTATGCCGATGGGAGATTCCATTAGAGCGAGGTGCTTCGGCGTCGGATTTAGAGTTTTGACTCCATGCGCTTACGGCGTAGAGGTGGATGAGCATGTTGACAACTAAAGACATATTAGTAAGGACATGGGAGTTGATGATTTGGTGGACTAACAGAGGAAGATGAAAAAGGCGACGCTGAATAGGATAAGGACGTAAGACACATGGGTGATGTTTGCGTCATGGAGGATCTGCATCTGTTCTTCTGTTGCTCCCATGAACAAGAAGCCACCTGCGATCAGCAGAAATGGCGTCATGTACTGAAAGCTGTTTGGATCCGAGCCATCTTCTGTAGTTGCACTGCGGTCCTTGAGGACGAAGGAGATTTCGATAATGCGTGCTGCCCCCGCTGCCATCAGGGTGTAGCCGAATATGGTATGGATCATAGTCGAGATGGGGAGATGTTGCGGGTGCGCAGACATTGCCCATCCGGTCACGAAGATGACTATGCCTGGGATCAGGTTTCGCTTGGGTCGGCCAGTTCTTGACCGGCTGAGCCATACACCCACCAGACCAGCAGCCCACCAGATTATGCCCATAGAGGTGTGTTGCAGGTCATTATGCCCCCATGCATGGCCCCAGCGATGTTCGGTGAATGTATTTACGCAGCCCCAGGCAGCTATCACGAGCGAATCAAAGAACTCCTGGCTTCTTCCTGTACGCTTAAGCCAGGCTTGTCCTACCAAGAGTAGTATGACAAGGAGGATGCCGTATGCGATGAAAGCGCTGCCCATGATGAAGTGTGCAAGACATTGTCCAGTGTGGTCGGCTCTGCAGAAACCAAGTGCTGTGATACCGCCAAAGACGAACTGAACCCAAGTGACGATTGGAATTGCCTTGCCAACAAACCCATGCGTCTTGACCACAACTTTCCGTATCTTTCCGTGTATGCCCTTCTCGAGATGGAGTTTGAGATAGACGCCCATTGCAATTTGCGCCATCAACATGAGCATTATGATAGGGACAAATTGTGCATGAATGTTGCTTGCGAATTGTCTGCCTTTATGCTTGTGGCCGATGAAGTATCCAGCGATTGCGAGGAGAGACCCGAGAGTTTGTACAGGGACGTGCCATTTCGATCGTATCATCTAAACTATGTTAGTTGTGGAATTCATGAAGTTGTTGTGTCTTTAGCCTTACACCCAGGACCATACCAGTGGGGAAGATGATTCCCCAAGCAAGAGTCTGTATCAAAATGTGTATCCATAGTATCGAATCCTGAGGCATTATTAGCTTTTGTGTCTAACCTTGCGAAAGTTGATATGCATACGATAGGATCGTCTGATATTGCATGACCATCTTCTATCTTGTCCATATGATGGTCATGTCCGCTGACAGTCGCGCTGAGAAGCACCGCCGCAACTGCGACTCCTGCTGTTTTGAATAACATCGCGTCGTTGACACAACCGGTCGAGCCGCAATCTTAAGTTGACGTTACTGGTGGTGTGGAAAATTCAAGGGCTCCAATTTGGAGGTTTTTCGGGCAAAACAAACATACCAATCCTTCTTCGCGCACAAGGACAGTGACAGAAAGAGGAGGCGGAGAAGAACCTGCAAAGAGGAGGCGGCAATCGTTTCTTACCACTATCTATCTGTCCCACTCAAGCAAGGAAGGCGCGTCTATCATTGGCTTCCGCGGGGACCCGGCTAGGAACACCATCATCGCCGATGAGCAATATCCATACCACCCAACATCTTCACCGTCCGTCGCCATGGCCGCTGGGGAGGAGAGGAGAGAAGTCCCAGACTCGGAAGAGGAGCCTATGACATCTTCGCCTGTCGAGGTCGATGGTGCTGCTGATAAGATTTTCACAACCGCGTCAGATCCACACCAAGACGTCCAAGACGCGCTACAGCAGGCGAGCCAGAGTCACCAAGCATCCCAGGGGTACGCGGCCGATCCTGTTGGTCGCCCGCCTAATGGCTTGGGAGCTGATCAGGTAAATGCTTCTATTGACTGCGATGCATCCAGAGTCGAATGTGGTGAGGTTCAGTCTGACGTAGCCACTTCTCAACAAGGTCATGTTATCGATACAGGAGCGTCTTGTTTACCACCACTCCAGCCAGGGCTAGAATCTGTTGAGATGACATCGCAAAAGGGTGTGGCTGAGGTGAAGGCTGATACTTCGGATACTTCAACGATGAACACCACACCTTATGCGCCTGAACCTGCCTCGTCTAACAAGCAGCCGAACATTGGGACTAGGCCGGAGAACACAATTCAAAGGCTTTTTTCTGATTCTACTGCAGAACAGCTTCCGACCAATACAGGACTCGAAGCAAATAGCAGCGTGGATTTCAGAAGAACTCGGTCGGAGCCCAGACGGATGGTAACAGACAGCTCGGAAAGCCACAAAGCTAGACGCAACGCAGAAGACAATATATCCGTAGTTTTTCTCAACCCGTGCGAGGAGACTACAAACTCAGAACTTGCTTCGCAGGCCGAGGATAAGACCACATTTCCGTCAAACGTTAAAGTCACGCGCAGAATTCCAAAAGACGATAGGTGGCAAGCACATGGCGGAGACTTTGTCGAGAGTTCTTTCATTGAGCATCCAGTCTGTCCAAATTCTATTTATTTCATTTTCAGTTCTCATATATTTGCTAGGACATCGGCACTGTTGAGGAAACTTCAAGCATGCCCAACACCTCCGAGACATGTAAGAGTTCTGAGCCGACCATGGTACCAACATTCAACCCGTCTATCATAGGAACATATACAAACGCTATCGGCATGGAGTCAGAGACTACGATGCCAAAGACAGCGACAAGTCCTAATGCTCTTCATACTAATCTTGAGAATGAAGCGCCATCCACAAATAGGCACGATACAAACCCCTTACCATCTGTAACGACTGATCTCGCAGCAAACGTATCAGCACCTGTTTCTGAAAATGATGCGGCGGGCGGCCATAATGAGCCGGCTCTGACGACGACTCATGACTTAAGCACAGTGATTTCGAACGAGGAAACAAAGCCCATTGTAATTCCTTCAGCTCCACTTGTCGACTCAAGTTCTAACCGAGAGTCAACTCCACCCACCCAGGCCTCTGTGGCATCCTCAGACTCCGCTCCTACGAGAACCCCACAAGAGATTACCCTCGCTGAACTCAAAGCGCAAAAGGTGGCTATGCTAGCTTCTCTTGCCGCACTACCCGCAATTCAGATTCTCATAGAAGAAAATGAATCTTCAGATGCAGAGACACATGGTGATGACAACGAGCCTACGGAAGCTGACATCATGGCTGCGGCGAACACAATCGTGAAGAATCATATCAAGCTGCTACACGAGTACAATGAGCTGAAGGATGTGGGGCAGGGACTAATGGGTTTGATCGCGGACCAGCGCGGCGTGAGGATTATAGAAGTACAGGAAGAGTATGGCATTGACGCGAAGGATTAGGAAAGTGTAGTAGCATCAAGTTTGTAGGACAACGCATATGCTCAAACTAGTCTTGACAACTAATAATCCAGCCACAACTCTCAGAAATTCATCTATTCAAGCTCAAACTTATTTAGGCCCTCCGCGATAAGGGAGAGATGTACTAGGCGTCTTAAGACTCACCAGCAAAATCGGAGGATTACTCCCCATATCCTTCCACTTCAAATTGACAATCCCCGACGCCTCCACAAAGTCCTTCAACCGATCATACCCATAATTCCTCGCATTCAAATCCGGCGAAATCCGCCGCAAATACATGCCCACCGCTGCCAAATTCGCATAGTTCCCGTCGTATCCCACGCTCCCGTTCACCGCCATCTCCAGCGCCTCCAACGCCGCCCGGTCCAGCGGCCTCTTCAGCTCCCGCAGACTCACGCCCTCCTGCACCGGCGCCACAACCGGCTTGTGCGGCGCCGGCGCTGGCACAACCTCCTCGCCACCACTCAGCACATCGAAATACACAAACTTGTCGCACGCGGCGATAAACGCGGGCACCGTCTTCCGCTCGCCAAACCCAAACACCGTAACGCCCTGCTCCCTGATCCTCGCCGCCAGCCTCACAAAGTCGCTGTCGCTCGACACAATGCAAAAACCGGAGAAGCGCCCCGTATACAGCAGGTCCATGGCGTCGATGATCATGGCGCCATCAGTGGAGTTTTTCCCTGTTGTGTAGGCGAATTGGTGGATGGGTTGGATGGAGTGGTTGAGCAGGCACGTTTTCCAGCCGGCGAGGTGGGGCGTCGTCCAGTCGCCGTAGATGCGGCGCACGCTGATGGTGCCGTAGGTGGCGATTTCAGCGAGGAGGCCTGGGAGGATTTTGGGGCTGACGTTGTCGCCGTCGATCAGTAGGGCCAGGTTGCCGGATGCTTCTGTGGTCATTATTTTTTTTTATATGTGAGGTTGAATGGGAGGAAGTGAGGGAGTGCGGTTGAGATAATTGGAGCGAGTTATTTGTACCCCGCGTGATCCCCCACTTAACTGTTGGTTTGCAGTTTGGGGAGCTGTCAAGGATGGATTTTGCTATGGTGACAGATGGGTGATATACAAAAGGAAAAGATTTTAGCCGACACATGGGTGAACACCTTTTTAACAACTAGAATAAATTTTGTGTCAGACTTCCGGCCCGGCCTATTTCCCGTCGTGACGAGGCTGGTGCAATCAAAAGTACGGTGATGGGTGTGTGAACAAAAATGGTAGATGTAGTGGAGTAGATTCGCTCCAAATACTCCTACTCTTGTTGTGCCATGTGGGTAGGCAAGTTGTAGTCGGTGTAATCGATGTGCACGAACGCACGATCCACATACGGTACACTCTCTGTAAATCCATTAGCATACGCACAACCATAGATAATGCTGTTCGACTTACCAAGCACATACTGCAAGCTCTCCCCAAGGTCGTGGCTGTCTCGCAGCGCCAAGTGCTCATCAACCACAATGTCGACCTCAACATTGAGCTTATCACCGGCATGATACGCCTGCAAGCCCTGAATCTTCTTGATACTCTTCGCAAACCGCATCGTCATATACAGCAAGATATTCCTCTCATCGGCCGTCGCGCTAGCGCCCGTCAGATTGCGAATGTGCTCCGCCGACGTGGTACTCCAGTTGATAATGACATATAGCGATAGCAAGATACCGCCAAGCGCGTCGAGCCACCAGATCCTCGCAAAGTAGCCAAGCAGCGGGAAGAAGATGGAGAAGGTGTTGAACACGACGTCGGTCATGGCGTCTTGGGCGAGCGCCTGCACGGAAGAGTTGCGGATGAGACGGCACCAGAGCCAGCATAGGCCTTTGATGAAGACGGTTGACGCCATGATGGCCACGGCGGGGACGGTAAGCTCGACGACGGTGTGGTCGGACCCGGTGAGACGCGACATGCCCTCGATGCCGACCTGGCAGAACGAGGTGATCATGATGACGGAGAAGACCAGCACGCCGATGGGCTCGAGGCGCCGACGTCCAACAGGGTACGCGTAGTGGTCTTGCCGCGCAATCATCCAAGACGTCACCCAGATGATAGCTGTGCTGAGGAAGTCTAGTGCCGCATCGACCAAGCTTGCGACGACGGAGAGCGAGCTGGTCATGACGGCCACGGCGATTTTCATCAGGAGGAGCGCCGTGTTGGCGGCGAGGTTGACATAGAGCGCTAGCCTGACGATGGGACTCTCGGTGTCCTCGTCCTCTTCGGGCACCCACTCCATCAGCTTTGCGTTCGCTAGCGCCTCCTCTTCGTCCTCCACGGCATCGTCGTGTGACAACAGCGGCGTGTTTTCGTCAACCTCTGGGACTTTGTAGAGGTTCTTTGGCGTTCGTTTGAGCTTGGCTTGTGCGGCGCCATTCGATCCATTGGTGCCATATGAACCCGAAGAACCACTGGAGAAAGGCGCAGACCCATTCTCACTGCCACAGGCTGGTGTGTTTTGACTGGGAGTGTTCGGGATGGGCGTGCTCGACATAGACGACTCTTCTGTGATTGTAGTCGGAATGTTTACTTTCCCGGATTCGTGGTTTGTGTATTCCTGGATCAGATTGTGTGGAAGGGATGAGTCGAGCAGCCGATCGATATACATGTAGTGTTGGATAAGCTGGTTGTTGCGCTCGTAGTATTCCCGTCTAAGCCCGAGTTAGTTGGATTCATTCGAAGAGCAATACTAGCTTACATTGGCTGCTTCAGGCCCTTGAGCTCCTCATCGGCCTTGTAGTACTTTTCCCTGCGAAGCCATCAGTCCCGCGGCTGTCTTGTATCCTTACTCCTAATACTTACCATTTGTACCTGGGGTTGGAATTTCCTATCAGACGCTGGCTTCGCATTTGCGGTGTGTTCAAGACGGACGCCGCACTGCTATTCTTCCGCTCTGGATCCCTATCGTAGGGCATCATAAGACCCCCTCTAAAGTTCTCGAGGTCATCCTCGTCATCGGTATGACTTCCGCGATGGCTGCTGCGGTTCGACGTGCGACGCGTAAAAAGCGACGGCAGATGCTGTCCACGCGTTGAAATGGCTATGGAAGCGTCGCTCGCGTGTGAATGAAAGAGCTTCGGATTCGAGAAGCGTGGAAGACTTCCACAGCGGGTGGCAAGCCCAGGTGACTTTGGATCGGTACCCTCTGTCATTATCGTGTCAGTCGCGTGAAATAAATCTGATCACCAAGGTATCGTGAATAGCGCGGCGTGAATAGTTTTCTCTTCAAATCGATGATGCACTTCAATTGGTCCTCTCTCTCTCTTGCTATGGTGCACCGCAAATGCTTAATACCGTGCCTCGATCCGAAGGCACTTCAGATGAAAGTGCGCAAACAGGGGCTGACTAACAATGGACTCAGGCCTTCGCGCATAAAAAGGTGAAGCCTCGGGTGAAAAGATATTGAAACGCGCAGGTGCGCCGAGACGGAGAAAGGACTTCTTGGAGGTGATCGACAAGATTGAGACCGCGGCCTTTCATCCCTGCGTCGTCGGTGATCGTGCATTGGGTGGTCATAGCTCTTACGCTGGCGACCGTGGGGCTCTAGCGGGGTTGAAAAAGATCATCAACTGCCTC
This sequence comes from Ophiosphaerella korrae, assembly GCA_028456385.1. Classification (NCBI taxonomy): domain Eukaryota; kingdom Fungi; phylum Ascomycota; class Dothideomycetes; order Pleosporales; family Phaeosphaeriaceae; genus Ophiosphaerella; species Ophiosphaerella korrae. Next base: position 218,323 of record JALNQF010000027.1, on the reverse strand, counting down.
AACCATTCTTGGCTTCCTGTGCGTTTCACTGGCATGATGCGTAGCGGTTCGAGGCTAGTGCATGTCAATTACTAAATGCTCCATCCCAACCATGTTGCGCTTTGAAGCAGAACCGACGGCGGTTATTCTTGCTTGTGAATTATGGCACGATCCAATGCAGGGTCCACTTGGGCCGAAATGGGCGTTTCCATTTCCTCGGCCTCATCCGCTGGATGCCTGTATCAACCTGCCAGTTGCAGTCCGATATTACCTGTCTAGCCTGGATACTATGCTTGCTATTGGCAGGCACTGCACTGTCCATTTCCTTCTAGTCAGGCTGCGGGTTACATCCGAAACGCGCGCAATCCCGTGACGCCTCTGCCGTTCACGGTGATGAAAATATTCCCGGTAGCGCATGCATCGAGGGCGGCATCCGAGTTCATCTGCAAGTGCGGACTTGTTAGAACTCAATGTCTGAAGATTACGTATCGGATTTAACGGATCTACCACCGCCGAGACGTTGAGATGGCTTAGTATGAAAGGGATGAGAAAGATTGCTACCTGGAGGGCATCATGCGTTCTAAAAGTGCAGGTTACCCTATTTTTCATTGCTCGTCAAGGAGCTTAGTGATCATTGTACAAATTAATGTTACAAGCGCGCCTACTTCGATTGAAGTATTTGAAACCATGGTTTTCAACCAGTTCGCAGCCAGGTGTGGATAGATTAGCACCCAATCAAGAGCGGTGTTTGGCCGTTGAAAAAATCGGAACTCGAGTAACCTCTGAAGGTGAGATAATTCTATAGGTATCATAAAATCCTTTTGAATGCGATACCCAAGAATACCTCATGAGAAGAACCAAGATGTCAACCGATGGCACTGGTGTTGGCACCAATGAATTTGGGGATCATGCTAGGACCATCAGTGTGTTTTACTTCTAGGCAGGATTAGACGAAGAGATTTTAAGACTTACAAAGTTAAGAGTAGAGATCGAGCGCAGCTGATGGATTGAGTTGAGATTTTCTACAAGTCCAGCACTTGATATTATTGAGAATGTTGCTTGTGTAGTCAGTAGAGAGGTGTTGGCACAAGAGTGAACACCAATATTGTGACACCAGTATCCCTCGGTAATTTTGATGGTGGGGCAATTGGCAAAAGGCACCAAACGGTCTGTAGGGCCCAAGATTTGCAGAATTCGTTCTCGAGCATAAGGTTGGGCTTATCCGGGGAGGCTGTTCCGTGCTAAACCTTGAGTAGAGCACCGCTTTCGGTTCGCGGAGACTCCATAGTATTCTGTTCATCCGTTTCCAGGCTCGGGTCGTGAATCTTTCGAAAGAATGCCCTCGGCTTCCCTCACACACGCATTGAGCAAGCCATCAAAAATGAATTTGGAGTTGGTCAAGCGGCGTCGGCAGCATTTCTCATTGACATTCAAATGCTCATGAAAGACGCATGAATTCCTAAGGCCATACTTTGCTAAATGCGGCACAGTCTTTGTAGCGCTAGTCTCGCCGTCATTTGGTGGCAGAGATCTTTGAGCTTGGGCAGTCATAACATCGCGTGTGAATCTAGGATGCAGACGATCCAGCTTTCCTGATTCCAATGTGAGGTCTGCTGGGGTCCAAAAGTATATGGTCGACAAAACAAGGTAGCGAGGAAGCATGGATGTGGGCGGTAGGTTCTTGTAGACGAGTTCAATAATTTCAACATCGTCTGGATCAGGATAGAAGCCATAAGAGATGCAATAGCCAATGTATGTGGACATAACGTCGTCTTTGAGCTGGTGAATAGAATACTTATTCGCAAAGATGTATAGTCGAATAAGAGATTTCACAACTTCTTGGTATTTTGCTTGCCAGGATGGATTTTTGTGGTAGAGATTATCAACCTCTTGGGCGGCCATCTTCTTGAGGTGAGGAGACCGTCCAGCTACGTATTCGTCAAACATGCGTTTGCGGGGGCGTCCACGACCAATCAATGATTGTGTGCTGACAGCGTTATTAGTTAACTTGCTACTGTCCCTACGGTGATCAGAGGAAACCAAAAGGTCGTCGTTTGGTGAAGTAGGTAGGCACTGCGAATAGCACCAAGCAAGAAAGGTTCGGAAGGTGGTCTCGCTCACATCACGTAAATTAATAGTTCCGTCCTTGACCCCAAGGAAAGAATGGTTAATGGATCCGCGGAAGTAGGAAGATACGGAGCATATGAGGTCTTTGTACACCAGGATATCGACTGCGGGCTTTCCAACATGCACAACAACAGTGTCAAAACTCATAGAACTAGAATAATTAGCAGTCATAACTAACAAAGGTATCAGATCTAGGCGTACGAGAAGTCAGAAGTGGCGGGTAGCCCCGACTTCCTTGATGTCGAATTTGTGTGGGAAGTGTAATTCCGCGTTTTCATGTTCATATCTCGCATACATGGTAAAGCACCAGAAGGGCAAGTAATGACAGAACGGTGTAGAAAAGAAATAGTCGAAAAAACGCGATATGTGCGACTTCTGATTAGCATCCTTCTGCATACTGAGCTGGCAATGCACCGTGGACAGCATTTGCGACTCCAGTCCACCGCCACTGTCAAATCATAGGCCGTTTTTAGGCTCCACGCACGCAAGTACTGCCGGTGCTAGCGCGCCACAACAGGCTTAGTCGCTTCTTCGCTTGGCACCGCACACCACCATTGTTCGCTTAGTCGAAATTCCTCTGACCCCAACGACAACACCTTCGACATCGACAACGCCGTCAAGCAGTCACGATGCCGGTACGAATGAGCCCCCCTATAACGGAATTAATGCCGTTGGAGTTATTCTGACATCACCCACAGAGCCAAAAGTCATTCCGCACCAAGCAGAAGCTTGCCCGCGCGCAGAAGCAGAACCGCCCCATCCCCCAGTGGATCCGCCTGAGGACAGGTAACACCATCAGGTATGCAGCGCCCGATATCACCGCCCGCCAGCCGCCGTTCAAAATCGAATAAGCACCAAAATGGGCGTGGCGAACAACAACTGACAGCACACCTAGGTACAACGCCAAGCGACGACATTGGCGCAAGACCCGTCTCGGTATCTAGACGACTCACCCCCCCGCACGCTCTGTCTCGATTCCCAATTTCATTACACCTCCTTCACGACAAACACCTAACGAACGAGTAACGGGGAATCATGTGCAATATGGCGGCAGTCACGGGAGCGAGGTTTTCCTTCGAATAAAGGATGCATGGAGTGGAATGGTGGGCACGAGACTACACCAGACACTCTTACTCTGGCGCTTTGGGGTCTGAAAATGATATCGAATCCAGTCGGGATGGAATAGACTAGGTAGTGATGATGAATACACTTGCTGGGTCACATATGTTGGTGCGTACGATGAGTGATGTGGATGTGGGGCGCACTGGGTGCAATTGACATGCCGTGATGTCCGTAACGTTGTGCTTCCCTATGTTGGCTACAGTGACACTATCGGGCAGATACCTCCATAGCATCCAAACCAGAAAGGGCCGAGAAGGTCGCCGACCCATTGCGCCCAGTTGCCACCCAAACTCCATCGCTATCCCTACCATCTTAAGCTTGCACATATACACCCAAAAGCACAGAAAAAAGACACACACAACGCTACCGCCCACTCCTAACTTGAAATTTCGGCCTCTCCGATAAATCGACTATAAGACACTTCTCCTCGCTCTTCCCACACGTCTCGAACAAACTCACCACACCCCCCTGGATCTTGATGACCGTACTGCTCCCCGCATAGCACACGCCCTTCTCCGTCCCACACCGATTCGCCAGCACAACATACACAGCCTTGTCCGCCTTGCTATCGACAATGGGCTGGAAGCGCTCAACCCAGTATGCGACCGTTGCAATGTCCGGCTGCGCGGGCTCGACCATGAGTTCCTGCGGGGTCAAGTGGCACAGCCAGGCCATGCTGATGGCGAGCAAGGGGGACTGGTGCGTGAGGGCGGTGCGGGCAAACTCGTAGGACTCCCAGGGCGCGGTGAAGCGGTAGGGATTGATGTCCATGCAGATGCCGAGGGTGACCTGGCCCAGGGCGCCGAGCGGGCCCGAGTAGAAGGGCTGGTCGGGGGAGGAGGCGTTGGACAGGATGTGCGCGTTGTCGGCGGGGCCTTCGGACGACCATGTTTCGTCCGTGTAGTACAGGAACGACTTGCGGTAGTTGTTGAGCACGGCGCCTGCGGGGCTCACGGTGACGATGCTGTTATACTGCGTGGGCGCGGCGCCTGTCGTAATCTCCGGGTAGCCGACGGTTACGTGGCAGGTGTAGTGGCGCGCGACCTGGATGGCCCACTGGGTGCTGATGCCTGCGGCGGTGGGTTCGAGGAAGGGGCGGATTTCATCGAGCGAGTGGAAGTTATAGCCCGAGAAGGCGAGTTCGGGGAGTATGAGCCAGGCGAGATCGGTGGGGATGCGCGTGTTGCGGAGGAGTGTGTCGGCGCGGCGGATGTTTTCTTGCACTTTGCCTACTTCTGGGGCGAATTGGAGGCAGGCGATTTTTTTAAATTCGGGGGCGCCATCTTCGGGGGGCATGGCTGGGGGGCAATTGGGGCTGCGGTGCTGGATTTGGGGTTATGGGTGTATGATGGGTATGTCCAAGTCTTTCTTCATGTGGGGAGGGCTGGAATGCGGGGCGCGGGCGGAGTTTGTGGCGTGGATGGTGGCGTGGATTGGGGTGTGGATTGGGGCGTGGGCGATGGCCGGGCGACCTGGGGTCGGCGGACAGAGCGCTTATCTGAGCACAAAGCACGCAAAGGTATTGCTGTGGTATACAGGTGGTGATATTCTGCCGGTGCAGGAAGGTACCTGCAGTGGTAAGAAGGCCAGGGCAATCCGATTGGGTGGGTGCAGCAAGGATGAGCTGAGCTTGACCTGCAGCAATGCAGCAAGCTATGACGCCGTGGTGCTGCGCAGCCCCATGTCTTTTTGGCCCTCGTACCCGAACTTTGTCTTGCGTGCGTCATGTCGTCTGCATCCGCGTAGTCGACTCACTACAACCCCCAATGGCAGGTAGGCGGCTCGTCGATGCGGCCAAGCTGTTCAGTGCGTCCAGGGCAGTTGCCCAGAAGCACGTGGCGCTGCGCTCGTCCCAGCTCGATGCCTACAGCAAAACCTCGACACTCGCCCGCACCGTCAAAAATCAGACTGACCGCGTTACGCTTACCGCGGCCGCGGCCATTGCGCTGTCGAAACGGTTCGGCGAAGAAGCCCCGGGGGATGCGAGGGCGGCGGCAGCGCGGGCACGCGGGGCACATGAGGACGTGGGGAGGGGAGGGCGAGATGCGCCTGTGGAGAGAAGGAAGGAGGGCTTGGAGCAAGACCATCATTATGACCGGCCAGAACAACACTCGGCTGCCGGGCCGCCGCCTGAGAAGGAATTGGATATAGAGCAGGGGGACGCTGAGGGCACCAAGCCCGTGGCATTAGAAGATTCGACGGTAGCTCTGCCTGGGAAGCCAAGGGGAGAGGCATCTGCGGCCGCTGGGACTGGTTTGCAGCAAGACGACACTCCAGAAGGAGTCAATACAGATGTGTTCCATTCTACGCGAGTGGCCAAGATGTTGGGAAGTGACCCCCAATCGAGGAAAGAGCATATAAGGAACAAAGGCTCGTCAGGGAACCCCTTCATTCCTCCTCAGTACCGGGCTGGCCATGGACACCGCTCGGCTGCCTCGTCGAAACCAGAACCACAAGCCCAAACAGCTCAGCCTAAAGTTGCCGAGAAGGAAACACAAGATTTAGCCTCACAGCTTGCTCAAGATGCGCAGGCCAATGCCACTTCAACCCAAGAGGTATGCTTTGTTGAGCATTACACGCGATGCATGCTGATTTGCTGACAGCTACACCCCAGATAGCCAGTGATTCGAGTGTAGAACCTGAAAAGGCAGCCTATACGTTACGAGAGTCTAGAGTCCCTTCCACCCGATTCGGTCGAATGTGGCAGTATGCCGGCCTCGGCACCAGCATGGCTGTTGGGGCTGTTGGCGAAAGCCTGCGGCGTGTGACGGGCAGTGCTGCTTCGACCACGGGCTCACTCATGCTTAGCCCAGGCAACATCGAGGTTCTAGTATCAAGGCTATCGAGAATGCGAGGTGCCGCGCTCAAGCTTGGGCAGATGATCAGTATACAGGACATCAAGATGCTCCCACCACAAATACACCATGTCCTGCAACGAGTACAGGATAGCGCAGACTATATGCCAGCGTCCCAACGAAACAAAGTCCTCGCCAGTAATCTAGGGGAGAATTGGCGTGATTTGTTTGAGTCTTTTGAAGATGTTCCCATTGCGGCAGCATCCATCGGCCAAGTCCACAGGGCAGTGCTCAAATCAAATGGAAAAGCGGTAGCCGTCAAAGTCCAGTACCCCGGCGTCGCCAACTCCATCGACTCTGATCTCAACAACCTCTCCATACTCCTCACTGCATCTCGTCTTCTACCAAAAGGCCTGTTCCTCGACAAAACCATCGCCAACGCACGCATAGAGCTTGGCTGGGAATGCGACTACACCCGCGAAGCAGAGTGCCAAATGCGCTTCCACGACCTCCTCGCCGACGACACCGCCACCTTCACCGTCCCCAAAGTCTACCCCTCAGCCAGCGGCCCCACCGTCCTCACCACTGACTTCATGTCCGGCACCGCCGTTACAAAACTCAAATCCCTCTCCCAGGCCCAACGCGATTGGGTCGGCACCCAAATCCTGCGCCTCTGCCTGCGCGAAATCATAGACTTCAAGTTCATGCAGACGGACCCCAACTGGACCAACTTCCTCTTCAACACCCGCACCAACAAACTCGAGCTCCTCGATTTTGGCGCGTCCCGCGCATATCCAGATGAGTTTGTTGCCCCGTACATCGCCACCCTCATCGCCGCGTCGCGCGTCGATCGCGACACCATCCACGCCCTCGCTCTCCAGCTCGGCTACCTCACCGGCGCCGAATCACCCGCCATGCGCGCCGCGCACATTGACTCAGTGCTCACGCTCGCAGAGCCCTTTCGCATCGATGGCCCCGCCGTGTATAATTTTTCCGACCAAACTATTACGGATCGCGTGCGCGGGTTGATCCCGGTTATGGTGAGCGAGAGGCTAGCGCCGCCGCCGGAGGAGACGTATTCGTTGCATCGGAAGCTGAGCGGGGCGTTTTTGTTGTGTGCGAGGTTGGGGAGTCGGGTTGGCTGTCGGGAGTTGTTTGAGGGAGCTGTGGGGAGATGGGAGGGGAAAGGTGTGAAGGTTTAGGAGGGAACGTATTATCTACTCTCATGGTATTTATCTTTGTATGACTAGTGTGAAGTGGGCTTTAGATGTAAATATATTATCTACACTTTGGGCACTTGGGTTTGGTGGGGTTGCGGGTATGATGAATGGAGTGAATAGATTATACAGGAGTCATCATGGTTATAACGATTATTACTCGTGAATATTGAAATGATAATTTACGTGTATGAACTCTTGGAGAGTGTCAGTGAAATAAAATCAATTCTAAATAACTACAGAATAAAATTTACAAAATTAGTGTTCATTATCCCACCCTATTTTCACTCTAAGAAAAAAGAAAGTCGAAACTTGTAAAAATAATAATTATTTCATCAACAGGCAATTAACAGCGCATATAAAACCCACAGGATATAAACACAAGGGAGAGATTTTTTTTTTTTTTTTTTGACACCATGCAGCTTATTATTTTCATCGCAGCCATATCGTACACTATCCAAGACACCCGCATCACGGCTCCTCCCCAACCACCTTCTCCCCCTCCCTATACCACACCCAAACCGCAAGCCCAATAAACGACCCAAACCCCCCCGCCATAATCATCCTCCCCCTAAAACCCTGCTTCCTCCTCAGCGCCTCATCGCCCCCCAAAATAACCACCGCCGTCTTCGACCACGCATACTCCAACCCGCTATACACCGTTGTGCCCGCCACGACGCCCGAAATCCCCCGCACCAGCGCGCGCACCCCTTCCTCGCCGCCCACCACCACCACGACGACGTCTTGAATGCGCGTCAGCACGTCGCCTGCCGCGGACCCAATGGCCGTGGGGTCGGATAGTAGGTTTGTGCAGAGTAGCACGCCGAGCAGACTGAGCTGGGCAAACGTGTTGAACTTTGAGATGCGCGTGGGGCGCACTTCTGCGCTTGGCAGGCTGAAGTCCCAGTAGCGTTTGAGCGTCTTGGGGGCCGGCAGCGAGGCGCCGCGGTAATATAGTGCGGCGGCGGCGAGGCTGGCGTCGCGGCCGATGATGAGGATGAATAGAGGTAAGGGGAGGGAGCCGTTGATTGCGAGGCACGTGGTTAGCGTGGTCATGAGGAATTTGTCGGCCATGGGGTCGAGGACGGAGCCGAGGACTGTGCGGAGGGCGTAGCGCCGGGCGATGTGGCCGTCGAGGAGGTCGGAGAGGGCGGCGTAGGTGAAGAGGGTGAAGGCGGGGAGGTGGGCGTTTTGGAGGATTAGGTGGCCGATTACTGGGGTGGCGAGGAGGCGGGTTAGAGTGAGGAAGTTGGGGAGGTTGTAGATGTTTTCGTGGGTGGTGGTTTGTAGGCTGGGGGAGTTGGCGAGGATTGCGGGAGGGGGTTGCTGGAGGGGATTAGCTTGCTGTGCTGGGTTGTAAATAGTTATATTGGGAGATAGGTGGAGGTTTAGTTTAGGGATATTTGTTGATTGATGGACATTCTAAGGGGGGGGGGGGTTGGGAAATATTACAGAATCCTTTCGTGTAGATACAAAATGCGAAATATACCCAACCAGGCATATTTATATTGAGATATATATTGGAGGAGTGGGTTTAAGGAACCAAGCAAAGACATAATCAAACAAAACCTACTTGCGGCGACTTGGAAGTTACATCTTCACGTTGCAATCTCCTAATAACAGAAGTACTGAATGCACCAGCCTTTTCTATTTGAACGATCTGGCTCCTTTTTAAACTAAAAGGTATTCTGCTTCGGCAATTGCCATTTTGCATCCATGTACATGAGGCACGTGAGGTCATAGGCCGGAAGCACTGGATTATCAGCGGAACACGCAAGGCATTTCGCTGCCTGAATGTCGACTGCAGAGTATACGCAATGGTAGTTGGAGGCAGCCTAGTAGCGGCCATAGATGAGAGTCGTCGTGATTGGTGCGTCATGTGAAGTTGATGCCAGGAGGAACGGCTCGTGCCAGCGAGAACACATTGCCAAGCCTCGCTAGCTGTCAGCAGCAGTTCTCCTCCACTTCAACTTCATGTCATCTGCAACAACTTCAGGGAAATCAATATTTTCTTACTCAGTAGACATAGTGTATGACTGAAAGAAGAAGCGAGGACATTCTGTTGCGGGACGGCTACGGAGAACGATTTGCTGTCGCTATCATTGGAGCCGACCGACACGGGCTGAACGCTGCGCAACCAAATATGTCACAATTCAATTCGAGCAAGTTAGCCCACATTCTCTAACTGTCACAGAGACGGTACAGGTGGCTTGGCTATTAAGAATTCGATGGGCCCAGATGCTGTTATGTGGTATCTTGACTGCATCGAAGGCTTGATGCACAACTTAACCTTCCGGCACATGGTTATTCTCTAATTCAGAAGTATCAAACGCTGATGAAGAAGCATCCGAATATCTACAAGATAATACCGGTTATCTCTAATATTGATTTAACTTCTGTGAATCAGACAGGATTGGTTTCAAATGTCTACGAGAAGGCACTGATCAACCTCGAAGCGAAGCCGCGAAATGTTCTCAGAGGATCAAACACTCACTATCCTTCGCGGTGGGCCCCGCAGAACACTTTTAAAGGTCGAAACCGGTTTCGCAGCTCAATATGTAATCGGGAACGATTCTTTGCCTTTATTCGCTATGACCGGAAATATACTTCCTTGGCCACGCAGTAGCAGTCACCATCAGCCGTCGTCACGCTTTATTGTACCACCATGTACCCCAGGCCTCTCCCGGATGTTGCCAGACATCGGCGCACCGGGCTCTTGATCATACAATCCATCATGTGAGATGGATGTGTTGAAAGTCTACTGTATGCAGCAGCTCAGCTCCGTAAGCAACGCAATAAGGTTCTAGAATGCACATCATTCTCAAATCGCATGTTGGATCCTCAATGGATGCGGTGAATTCCGCAGGAGCCGCGAGAACCGGATCTTCCTAAAGCTTAGGTAGCCAGTGAGTTCCGCACCTGCCGATCGGAGGCATCCAAAAGTGCACCATAGAACGCAAGGCGCCATGTGCCTACTAGATGCAGGAATACACTATCGATTTGAGCAAATTCATGCTATCCTTCACCGATTTTACAAGGGAATCTCACTGTTGGGTCTAGAGCTAGCACTTGGCATCGCACATTGTGCATAGCAAGTGGCTGCTCTCGGAGGTGTTTTGCCCCTCTTCGCTAAGAAAGTTAATTCAACATGACAGCGTGCTAGCAATCCGGTGAGACGAACATCCACTACATGCCCTATCCTGGCACGGGCCGCTTCTTCCCAAGAGCTGCCATCAACTTTAGAATAAGGTTCAGTTTCGATGTCGTCGTTGGTGTGTCGCGCATGAAAATCCGCACTAAGAGCACGCCGGCTATTTTTGTCCCGAGGTTTGCATGGGGCACCGGCTGACAGAAAGTTTATCTGTAGAACTCAAACACTTCTAGAAAGATGGTGCACTAATGGTAAACAGTAGGAGTACCTGCCAACATAGTAGTCAGTGAGTCCAGGCGAACCTAGCCAGAGTTTGGCTATTCCAAGTCAGCGCCACAGACCCTGACAGTTCCGAGCTTGAAGCTGCATTATCTGCATACGACTAGCGGCCAAATCCTTAAGGGTTACAATATGGCATATGCCATGGCCTCCACGGAACCCGCGCGATAGCTATCTCGCAGAGTGGATCAAGCAGAGAGCAATTGGAAATGCCGACGGCACAGCAAAAAGGCCCGTCAAGGCAGCTTACTTGTGTACAGTGACGCACATGGGATCCTGTATGCAAGCTACAAATTAATCTGAAACTCTCGACAACAATCTGATACAAGGTCTCGATTCTGATGCAGCAAAAGCCGATTACCGACCTCAAACAGGTGCATGAACCTGCCGTTATCCTTTTTTCTTAGTCAAGCGAACGCCGCCGGCTGCTCTTGCTGTGCTCTGCACAAGGTACAGGAGTCAGTGGTGAATGTTCACTATTGGGGACCCATCACGGGAAGCGGGAGATGCTCTCCGACGCACGAGGGAACCTGAAGCTGTAATCAATCCCCACTTATTCCTGTCGCTCCTTTTTCCAACGGCCGCTGGCAAATGAGAGCGTGCTCCAATACGGATATACTAGCGGATATGATAGCTGGAGTGGGCAGGTACCTGATCAATTCGATTTCTCGAGGGAGTCCTACTAGGCCGCCCAGGACGTTCGATCCGGAGTCGTTCGTCCACGATCACCGGCTTGAGTAAAGATCCTGGGTGGCTATGCAAGACATGACTTGAAAAAGATTGCCCCTAAATGTGGAATCTCCTGATCCGTGCATGGCAAATCATGCTCTAACTTGTTCCTCGTTGCACGCAGACAGAAAGGGACGTCAATATTTTGACGACGTGCAGATCTGTAGTGATGTGGATGCAGATGAAAACGAAAACTGCTCTTCTCAGACGGGCAGCCTCATATCCGGGCTAGGCTATTGAAGCAGAGGGTGGATGGGTTTCAGAACTGCCAGTGCGTCCCCACTAACGCAGGTACAGAACTCGACCATGCCCGTTGCGATGTTTGCTCCGTCAGCGTCGCTTCAAGCCAACGTGCAAAAAAGGACGCAATATGTTGTTTTTGGAAACGGTAATGCAGGTCTTGTGGTAAGGCACCAAGCGTTCGCAGAAAGTAGGCGAGATCGACTTTGGAATTCGATTGTCCAGGGTTTCGTGTCAAAACCTTAAGTTGGGCTCGAAACTGCTACTATTGCCGGCTGGAATTGGCTAAGAGGCTCGATGGATTCGAGGTGATCAGCCTAATGAAACAGGAAACAATACGGAGCACTGGACTAGGTCTATCTATCTACCCTGGAGACAGTGGAGAAGGAATTAGCTTATCGACAGCAGACCACGATGCGTATCTCATTTGTGGGCTGCAGAAACAGGTAATTGAAAATAGCAAGGCTGTGGTGGGTAGGCTCGAGTTGCATGAAAGTCGAGGCGACGGTACTACCAGCCAGGTTGGCAATTGAACATGGCGCTTGCACACGAGAGGCAAGCGCACCGGATGCCTCTGATTCGCTGATGGCACTATGATTTGAAGAGGCTAGCAGCTAACCGCTAGCCAAAAGCAAGTCTGAAACGGCTTTCCACCCACCTCACTGGCTTGCAACTAGAGCGTCACGCCGAGCAGCCACCTAATGGAGATGGCAGACAGCGCGCTCCTAGTGTTTGGACGACAGTGCAAGAATAACTCGAGGTGACGGGCGAGCGGTGCAAGATTGGACGAAAAGCATCGCAGCGTAGAGCAAGAGATAGGAGGGTGGCTACGGCACTCCCGCAGGCGGCCGAGGATTAGGCGCGTGTTTCAGGAGGGAGATCAAACGAGGCCTCAGTGCCTGCTTCTGCTGGTTCCTGCATTGGGATGCACCACCTCCACCAGGCTAATCAGTTGACCAGCCACAGCACATCGGCTCTGCATTGGAGGCTGGATGGCGGTCAGCGAGAACTTGTTCTCGTGACGCCGGTTAGATGACCTGCGCAGGCTGCGTGGCGTTAGCGAACGCTGATGGGGGCAGAAGTGAACCCCTAGGCGGCGCGCCGTTAGACGACTAGTTTGTACAGGTTCGTCGGTTGACTAGTCAGTGGCAGAAGACAGTGGTACTTTGGTCGAGTAGATGGAGGGAAGTCTCGAGTGACGGCAGATGACAGATGTTCGGCGTGAAGAAAGCAAAACAAAGTTTTGCACGCAAAGCAAGCACACTGCAAGACATTCACAGACGTCACGTCACGGGCGAGAGGGAGAGAGAGAGAGAGCCACAGAGCATGACGCTGGGAGGTGTCATAGACAGACGGAGGTGGCCGGACCGGCCGTGCGAGGACAGTGAAGGTAGGTTGGCAGATAGTCTACTGCATGTTGGATGGGATTGTGTAAACTGACGCAAGCAGCGCGAATGCTCTGAAGCAACAGTGCTGGTCAACGTTGGGGCAGCGAGCGAATCTGCAACGCCGGCACCGTGTGGTGGCATGGGCTACAAGCGAGGCCAGCCAGTGGGGCACTAGTCCAGATGCGGACAGTGCGCCGAGTCGAGCGCGCGCACGGGCGGAGGTGTCCAGGAAGCTGCAGAGGAGGCCAGGAGGAGGAAGAGGGAAGGGACTAGATACCCAGGGAAGGTGGTGCACTGGGACGCAGATGCCGAAGGGACACCCAGCGGGCAGGAGCGAGCGACCCAAGAGAAGGACCAGTGTCAAGCAGTGATTGCCGTGGCGCAGAGCAGAAAGAAGGGGCGTCCTGGCAGAGCCTCTCACCAGTCGTCTTTACCGTCTCCCTACCACACTTCCCCCTCCCCCCCCAGTCGCTCTCGCCAACCCGACTGTGCAATAACACCGCCACAGGCATGCACCATGCGCACATGCACCGTGAGAGCGCTGGGAAATCACACCCTCCTCGCGCATCCGCCCAGTGCCAAATGTGCGAAATGTCCCACGAGTCGCCCGCCCATCCCCCCGGCCGGCTTGCTGCACCTAGCTCGCGCGTGCATACGCCCAATTGGCCGCCGCCCAGCTACCCCCGCACTGTCCAGCCCGCTGACGGGCAAAAGCGCGGGCCAGGAATAGAGCTTTCTAAAACCGCTAAGCTCCTGTTTCACGAGGGCTCCGGCTCCGACACCTAAAGCTGCCGCTGCCCCCTCCGCTTTGCGTTTCGTATCCCCAAAGCCCTAACCTTCACCTCTGCCCAGTCCTCACGTCACGTCCGCACAAGACGACGAGGAGCGCTGCACACCGAGGCCGGCCCTCAATCCGTTTTATTATCCCATTTAACATATCTGATACGGTCGCTGGCCTTTTGTCCTTCGTTTTGCGCGCCGCCCCGATTTCATTGTTCTAACCTGGCCGGTCCTCTTTCCACCGCCAATTCCTCGTGTTCCAGCGCTGCCCGGTTTGCTACGTCTGACGTCCCCAACTCCCAAACACCCAAACACTGTACAGAGGATCGTGTTGCAGCGCAACATGTATCCATCCGCCCACCATGCTCAGATGCCGCCGCCTCAGGCACGCTCTGTCGCACCCGAGACTTTTCTATTAGATCAGGATGCCCAACAAAGCCTGCCACCCGACAGCATCGTCGCCCTTCAGCAAGTCGATAATCGTACGTGCACCGCTGCATGCCTCCTGCGTGTGCAGTCGCGGCCTGATTTCTAACTCGCTTGCAGTCAAATATTTTCTCATCTCAGCGCCTGTCGACTGGCAGCCTGATCAGTACATCCGCAGGTTCCTCCTGCCCACTGGCGAATATGTTTCTTGCGTATTATGGTGAGTGCATTGCGCCTGCCCTGCCATGCATCTGCTCAACTAACACCCTCGCAGGAACAACCTTTTTCACATCTCAGGAACAGACATTGTCCGATGTCTTTCTTTCAGATTTCAGGCCTTTGGCCGCCCCGTTAAGAACTCCAAGAAGTTCGAGGAGGGTATCTTCTCAGATCTGCGCAACTTGAAGTCCGGCACAGATGCGTCGCTCGAGGAGCCTAAGAGCGCTTTTCTTGATTTCCTGTACAAGAATAACTGCATTCGAACACAAAAGAAGCAGAAGGTCTTTTACTGGTACAGCGTGCCCCACGACCGCCTTTTCCTCGATGCTTTAGAGCGTGATCTCAAGCGCGAGAAGATGGGCCAGGAGGCTACCACCATGGCCGTCAGCGAGCCTGCTTTGTCCTTTGAGTTCGACTCGTCACAGTCGCTCTTCGAGCAGCTCACCAAGGCACAACAAACAAACTCGTCGTCATTCAATAACAATGTCCAATCGTTCCAACAAAATACCCCACCAGAGATGCGTGGGATGGAAGGGTCCATGCCCCCACCATCCATGGTTCCAGTACCGCAGTCCATGCCTCAAATGCAACAGATGCCTCCCATGCCACAACCCGTGCAAGAGGACCCAATGGCTCAGTACCAGCAAATGTCAATGGCGCCGTCTATGCAAAATACGATTGTGAAGAGTAGAGAACGCGAGTTCGGCGCACAGATGCAGTACGACCGCAACGGCATTCCGTTGTCACAAGTACATCAAAGGCACAGCTCTATGCCCGCCTACATGGAGTACTCACCTGCACCATCGTTCGTGTCATCGCATTACGAAGACTACAGCGCTCGCGGCATGTCTTTTGAGCCGTTGACACCACCCCAACACCAAATCAGCCTCGGCCCTGAGCCAGCATACATTGCCAACGAGGATACCGGCCTGTACAGCGCTATTCCCGATCTTCCAATGCCAAACAACTTCAACCCGTTAATGAACATTCCTCCGTCGAACCTCATGGGTCCCGGATTCTCCGGCGTCTCAAGGCCTTTCGCACCCGGCAACGTCTACTCTGTCATTGAAGGTTCCCCAACCTACAAGCAACGGAGACGGCGTTCTTCTCTCTCTGCCGCCGGCATCACCGCTGCAATCTCTGCAAGCGGCGCCGGCCACCAAGTGCATCGTCCTAGTGAGCTGAGGCGGTCCATGTCGAGCTCTGTCGTTCCCGTTCCTGAGGCCGATGAGTCCAACCACAACTCACCAAACAGTGCCAATGGTGCGAGCTATCCTCATGTGATGCAAGATCAAAAGCCAGTGCTTGACATCTCGCGGCAAGGCACTCCACTCCACACTGTTGAGGAAAGCCCAGAACCACAACACGCCATCATGCACTCTGAGGACCTCAACAGCATGGTAAATGGCGAGCTATTTGAGGCGCCTCTGCAGCACAGCGCCCTTGCGCGCACCGCAGGCGCCGCTCCTGTTTTCAGACGTGCCCGCAGTGCCACTATGATGGAAATTGGCCCGTACCCCCAAAAATCCCACTCGTGTCCCATCCCTACTTGTGGAAGGCTCTTCAAGCGTTTAGAGCACCTCAAAAGGTAAGCGCCCGCAATTTCCTCATACCGTTGTTTCACGACAATCAAACGGCTTTTGTGCTATTTTTATTGGGTAGACGCTGACTGGGCGCTTAGACACGTGCGCACGCACACACAAGAACGACCATACGTTTGCCCGTTGTGCAACAAGGCTTTCTCGCGCTCAGACAATCTTGCCCAGTAAGTCCAGCAGATAATCCTCCAACCGTTGCCGCCGTATTAATTAATTCGACAGACACCGTCGCACGCACGAGCCCCGTCCTGACGGCGAGCCGCTGAGTGACTTCCAAGAAGACGATCTCGAGGGTGATGAAGAACACCTTCACTCACTTGAAGAGGACTCGCCCGATTCCGGCAATGATTACCTCTCTCTGTCCCACCATCCTAGTTTGAGCGATATTCCTGGCCCTGCCCTCGGCATGACCACCATGGCGCCTCCCCAACAGCTCATGGCCGGAAGCCACTACTAAGCAACCCTGCCCCCTTTCGCCACCCACCTTGACGACGCGACACAAATGAAACGAGCATTTGGCGCAGGAGGCGCTTCGTCTAGACCCAATCTTTTCTGATCCCCGTTCTTTTTTCTTATCTACCTTTTGTTCCCTTTCATCTGTTTAATCCCCTTAGACCGGCTTCCTTTTTCTTTCTTCGAACATCTGCCGGGTGATCAGCTTGCATTGCAACCAATTTTCCCTTTCCTTTTCGCTTTTTTTTTTTTTTTTTTTTGGCTTGGTTTGGGGTGGTACGGATTTGGCTTGGGCCCACGACGAACATGAGTTCTTTTCTTTGCGTTTGAGTATATTACCCTGTCAAAGATGGAGATCAGTGGTGAAAGATGGCTGTAGAGAAAAGGGAGTGTTGATAGTGATGTTGTGTATAATAAGTGATCAATTCACGCGGTTACGCGATGTATAGTGCTTGGCGTGATGTGATGCATTTCTTGTGAACTGTTTCTTTTTGCGCAAAAAGAGATATGCCCTGTTGAGATGCGCTTGGCAACCGTTGCGCAGCTGCGCGGGTGGATGCGGTAGGACGGAAAGACGGACGGGATGGAGGGAGGATCCAACGGCGCTGACTTGCATACACTGGCTGTCTGTGCTACTGGACACCTTTTTTTGCCACGGGAGCGAGGTCCTTGGTGAACTGTTTCATGCTCAGATAACGGGAGTATGGGATTAGATGTGTGTGGTAGGCAATTGGGACGGAGGTGATTTGTTTTGCGGAAGCGTATTGGAGGGATTCAGATGAGAGGAATAGAGAATTGGGATTGGAGGCTTAGCGCCGGGGTGGAGATTGGAGCCAGCATAGTAGGTGAATGAAGTCACGTATGGCATTCTCCCTGTCCTCCCTCCCTCCCTCCCGCCCACCCGTCCGCAGCTCTGGGTCGCGGGGTCGGGAGCGTGCGATAGGATTGCTTTTGCATATACTGATGTGGGTGAGAATTCGTTGGCCGACGGGTGGTGGCCTTGTTTCGGGTTGAGGACCGGGGGGGCTTTTGTGCGACCTTGGTTGGAGTGATGGACATTTTGGAGTATGTGTGATTGTATGGACCGTGTTGCCGGGAGGGGTTGATGGCGGTGCTGCGAGGATGTTGGGGGACGGGCGCGCGTGCATTTGGCTGGTGTGTATGTGTGTGTGTGTGTGTAGGGAGGTTTGGGGTGGTTTGGTGGGTGGGAGGGAAGATGGATGCTCAGGACGGGACGGTGTATCGAGCTTGTTTGAGAAAAAAAACTTTCCGTCCATTAACTCGACGTGTGTAACCTCGGTGACAAGGTCTCCCATCGTTAGATGTCAATGTACGCACGCCAGTAATTTCATCACTCCCCATCTCGCCCACATCCCATAGCGCCCCAGCGACCAACCCCATCAACTTTCCACCGCATCTATCAAAAACCACTGTGTACCCACACATTACCACCAGCCGCAAACACAACGGAATCAACCTCGTAAAAAATAAATAAATAAAGTGCTGGTGAAAAGAGATGCGTTGGGCGTTGGTGGTCTCTCCAGTGCGCCCCCAAGTGAATGAAGGCGGGCCAAAAAAAAGTCTAAAAATTCACTTGTTGGCGTATTATACCATGCTGGAGCGCATATTCCACTCCGGGTCCGTAAGCACTCCAACTCACAGGGACCATTGTGCTCAGTGCCGTACCAAATGTGCCGCTCGATACGACACCCCGGTGCCCAACCGACGCCGACAAGTGAAAATAGGGGATATGTAAAGTTAATAAAGTATATCGGGAAAAGTTTTGATCTGGAGGGATGGCGATGTTGGGCTGTGGGCGAGGTGAAGTGCGTGAAGCTTTTGTTGCTTGCACTTGCGCTGTTGGGTGGGGCTGCGTTTGCGTTTGCGTTTGCGGGCTTCGAAAATCCCATAACAGGGGAAGAGGATTGATGGCTTTGATTTAAGCCCAGTTGTAATAAATGGCGACTGTGTATCTGTGGTTTCTACGTGATCGATGCAGAAGTGGACAGTGGTGAGTGATGCCTCGACGAGGCAAAACGATGGGCTTGTTAAGTTGGAGATAAAGGAGGGTAGTTGGATTCTTTAGGGCTAGCTTCACGCTCTATTTTGGTCTAATATGAGATTTAGAGATGGGTAGTTTGCTTTTGCGTTCTTATGGTGGAAGCGGTTTTGCCTATTTTCAGTACTGTCCATCTAGGTATCTCGGTGACGCCCGCAGCATGTATAGTCCTGTGCTCTCCTTATTATGTTTTTGCAATTAAAAGGTCTGAGCGGCATCTTGGGTCAAAATCCAACACCCTGCTACGTCTACGCTCAGTTCTACAGTCATCATCTTGTTTTGTCCCTCGATGCATGGCCATGTAATACCCTCAACAACCATATGCCTCGGCTACAAACGCATCCCACTCATGCTACAGATCATCCCCCAAACTCTCACCTGGCTGCCTCCTACCCTCCAATTCAATTGTGCTAACACCAGGTATTCCATGCAACGACCCTTGAAACGTCTGGTCATGGAAAAACATCATGTGGCCTGTACACCTTTTTCCGAACTTTAAATCACCCGTCTCGAGACCTCGCAGGCGCCAGCCAAGGGTACAAGGTTGACCGAGCATATGGTAGTAGCTAGGCCCAGGGTTCATCTGGATGATGCCGTCCTACGCACCCCATCGAAAAGTGGCCCACCAGATGCCTCGATCAGGGTCGACAGAGAGCGTGACGTCGAGGTTATAGTCACCAAATCGATCGCTAGCGACAGGGCACTCAAGTTCGTAAATACCGCTGAGAAGGATGTTTTGATTGCTTTCCCTGTTATCATATGGAGAGCGCTGAATGGATGAGGAGCTATGCTCTGATTTTATGCGAGGCCAAGATGCAGTTGGGGAAGGAGAAGGGGGGTAGTTTTGCTTCCCACGCGCTATGGTCGGCTCCTTCTTGACTCGTTTTATGGGCGTGCCTTCATTGAAACGCTTGGACTTGGATTGAGGGGGTGTGTTTGTTCCAGGAGTGGTGTATGGTCGCATACTAGGTTGCGACACAAATGACAGGTCAGGAGAAAGCGATAGGTTGATTATTTCTTCAGCGACCTGTTTGTTACCAGCAAATTCTCCAACTTACCTGTGACGTTCACACTGCTATCCATACTCTGTGTAACCTTCTTACCGGCCTTTGCTTTGCTATCAACCTTACTTGCACGAGATCTAGTACTAGCACTATTCTTCATCTTCCTGTTTTCTAATTCCTACTCCTTTTTTATGTCATTCTCCGTCTTGAGCACTCAAGCCGGTACCTCGAGCTTGAACTAGTTCATAGCATTGAGCAACCTTACCTTCGCTGTATTCTTGTCCTTCGTGACCGGCAACCCATAGTGGATCAGTTGGCTAGAATAATAATGCCAGGGTGGATCCTTCGCAGGTCCCGCCGTCTCTGGCTTGCGGCCATTTGAGTACAGGCGAGGAGCTTCTGGTCGAAGCAGCGCAGCGAGTTCAGCAATGCTAGCCCGGGCATGGAGATTACCATTTCCAGGATCGGCGTAGAGGACTGAGGAGTAAGAGAAGTCGCCACAGCGAACTGGAGGGACGGATGCTGTCATCGCTCGACAAAAAGATGTAAGGGTTGAAGGGGTGGCCGCAGGGTAGTGAGACGTATTGAGGCCCATGAACCGTCGAGAGGGGCAGCGCGACTTTTCGCCTAGCTAACCATCGTTGGTAGGTCACCGGTGAATGAAACATCTGGAAAAAAAAAAACTCAACCACGGTGTTACGGTCGAATATAATACAACATGGTCGATCTTCGTATTTAGCTATCTAATCTCTCTGTGAGCTGGAAAAGTAAAAGTTGGCTACATGAGATATAGCAACCATAAGACAACTCGTTACTCATAATTTTTATTCGATATATCTATAAGTATAGCTACAGTATTCTAAGATTTCTAGTCAAATTATTTAGTAGTATACTATCTACTGTATCCATAGCGCGCACGGCAGATTAGTTGATATACTGCTAGCAGACTTCATTATTATTTTGAGTTTTGATATTAAGTACTATTAGCAGCCCTGTAATAAAACAAAGCTGTTGATATCTAATATAGCTGTGATATTAATCAATGTTTGATATCGCTCAGATATCAGAACCTAAAAGGGGAGTAGAGTAGGTCTATAGATCTAATTGAATTATATACCTCCTACGCTAAGCTGTAGGCCTTTGGCGTAGATGTTAGTGGCGTATAGCGATATTTGAGAGACTGAGGCACCACTACCCATTAACTACACCGTGTACGGACTAGATTTTTGTTGCGAGAGCTCGGGAGTTTCTTCGATTTAGATGGCCCGAGCCATGTACAGAGTAGCGGAAATATACCACGGCACTTCTTTGACTAGATAATGCTTTACTTTGTGCCACTAAATAAATCAATAACCTATCCACTAGTTCTTCCTGTGCTTGTGTTCTTTCCCCATAATATTGACATCACTCAGATAATATCAGCTTCCCAAAGTTACGTACGCGTAGATAGATAAGAATCTTAAATCTCTACTCAATTTTTGTTTGAAATTTCTCGTCGATGAACTATCGACTACTGTACAATTCCAAGTTATTGTCACCCAAAAAAAGGGTCCCAGCAGTATATCTTGAAATTTGTAGCTATCCAGACTGTATCATGTACACCGCGATACGCGCTACGGATGTATCAAGCATTATAAAAGAAAAGAGGTATCCTTGCCTTTTCAGTTCACGGAGAACCCAACTATTCTTAATTAGTAGTATAACAATGAATGAAACGGCCAAACAAGATAACATATAGCCGAATGTTCATAGTAAGTTACCTCCAGACGCGAACTTGCGCGCCTCTACAAAGGGGGTTCATGGGCGTTATGGGCAATGGGTCTGCGAACCTTCTATTGAAATCGACCATTTCTATATAAATTTCGTCTGTGCGCAGAGGCCTACTAAGTCCTCAGCAGGTCCTCAGCACTGCAACATTTAGCGCCGCAGAGCGGTTACTGAGACCCACCTATAAGAATACATTGGCTGGTGACGGGTACTGGAGATTAAGCCCAAGCGACCGAATGTTTTACTGCCTACCTAGGTATCAGCAACAATATACGAAAATGGTTTCTAGAACAAAAGTGGTAATAAGAGCACTACCATGTTATAGTTGTAACCAATAAAAAACTGAGTGCAAGGACGAGTAATTCCTCCACAAGAACTATTTCTTACATTTCCAGGGTTCTGTACATTACCAAGGTTCTCAAAGTTACTGTGGAGGGTACGGGTTTTTTAACCTGTAGACCAGCCATGCCATACCTCAGGCTGTTGAATCTCTTGTTTAGAAGACAATAGTTGCTAGATCGAGTGACACAGCAATTGATAATGAATACTCTACTATGAAAAGTATTTTTGAACGTCAAAGTATGATACAGGTCGGCAAATAGCATTGGAAACTTGGAATTTCGCTTGGTTTGCTACAATAAAGTGTATAATTTCTTCGCATACATTCCTTACAGTGCCTTGCCCATGAACTTCCTCTTCGTGTAACTTAACCACCATTTGCTGGGCTGGCCTGAGTCGTCTGCATACACCCTGTTGAGTAGACGTGCAGCAAGTTCTTGTCGCATTTGCATTATGTACTGTCGTAGTACCTCAGCTGAGTTCCTGTCTGCGGGTGCTTCGAACGCTTGGTTGAGTGGAAAGCCGGCATCGCCTGGGATAGCGAAGTTGGTGTCCAGAGCGATGTTGTTGACAGCCTGCGTCGCGTTAGCCACACTGTATGTTTTGTTGTATATATACCAGCAAGCATCATATCCATACCTTCTCAGCATCTCTCCTGCTCATGCCTGGCTTGATCTTGCTCAGAACCTCGCTCACGAACAGAATGCCATAGATGAGCACACGATCTGCAGGACCCTTGATCTCGAAGTTACGGAAGAAGGTATTGGCGCGGAATAGGGAGAGAATCTCGTCTAGGGGATCGTATGACTCGTGTGCAGGCTCGACGGTGAGCTCGGTGATGTCTGCGGGGAGGGCAGGCAGTATGATGGCGGGGCCACGAGTGCGTGTGCGCAGCGGAAGGAGGGCGAAGTTGCCTGGCCGTCTGATTAGTAATGATAAAGATCCGTATGTGCAAGCGCATGCTGCGAATGTCAAGTCTCACCAATCAATTGTTGGTTTGGCTCATCGAGAAAGACAGAGTGGTAGGCCTGGTGGGGTACGTTAGCTTTCTGATAGCAGGGATGGCTTATTCAAAGCCATAGAACTGTACGAGAGGATGTAATACGAACAGGCATCTTGAAAGTATGCTTGCTGGCGCACTCTGTGTGTTGTGCCAAGATTGGTGGGTTGGCGGAGGTGATAGAATAGCTCCGCGGTTGGGTGAGGTGTGGTCATAGGGCTGAGCTTGAGCAGTTGCGGGGTGACTAAGCGCAGACTCTCAATTAACGCGTTCAAGGCCATCGACGCGTCGTCCTCAAAACCCATCTATCTCACCAATTTTCGACAATTACTGAATAACGTCATCGCAATTTCCCAATCACGCCTAGGACGAACAAGAGAACACAAAGAATCCAAAACCAGTAGTAAAAGACCAACATGTCAGACTTCGAGGATGACATGGACGTCGATGCGCCTGTGGTAGACAGCTCCATAACTTTTGGCGGAGACCCTAAGAAAGGCAAGCGGAGTGCTGCCAACTTGCCCGTCGAAGCCGAGGACTCGCTGCCATGGTATTTTGTTTACACAACTTTTGCATCTCTCTGTGCTAATTCTCTCGTGTAGGGTAGAAAAGTATCGACCAAACTCTCTTGACGATGTTGAAGGACACAAGGATATAATAGCGACAATCAATAAGTTTGTCGATTCAAATGTACGGTCAATCTGAAAAGATCAGAGGATTGTGTTGATTTAGTACAGAGGTTACCTCATCTTCTTCTCTACGGCCCACCTGGAACTGGTAAGACATCGACCGTCCTCGCACTCGCTCGACGCATATACGGCATCAAGAATATGAGACAAATGGTGCTGGAGCTCAATGCTTCAGATGACAGAGGTATCGACGTTGTGCGAGAGCAGATCAAGACCTTCAGCAGTACGAAACAAATCTTCTCCGCCGTACCGAAAGCAGGAGATTCTGCTTTGGCCACCTTCAAGCTCATTATTCTGGACGAGGCGGATGCCATGACTGCAACCGCTCAGATGGCTTTACGAAGAATTATGGAAAAATACACCGCAAACACCCGCTTTTGTATAATAGCCAACTATACACACAAGCTGTCACCTGCACTACTTTCTCGATGCACGCGATTTCGCTTCTCGCCACTCAAGAATCAAGATATCCGAAACCTTGTGGATAAGGTTATCGAAGACGAGAAGGTCAACATCACTGAAGACGCAACGGAATCGCTCGTGAATCTCAGTAAAGGTGACATGAGGCGAGCGCTCAATGTCCTCCAAGCTTGCCATGCATCAAGCACACCATTACAACCCCCAGGCAAGCCAGCTCTAGATCCAAGTACTATTCAGCGTGACCAGATTACCCAGACGACCATCTATGATTGCATAGCAGCACCACATCCTTCCGATATCAAATTCATACTTGACACGTTACTGTCAACCCAGGACATGACACATTGTTTGCGGACAGTAAACAACCTAAAAATATCAAAGGGACTAGCACTGGCAGATATCTTGACAACGATCAGTGATGAGCTGATGAATAATGACGTTCCATCGCAGGTCATGGTGACATGGATGTCAGGACTAGCAGATATCGAGTATCGGCTGAGTGGTGGTGGCAATGAAGCGATACAGACGGGCGCAGCGATCGGCGTAGTAAGAACGGGTGTCGAGCTTCTGGAGAACGGAAAGAAATAGACGGAGATTCAATCAACATCAAGAACGGGCCTCAAAAACAACTATCATGACATGTATATTGGAGATTGAGCAGGGGCCACAGTGAAAGAATATGATACCACATTTCCTAGTCGAATCACCCTGATCGATTCACCCAATCGATTCACCCATCGTTGCTATGGAACTAATGAAGTAGCTGCTACTCGCCTGGCTGCCCCCTTAGCTCGTATCCCCTCTCCATATATAAGGCACCCTTACTCCCCTATGCTCGTTCAACTAAGCACCTGGTCTTGACAAAAATGGCTTCAACCAAGAAGCAGAGTTCTAGTCCACCCAAAGTAAGCGCCCCTCTTATCGCGGCGAGTATATATACTAACATGTTCCAGAGCGCCTCTCCGGCCAAAAAGCGACACATGACACGCGCTACCACACAAGGTCTTGCTCCACCACTATTTCTCAATCAGGCCTCACGTCCTAAACGTTGTCGAAAGTCTGTAAGTATCGAAGGAGATCTTTCATGTCCTATTGCAACTGAACCCTTTCACAAGCCCACGGCAAGCCAGCCCTCCATCTTCGATGTACCGGAAGATGATGGTCTGTCGGCCAATCATCGCGCTTCTCAAGGGAGTGTTCAGTTGCGGTTCTCATTTACAGGTTCGGAGAATGACGAAGAGGATGTTAAGGATGAGAAAGACGATGATCCATTTGTATCTGTTCAACGGCAGTCATCAAAGACTAAACACCCACACTTATCCACCCCTAGTGAGAAGGAACGAGCCAGCATTGTGGTAGGCTTTCCAGTCACGAACACAGACAACAATCATGCTTATAATACCAAGGCACGCGTCGAGGACTTTATCAAACAGCTTCCGGCTCATGAACAGCGCATTCTACGTTCGCACGTAGCTTTACAAGGCTTTAGCCGCTCAGCAAGTAGCGCAGTATCTTCACCCTTGAGCTTGGCTCCCTCTATTACTCCAAAGCAACGCTTGGGCTATGGCTACGGCCACGATCGCTCAGGCAGTCCACTAAAGAAGGCCTCCATAGAATCAACAGCCTCAACCCAAGTCGAAACGCCCGCCACGCTCCCCTCCATCGTCGAGCCCACCAAAAAGCGCGAAGGCTACGGCTTCAGCTTCTCCGAATCCCTCTTCAACGACTCAGACACTGCCACGCTTGCCGCCACCGACGTTGCCCCCTCCCTCACCTCCATCGCCACCGACCCCCCCTCCCACCAATACCCCCCGCTCATCAAGCTCGACAGCTCCTTCGACGAAGTCGTCGTCGTTCGCGACATCGGCTCCTTCAACATGGCCGAGCCCCAAAAGCCCCTCGCCTGCACCTCCGCCTCGCGCGAAGACACGCTGCGCATCCAGGCCGCCGCCAAGGCGCTCAACAAGTACACAGAGTCGACCTCGATATATGCGGGCTTGGCCTCACGTGTGGAAAGCATGGTGGTTGCGGCACTAGAGCGTACGGGTGACGGTGGCGATGTGGACGGCGAGATTGTGCAGTCGATTACGTCGCAGGCCGCGATGCGGCTACGGGATCATTTGCTGATGTTTAAACGGGGGCGCATTGAGACGGGGGAGAGTAGCCGGGTTGTGGAGCATGAGTGTGAGTGGGCGGCGTGGATGGTGCAGGCGAGTTTGGCGGGGGTTATGCATTTGAAGACGGAGGGGTGCTTGTGTAGGCCTGAGTGGAAGTGTGATTTGGTTTAGGGGGTTTGGGGGGTGAAGGTGGCTTAGTGGGGGACTTGCGATTTGCAGATATGGGTTTGATATGGATGGTATTGAATGGTTTGGACTCTTAGTGGACGACGGTGTTGGAGTATTGGCGGCAGGGTTGTAGTTGTAAGGCTGTGAAAGCAATAATTATGGGGCTCAACCGCTCGTTGACACTAAAGTTGCAGTGCAACCAGATCATTCGTCCGCGTCAAGTGTTGTTACAAGGGGGGTGCAAAAAAGGACGGGCATGGCTCCTGCGGCGCATAGGCTATAGAAATTCATCGAAGATTCTTTACCCCAATAGAAATCTGTATATAATTCAAGAGCCATTGCGAGACTTTATGCCTAGCTGGAGGTGGGCACACACGATACTGAGTTGATCCAAGTTGTATGTAAATTACGGTGTACGTAAGATTCGATGGAATTCTATGCGCACGAGCCATGCCCGTCCTTTTTTGCACCCCCCTTGTGTAATTCTTAGCGTCAACGCACTAATATACTAGTTAAGTGCAGGTCAAGGAATGATATTCTTTCCGACCGCCTCTTGCACTGCAACATTTAGCGCCGTAGAGACTTTCAGCTGATGCTTCTATGGCGTGTCTTATCTCCACTCTGAGTATTCATGGACACTAGCTTTGTATTTAGTATGGCGGTACAATCAAGGTCATACTGATGGGTTCTCAAATAAGAATAGTTGTACTGTAAAACTGTCAAGGAGAGCCTTTGCGAAAGTACAATAGTTTAAGTTAGCAGATAAGCCTACTTAATTATCATGGGGTGAGTCTGCATTTGACCTGTTGTTTATATACGCTTTTTGTTTTCTTGGAATCAGTCTTGTACTTGATACCATTATCAAGCTGGCGTTTTTGCAAGTTTGCGGGCACCAATCCACTGCATACGGGGATCTTTTTTCATGAGCCAAGGTGTGGCTTCCTTTAATTGGCTACTGAAGGTTCATCTCATTCCCATACCATACTCCCTTTTAAGGTCTGATAGAAAATATAATTATTCACGCATTCTGACTTTATTGCAATTCGGTCAGCGCGATTTGGGCTCGCACAAGCAGTTTTGTCATAGAAGTCATCTACGTCATTAAACCGCAGGCTAAGCCGAATTCAGCGAAAGACGAAACTGTCGAGTTTGAACAACATGGCTTCAAAGTCACGATAGATCTGAGAGAACATCTAAATCTAGATACGAGTGTGTATCAGTGTTCGCTGTTGAGTACTGAAAGTCAACCTACCTTCCACAAATCAATATGAATTACATTTCAAGTACGCCATCTCGCATCAACGCTCAACGTTAACTCATCATACTGACACTAGCAGATCTTGTAAATTCTGATGCAGTAATAAATCCATTGCTGGACAATGGATACCTACCACATCCCCTGATTCGCATTGGAATTCGACGTCAACTCGCCGATCGCCTACAACAAATCGCAACAACATCTCTGGAATCCGCCTATGAATCAAAGATGAGATATGTCAATCTACTACGCACCAGGCCAATCGCAATAGAAACCAGCACAGCAAATGAGCAGCATTATGAGGTCGGCACAAGTGTTCTACAGGGCATGCTTGGCGCTAGAATGAAGTATTCTGCCTGCCTGTACGAAAAGGGCGGCGAAACGCTCGCACAAGCCGAGATCGCCATGCTGAGATTATATGTCGAAAGAGCAGAACTGAAGAACGGAATGAGTATCTTGGATCTTGGGTAAGTCCTTCATCCAACCCAAGTCACTTACATCACGTGAACAGTATACTCATCCATCGTAGGTGCGGATGGGGTTCAGCATCACTGTACTTCGCCGAAGTATTTCCAAACTCAAAAGTCACTGCGTTTTCTAACTCGCGGACACAAAAAGAGCATATTGATTCCGTTGCGCGAGCAAAAGGATTTTTAAATCTCGAAGTCATTACCGGCGACGTTGTAGATTACGAGTTCGAGGCTGCAGCATATGATCGGGTTGTGTCGATCGAGTTGTTTGAGCATATGAAGAACTATCAGCTGCTCTTGTCGAAAGTCGGCAAAGCACTGAAGCCGGGTGGAAAGCTGTTTGTGCATATCTTTGCGCATGCTACCACGCCGTACGATTTTGATGGCGGATGGATGACAGAGCATTTTTTTACAGGAGGGACGATGCTGTCTGCAGACTTGTTGCTGTATTTCCAGGATGATCTACGGGTGAAGAAGCAGTGGTGGGTGAATGGGATGCATTATGGCAAGACGTGCGAAGACTGGCTGGTAACGATGGTCTCGAACAAGGCGAAGATTTGGCCGGGCCTGGAAGAGACGTATGGGAAGAACGGCGCACTCACGTGGTGGAATAGGTGGCAGGTGTTCTATCTTGCTTGCGCCGAGTTATTCAAGTGGGCTGGAGGCGATACATGGGGTGTTAGCCACTATTTGTTCGAGAAGCCAGAGTAGGCAGGCTTGTATGCTGAATTTCAAGCCATATGTGAGATGCGCGATGTGACGTTCTCCTGTGTATGGCTTGGCATTGCCCAGACGACATATTGCAGCTTCCTCTTCCAGACATTCCTGCCTCAAAGTCTAATAACATATATGTACAGGCCATATCGATGTATTTCTCCAATCTAACTTGATCCCTCTCATTTTGCGTTCAATGCTCCCATGGGTGCCTCCAACCTAGGAGAACCGGGCCGTCCTGCTTCGCGCGGTACATCAACTGCAATCGTTAGCTCGCCAGCCATTTATTGTACTATAGCCCTAGGACATACGAAGAACCACATGGATGCGCCGAGGCCTGTCGCCATGAACCTGTAGAAGGGTCGCACGGGAGGGACCTTGACTGGGTGGTTTGCCATCGGGGCGTATTTGGGCGGGCCCATCCGCACTCGTGAGGGATGCATGCTGGATATCGAGCCTGGATGCAGTGAGCAAAACAAACAATCGGTCAAAGGGATAGGAAGGGCGCACTTGCAGTGTGTGGTGGGCAATTGGCTCGCAATCGTCGTCTCTGGTGGGTGAGGTGAGGTTAAGGTCGATCGGAGTTACCCTAGCACGGGCGCCAAGGATCGCTGCATCAACCGTCAATCGCGTTCCTCGCTCCTTCACTCGCGAATAAACAGCCTATTGTAGGGGCAATGCCAGCACAATAGCACGGCTCGACCACGTGCGCTCCGACCCATGGCAGCGTTCGCCACTGCAACGTTTATCACTTCACCACGCTTCTCTCTATGTGACACAACATCTTTACAGCGATAACTAGTTGCCGCGCACTCCCTGGCACCACCGACAGCCAGTAACAACGACGCTCCTTCATCGCACTACGGCCCTGCCAGCCTCAAAATGGCGAACCCCACCACCTCCACGCCACAGCAAGGCTTGAAGCGCCGTTTCAAGGGATGTTCCAAGATCGGCGAGTACGAGATTCTGCAGAAGCTCGGCGAAGGAACGTTTGGCGAAGTGCACAAGGCGCGCCATCGCGTCACTGGAAATGTCTTTGCTCTAAAGAAGATATTGATGCATAACGAGAAGGATGGCTTTCCCATCACTGCGCTGCGAGAGATCAAGCTACTTAAGATGCTTTCACACGACAACGCCCTGAAATTGGAAGAGATGGCAGTAGAACGGCCAAAGGCTGAGGGCAGGAAACGTGCGATACTCTACATGGTCACACCATACATGGACCATGATCTCTCTGGCCTCCTGGATAACCCTGATGTCAAGTTTCAGGAAGCGCAAATCAAATGCTACATGTTGCAGTTGTTCAAGGGCCTCAAGTACCTCCACGACAACCATATCCTACACCGAGACATGAAAGCAGCCAACCTGCTCATCAACAATCGCGGGCGACTTCAGATCGCAGATTTTGGTCTAGCGCGACACTACGACGAACCCGTACCACAGCGGGGCAAGGGCAATGGTGAAGCACGGCGGGAGTATACTACTCTCGTCGTGACAAGATGGTACCGGCCACCAGAGCTACTTCTTCAGCTGAGAAGATACACACCGGCCATCGACATGTGGGGCGCGGGCTGCGTTTTTGGCGAAATGTTCAAGCGCAAGCCTATCCTCGCGGGACAGAGCGACATCCACCAAGCGCAAATCATATTCGAGCTAGTAGGCTCAGCCAACGATCAAAGCATGCCTGGCTGGAACGAGCTGCCTGGAGCTGAAAATGTCCGATCATTTGGAACATTTTCTGGAAACATTGCCACGCGGTTCCGTGAACTATCTCCCGTAGGTCTAGCACTCCTCAAGGACCTTCTACGTCTAGACTGGCGCCGACGCATCAATGCCATCGATGCGATAGACCACCCTTACTTCAAAGAAAACCCCAAACCCATGCGCGAAGAAGACATTCCACACTTTGCTGATTCGCACGAGCTTGATCGCCGAAATGCGCGAGGCCAGAAGCAAGCATTACCTCCAGCCCCTGCAGGCGGTACAGTTGGAGGAGGCCCTAATGGCGAATGGACTGGCTCAGGCCCACCACCCCACGCATGGCAAAATGGTGACCGAAGACATGGAGCACAAGATCGCGGACCACCTGGTGCTGAACGCCCTCCTCGAGGTGGATACGATCGACGACATTACGAACAAAGACCCCCTCCACCACCGCCAGGCGAGCGTCGACCAAATTGGGGCAACGGCGCAGACGTACGCCACGGCAACCTCCCCCTCCCACCAGGCGAGGGCCGCCACCAGCTACCAAACGTCCCCCGCTACAATGCCGACGGGCGCCGAGGCGCGCCTCCCCCAGGCGACGTCTACATCCCCAGCTACGAAGGTCAACAACGCTCACGCGAACCGGACGAAAGGCAACGCAGGGGCTCCCGCGACTCCGGCAACTCCAAGGATGGTCCACTTGACGACCGCAACCGCGCCTATCGCGATCGCGAGCGCCCCGGAGATTCTAGGAACTTTGGCCGGGACCGACGAGAGGGTAGGACGCGATCTAAGAGTCCTGAGCGGAGGGATAGGAACCATGCGCGCAACGACGACATTTACCGCAGGCGCTAGGAACGATCTCCTGATGGAGTCTGATGGATGAATCGTCGGACGCTTTTGGACCTTGGTGAATGGGTTTTGTTAGGTTTGGGAAACTGGGTTGGCGGCGCGGGGCGTTGTGAGGCATTGCGGCATTTTCATGGGCGTTGCCTTCGGGACGGGATTATTGCTTGGATTAGTGGATAGTGTATTTATAGGAATCCAAGTCTGAATACTGGGTTTGCTTGTGCTTGGATGCTTGCTGTGCATAGGTTACGGTGGCTGAGATATATTATCGAATGGTTCACTCGCTTGTTATGCAGTTTATGAATTCTCGTGTTGTGAATGAAAACGGTCTAGGTGGCGGTGGGCTAGGGCAAAATTTCATCTGCCGGTGTTCCGGTGGTTCGATGGGCTTACTCGGAATGGCGTGCGAGGTCGGAACAATGCTATGACTAGGCCCCACAAGGACCAGAAATCATTTCACGCAAAACCATCCCTCTTCTCACATAACACCTTTCACACGCTGAAATACACCTAATTGGTGCGTTCAGACCCTAGATAACGTAAAACTATACAAATAAACCTCGTGTTGATTGGTCCATACACAAGAACCTAAAATGTCTACAGTCGTAAACGGACACAACCACGGGTCTGAGCGGATAGCTCACATGGAAGAAAAGCATTTGCCAGGAGGATGGGTGGTACTCAAGTTTGGCGGCACGAGCGTGGGCAAGTTTGCAGAAAATATAGCCGCGATCGTCAGGTACGCATCCCTTGCGACACCATGGACACACCACGGGACAATTAGTCACTGACTCTGTATAGCAATGGGCTCAAAGACCATCGCGCGGCCATAGTCTGCTCTGCACGCAGCAACAATACCAAAGTTGAGGGAACCACGAACCGCCTTCTCCGTGCTGCCCGCGCTGCTGAGAAACCGAGCCATCGAGGATACGACGAGATCATCGAGGCCATACGGGCGGACCATATCAAGGCTGCGGTAGAAACCTTCCAGAATGCCGAAATACTCATTGCCTTCACCGATGAGGTCAATGCCGAGTGTGAGAGCTTGACCAAGATTCTCGAGTCGGCGCAACATTTGGAGGAAGTGACTAGCCGTGTCGAAGACAAGATTGTTAGCAAGGGCGAGAAGCTCAGCTGTCGCTACATGGCGGCATTGCTGAATGACCGTGGCACGCCTGCTCGGTTCGTCGATTTGTCTGACGTGGTCCGATTCCCCGTGCCGACCAAGGGGTTGAACGAACTGTTCTACCAGAACCTAGCTGAGGCATTGGCCAAGGAGGTGGAGTCATGCGGTGACAAGGTACCTGTGATTACCGGCTACTTTGGCAATGTGCCTGGCGGAATACTAAGCTCTATTGGACGTGGTTACACGGATCTTTGCGCTGCTTTGGTTGCTGTTGGTATCAAGGCCAAGGAGCTCCAGGTCTGGAAGGAGGTGGACGGCATTTTCACCGCAGACCCGCGCAAAGTCCCTACGGCTGCTTTGCTTGCCACCGTCACGCCCTCTGAGGCGGCCGAGTTAACGTTCTACGGTTCGGAAGTCATCCATCCCTTCACCATGGAACAGGTTATTCGTGCACGTATTCCTATTCGCATCAAGAACGTTATGAATCCACGCAACGCTGGAACCATCATATTTCCTGACAATATCTCTGATATCAGTGCTCGTCCTTTGTGCAAGAATTCTCAGCTTTTCCGTACGCGATCGTCCAGCGTTCTCACCCGTCGTCGGGGTCCTAGACGTCCTACTGCAGTCACTATCAAGCACAATATTGTCGTGCTCAACGTGCATAGCAACAAGCGTACCCGTGCCCACGGCTTCTTGATGAATATTTTCAGCATCCTTGATCGTTGGCACCTTTCGGTCGACCTCATCTCCTCATCTGAGGTCCATGTTTCCATGGCTTTGCATTCCGAGTCCGCACTACTCAGTGGTGGGGGCGAAGATGAATACAAGATCCAGGACAAAGATCTCCAAGGCGCTGTTAATGACCTGAGCCAACTTGGGGCTATCGACATTGTACCTGACATGGCCATTGTGAGCTTGGTCGGTAAGCAATTGAAGAATATGATTGGTATTAGTGGACGATTCTTTGGTGTTCTGGGTCAGAACAATATCAACATTGAGATGATTTCGCAAGGTACGTCCTGTTTGTGTTGTTGGAAGCCTCCGACTACTGGCTGTTCAAAGTATAATCGCTAATTGTTGTCATCCAGGGGCAAGTGAGATCAATATATCCTGTGTCATTGAGGAGCGCGAAGCGGACCGCGCGCTGAATATTGTGCACACAAATCTTTTTACTTTTCTAGACTAGGCATTTGCATGGCTGGCGTTGGATACCTCATAGAGCGAATCCCACATTTTTCTAGGTGTCAACTTCCATTCACCTCGTGGAAGAAATCCCTCTATCCGTTTGCTTGCCTGCCTGGCGCCTTTTCTTGCGTTTGTCACAACAATGTGTACCTTTCTCTACTTATTTTTTCACCGTCACCCACAGCCAACCTTTGACCTCACAGTTGCACGCGTTCTTCTGCTTTGCCCTGGGTATTGGCCACGACCATTTGAGGCCTCGACATCTTCACGCTTCGTACCCGCATTTGGCATGTCTGCATGTCTACACGCTGGCCTTCAACCTTGATCGCAACCGCATTTGGAGCTTTCACGTCTGCATGTCTACACGTTGACCGTCAACCTTGATCGCAACTCCGCTTTGTGCGGCGTCGCAACCATGCCTGACATCCCTTTCAACGAGAGGTACATTAGCGGGGCGATGAAGTACCTCGAAACGGAAGAAAAAAAGGAACGATTCCGCAAAATCATTGAAGCCTATAGAGACAGCGTATTTAGCAAAGCAGAGAGGATCCTGACATTAGCTGAAATCCGTCGAATTCAAGCAGAAGATCCGTTGAGGCTCACTCCTGACCCATTGTCTCCATGGTATACCGAGGATGACCGTCCTAGATTGAGAGCTAGACTGTTCGATCCACCAAAGGTGCGTGGTGATGAACTAAGGGCAATTGTTGCGAGATCAAAGAATAATACGCGAACTAGTCCTCAATTGAGGTCTATGTCGGCAGAGGACGTTTTGCAACTCGCTATATCATCTGGCTTGATTCCTTTGGGAAGTACTATAACGCCGTTCAATAGGGATCGAGTGGAAGCTCGTACTCCTGCGACACCATTGTCGGATCCAGCACCATTGCCTCGCCGCCCGACATTGTCTCCCAGTTCGACGTCACTGTCTTCTCATCCAACGCTCTCTCCTTCTACGCCTGGTAATGCCTTTTCTCAGGGTGGCTTCTGGGAGCAGCTCACGCCAAAGAATCAGGAACCGCCGCAGACTCCGGCTGTTGTTCCTGTCCATTACGCACCTCCTTCGCCAATTAGACTTTCTGATCCTGATTCCAGAGCGGTGTACGAGGCCGTCAAAGATGACATTGAATTAATGGCACGAACCCTCTGCGCAAGCCGCCTAAGCTCACTTTCGCACATCGCCAACAGTGCAGACATCCCCTCATCTCTAATATCCATCAAAGATAGAGCCAAAGCCGCAGCAATTATCGTAGAACATGGCCAACAAGACTTACGGTCTTTAATCGATTCCAGATTTTCGCAGAGGCTTAGGGCCCTCGCAGGTGATGAATCAAACATTGCCAGACAATACCCCACCGACAAGGTTTTCAAGGTCGTTGACGGTGAGCCCGTCAAGCTTATAGAAAACTACGACATCGTTGTGGAGGAGCGCACCGAGCTTTTGCGCATGCACAATGAGCGCCGCAAGAACGACGTTCTGAGACTGAACGAGAGAGGCGTGTACCTAGCATGGGCTACGAAGATCTTGTCGGATATGGAAGAAGCGTTGGCGGATGAAGATGAAGGTGACGATTTAAGTGATGACATGGGCTACGATTACAGCAACATTCTCCGCAGCATCATCAGCGAAGTCAGGCCGAGTTCCGAGCTGGCTTCTCTGGAGAATAGAGCATCTAACACTGACTCTGCTCTGCACCGATCGAGAGAGAATAGCGCTGAGCCGTCAACGTACACTTTGAGCAGAGAGACGACTGAATCATCGCATCGGTCCCACGAAAACAGTACTGATGTGACACCATACACGCTGAGTAGAGAGACCACTTGCTCATCGTCGCGTCAGTCTCGTGAAAGTGGTGTTGAGGCCGCGTTGGCGTCGTTGAGCAGAGAGTCGACTTATGCGTCTGATCGATCTAGTACAAGTCCGTCAAAGCCTTCTAGCTCTATGACACATCCAAGAGCACCAGTGCTGCCTAATGAGCCAGCGATTCGATCTCGAGTTCCTTCCACATCGCCTACTTGGCCAATTCCCCCCGTGGTACTACCTAGATACGGCTTGTCAAGCTCTGCCCCAAGGCATCGAATAAATCCCAAGGCGAGTGCTCGGAGCCTAGTTAGGCTCGTTTCGCTAATCGAAGAAGTCGACGAAGAGGAAGAGCTGGGCAAAGGCCCTGAAAGCCCAGAGTTAAAGGAAGTGAAGAAATACCGGAGAGGAGGCGCAAGCACTGAAGAGTGCAACGCGTGGGCGGCGCAGCTTGAGCAACAGCTCAAAGCCAAAAGGAGCGCTCCGCAGCTACAAGAAGAGGTAAGTCAGCCAAAACCAGAGGTAAAGGCGGCCACAGAATCGTCGCGGGCACCACGCCTATTTTCAGCTTTACCATGGCAGCCAGAAACGGTCGCCGGGTCGTCCAAGGCCAAAGCCGCCGTAGAGAAAACGGTAGAGAAAAAGTCGAGCAAGTCGAAGATGTCCGACTTCGCCAAAAGCTTCTACTTCCCCTCGGCCTTCAAGTTCGGGCGGCATGCTCGCCACAACTCGGACGACTCGGACGCAAGCTTCAGGTGCGTCACGGCCATAGCGATCGAGGAGGCGGCGGCCAACCCTCAGCCCATCCTGGAGGCTTCGACAAGCCAAGACTCCGTGGTGACAATCAAGGCGCTGCCTCCTCCTTCGCGGCTACAGGCCACCTTGCCGTCGCCGGTGACGCCCGGCTTCAAGTTTGCGACAAGCAAGTATCCGCCGACTGACGTGGTGGCTCAAGAAGGTGACAGCCAAAAGGTACGTGATATGAACTTTTCCCCCCATCTTTCAGCGCTTGTTGGAGCAATGTATGTGGCAAGTGAGAATTTATGACTGACCGTGTGAAGGGCAAGGAGAAAGAGAAAGAGAAAACCACCCCCAAGGTAAGTGAAAATAAGTTTTTCTGCATCTGCATCTGCTTCTGCGTTTTCGGGAGGATTTGGGATTGAGCGTGGGACTGGAAAGGATTTGTCGACTGACGGTACGAAGGGCAAGGGCAAGGGCAAGGGCAAAGATAACTCTACCAAGGTACGTGATGGCAAGTATTCCCTTTCACTTTCTGGGCCGCCAGGGGATTTTGGAGTGGAGGAACCAACAAACACGCCACAAGACAAACTTTCGTCGACTTACAACCTGAAGGGTAAAGAGAAAGACGTCAAGACCCCAAAGGTACGTGAAGACGAGCATTTTCTTTCTGCGCCACGTTTTCGACGGGAGGAAGGCCAGCGGGGTGTTTTTTGGTCGGGTCATTTGGAGCGGAAGAAGGGACCTAAGTTGAGGGGTCATAGTAAGGGCGAGGAGGAGATGTGGTTGAAAGAACAGGAGGAGTTGAAGGAGGAGCAGGACCGGGCCGCGGCGAAGAAGAAGGGAAAGAAGAAGGAGAAGAAGGATTGAGGATGCGAGTAGTTTCTGAGTACTACGCTCGCAATTTCTCTCGAATGCTTAGGGATATAAACTTCGACTTCACTTCAGGCTCCTATGCTAGCAAGGCATGATCCGTGAGGATAGGTCAAGGACGAAAATACCGCACTTACAGAGCATTTTCTCTTTCACCTCACTAGCGCCACCCTCAACTCACACTTTTATACTGTGCCCTCCCCTCCTAAAACCTTTCTTTCTTTTCCCTGCTAACCTACGATACCACCACAACACCACACATCCAAAGTAAGTCATGCCGTGAGCTCCAGTCGCGTCAATCATAGGCTAAAGAGCTTCCCAGCATCCATCTAGCATCGCAAACATGCCAGTAAAGTGGACACCCAAGCTTGACGCCATCGTAAGAGACCTCCAACCTCCCCCGTCTTGTCCGATCCAAAGACTAAACAACTCCTCCAGCTCATCGAAGGAGTTTTCGAAGCGTACAACGTCTCGTTCTCCAAGAAACTCACCGAAAAGCTTGCTGCGCGGATCCAAGAGACCGGCATCGGTACGACCAACCCACCAACCGCCGCCCACCCACCATTATCTCATCCACCTACTAATGCGCACACATAGAATGCACTCCCAAGGCTGTCGAGGGTCGCCTTTATGGCTGGAAGAAGAAGAACACGTCCGCTGCCAACGGTTCGACTTCAGCCAAGAAGATCACCACTACGCCCAAGAAGCGGGCTGCACCTGGAAGTGCAAAGTCGACCAGCAAGAAGAGGCCCGCGTCTGATGACGCCGACTCTGATGCCATCGAGTCGCCCTTGACGGACCGTGGCAAGCGCATGTGTACCACACCTGGTACTTCGTACGCGAAGAGCGAGGTATTTGATGATGGCAAGCTCGGTCATGGCAAGGAATACGTGCCCTTTGCTCAGCGCCTGAAGATGGAGCCCAAGGATGAGGATGATATGTTGGCTGCTTGGGGTGGTGCTGATGAAGGTGAAGATGAGACCTAGATGTTTGTCCTCTGCAGCTGGGTTAGTGGGCCAGTTATGTGATGAATGCATCGCCCGGGGATCTAGCTATGCTATCATGACATGATGATTTCTGAAGCTAGATGAGAATAGTATGCATGACGGATGAATTTCTTTGATTTTGCATTTGCCATGTGCGTTATTGGGAAGTGTGGTGTTGTGATGTTCTAGGCTTTTGAAGGGAGAGGAACACATGGTTGTCTTCGGACCCCTAGAGGTTTGAAGCTGTGATGTAGGTTGAGTTACGCCGGTACCGGGATGAGTAGGAGGTAGGATCATTAAAAACAATAATCTATGGTTGGGTAGTGCTATAAATAGCGCTGGGTAGTTCCGCGATACCGTTGCAAGGGGTGTGAAGAAAGGATGGGCATGTGGGCCAGGGAATCTTCTAAACAACTGGGCAAATTTCATACAAATTTCGTCTGTGCGCTAGACACACATACTCGACCTTTCCTCACCCCCCCTTGTATAAAGTTTGGGGTGCTTATGCTTGTACTTTTGGGAACGAATGAGAAAAGCTACAGAAAATGCTGTCGTCGAACCTGTTTCTAGGGCATCTTGTGCTAAAATTGAAGTCAAAATCTCCAATTTGAGCACAATTTTGTTATTGATGATATTCTTGGTGTATTCACATATTTTACATTCATTGCAAGATTAGACACCTGAAAATGATGGAGCATTTGCTGATCATGTAGGGTACAATGAACGCGCAAGCTGTGGTTCCCATCCTACAAACATTTTTCTTCCTGTAGATCAGTACTACGTCACGAAAGCCTATGCCCTCACGCTGCTAATGGGTGCACCTGCATAGCATCGCATTATTGGATGTAAGGGTTATTTATTTAAAGTCATAATGTCGATCTTTGGGCTTGAATATGCGATCAGAAGTGGGGGCCAGTGCTTATGGCGTACAAACTCATGAAGGCACCCAATGAGAAAGCTAAAGAACCGAGCTTCACAGTCATCTTGCATCAGGCAACCTGAATGACGTAGCAGAACGTTACACAGTTTCAGCTGTCTGCTTTTACATGTGTCGATTAAAGATGCATTCCCACTGCACTTGTGCGTTTAGCATAACTGAACTCTAGTTTTCAGTATGACTACGCAACGCGAGAACCCTATTTTCTGTAACAACATTGGCCAAAATTCATCTCTTAATTGTTGCTATCCCTCGGACCAGAAAACCCAAACATGTCGCGATGTCTTCAACTACGATCCGCACATTTTCAGCGATGGACGTGGCAACGACCATTATAATGACTGCCTGTACGGCCCTGTACCTGCCTCCCAAAAGATCTTTGGCTCTTTCCTCGAGGACGGTGATTTCGACGGCAATGGGATGGCTCCAACTCGTCAATACGTTGCCTGTGCCAATGTTCCGAACATAGCCCATTATCGCAACCAGGGTGCGCTCGAGCCGGAGACTTTGTCCAAAGTTGGCCAATACGTCCCTGAAGGCATAAAGGATGATGATTTACGGAGCATCACCTTGACAGTTACCGATTGTCTGACAGCAACTTGTCGTAATTCTAGAGATCCAGAATTCTGCAACTATCGATGCTCTGGAGTTAATTTGCTGAAGAATAATACGACGCCGAATATGAATGGATTGCACGACTGTATGAAAGCACTCTGTAACTCTGGGGAAAGATCTTTGCCTTTTGCAGATGCAGACGTGGTTGGAATTGGAGTAAGTAGAGCATTTTCGTATTTATTGACGCCAATCTAAAAGAAAAAAGGTATTTGCTTCATACATCATGCAATGTATAATTGTTGTGATTTTATGGTTCCTCTTCACCTTGCTCTCATCGAGACGAGGATCAGCTTCAAAGAAGTCGATTAGGTCCGCCGAAACCAGCAAACGCAACTCGAAACCGATTACAGATCATCCAAATGGCACCTCGACTGAACCTTCAGACAAGAGGAAGCCCAAAGATAAGAGAAATTTGCCATGCCGACAGGAGAGATTTGAAGATTTACTCCAGGATTTCCACGCAACGCAATGCTACTTCAGCGGAACCATTCAAATCGCAGCACTTACCTATGGCATATTTGACTCTAATATGCTGATAACATTCATGCTTATCCCTCTAGCGACAAATGGCATCTTGCCGGTCGTCTTTACACTGGTTCTGCTGTACAGCTGCAATAGAACGGGACTAGGCGTCATAATCCTGACTACTCTATGTTGGGTTCTCTCATCACTAGTATACTGGACTCTATATACGAGCATTGTTTCAATCAATGATAATTTAAGGAACCCTTCTCGACAGGGTAATGCTTATCGACAGTTTTACTACAAGCTATCTTCACTCGATGCTTGCGGTGGATACTCAGCGCTTGCAGCATGCCCATCTAATTTCAAACTCGCTCGTGGGGCCATTGTTACTGAGTCGCAAAAGCTTCGAGTCCTGACACCAATCATCTGGACCTTTTCGACAGTGTGCTTCCTAGCAATCTTAGGAGAGAAGATGTTTGGTAACAGGGTCCCAGAGAAATGGCACAGGATTGGACGGCCTGGGTATTATTCTGTGGAAAATGGCTCGCAGTCAAAGGAGTCCACTCCCATTCAACCGAGCGAGACCCGACGAAACCGATTGTTCACCATCAACAAGATTTTGTATGTGCTAGCAACGGTATGTTTTCTTGCAGGAATAGGCATGCAGCTATCACTATTATCAATCTCTACTTCTCTGAAGATGACGGACCGTAAGAACTGGTCATTTGGACAGGTTGTTGCAGTCACAATTTGGATTCCCCCGATATTGGGATATATCTATCGAGAGCTGGGAGTATTGATTGGAAAGCTCAAGTCCGCACGGAAGGAGAAGAGGACCCAAAATGCGCAATGAATTCACCTTGAGGGCATCAATATACCTAGGCAAATGGTTGGAACGAAGTTGCACGAGACTGCAGCTAACTTCACTATTTCGTATACACTATATTCGGATACAATTTCGCGATCCTTCCGTCAAATATAGATGAGTTCACAGAGTTGATAGGTCGTATTACTTTGAAACTGCGAGCGTGATGGGGGCAGACTCAGGCAGAAAGGAATCTTCATCAGCGGGGTTGAACATTTGAACCTTGGAATTATGTATCAATACCTCATTGTAATGCTCTTAACCTAAATTCTTTTAGTGTAGACTGTCTGGCGGCCAGGAACATTACAAACATTTAAATTCTACCATCTTAAATGAGCTTATATGAGAGAACAGCATAGCTGTAGTTTAATAGATAAGTTTTTTTTACTTAGAAAGAGTACAGTATCTGAAATGGCAACTAACAAAAATCCGAGCAGTAGATAGGCTACTGTATACATACCTTTCTAGATACGTGATCCTCAAGCGTCGCGCCATATACGCCGCATACACCAGGTAATACCTAATCAGCACAGTCTCACCCAAAATTTCTAGCTAAAAACTCGCGGTATAGCGTCAGCACGGTGTTGTTGCCACATATGCTAACATAGCGTCCTCGCCGCATAGGTATTACTGATCGCCCTATCGCAAAGTCTTACTGCTAGCGACACCCCACCTCATGCACTACTGTGTCTAACCTTACCGCACAATCTGCACATTACTTTATCTCTACAGCAGCAGGTACACACACACACACACACACACACCTATGTCTGCGCTAAATACCGGCCGAGCATTGCTCCAAGTGTGCAAGCAGGGCCCCTTAGCAGACGTTAAGGCCTGTACCTCTCGGGTGCTGGCCATCTCCAATATCAAAGAAACCAATCCGCCAATGAAGACGGCAATGGGCACGGCTGCCTACGCTGGCTATACTAACAGTCTTCGCCACCTTATGGCCAGCCTCCCTAGGGGTCACTAGCAGGGTTCTTCGAGTCCCTGGGACCCGATCGTCCTCCCTCCCTTCGACAGTATCCCTTAGGAATAGCGTTCTGCAGCAATATCCAACTACGTTGTATATCCCGCTGCTGCTGGAGGTGCGCCCGACGTAATGCAAGCACTTGTAGACTTTGGCCTTGCGCTCGATCACGAGGTAGAACGAATGGGGTCGCCGCTCGGCATAGCCATTACCTACCACAAGCTTGACCTTATACGCTTTCTACTCGCCAAGGGTGCAGACCCAAACAACGAATATTCATTTCCAATCATATCCTTACTCAACAAGGCCGCTTCGTTCGGGTCGACAGTCATCATGCAGTTGCTTCTCGACCACGGCGCAGCCGTGCAAGGACCAATAGCCTTACAGGGCGCTGCAGAGGAGGGTTGCATCGATGCCGCAGAGCTCCTGCTTGAGTCGGGCGCTGATGTGAACAAGGTTCTCCGCTGGAACCTGTCTGACCGTGATCTGGACGTTATAGGCTCTGCCATCCATGTCGCAATGCGGCACAATCAAGAGGCCATGGTTGAATTCCTTCTACGCCGCGGCGCGAGGCAGGACTTACTGGACGGTGACCGGACCACAGTAAAAGCGCCGGCTGCAGAGAAGGGAAACCCTAGAATCATACGTCTGCTGCAGAAGCACGAACCTAGCCGTCCTAGAGATGCTTTGTAGATAGACTGTAACCTATTTAATTTGTTATAGCTAGACGCGAACTCGGTGTACCCATTTGGCTAATACTATTCATCAGTGAAAATTTCACAACTTCACGGTCGCTAGACTTGGTCGTGAAAGCCCCTTCAACGAGTCGAGTTGTATGGGAATGCAGATCTAAATGGGAGGTAAATTTCTTTTGATACTTGTATTTTTTGCCATTTGTGTGAGGTCTGCGTACCAGCAGAGGGGTACTTTGCCAAGATAACCGGTCAGAAACCGGTGAGCTACTTATGAGGCCAGTCCTCACCTACGTTAGAAGAATTCTACCGGCCCAAGATGCATGTAGTGGTAAGGTAGAGGAAGCTAATACGACTAGGTGTTCGCACCGCATACCGGTCAAAATTGCTCAACTTCAACGTCTCTTTCGCGCTAAAGGTATACAGTATAGGCACGTCGGGTCGCATCCCTGTGGCGTAAACTCGGTTTTTGATCTATTAAACGGCCGAGATCAGCAAATCGCGAGTCCGTAATTGGTGAATTTCATACTTTACGCTACAAAGATGTGAACCGACGTGCCTATGCTGCGTGGATATCTGCCACGGTCACCGGTCAGGCATCTTGGCCCGTGCGGTGAGTTGCGACCACCGAATCTTTGGATGCCTAGTACTTTGCACTGCAACTTTAGCGTGGAAGAGTCGCTCCAAGGCAGGACACATGCAGCTAATTAGACCATAATTCCTTTTGGAATAGTTCTTTTAAGTTGGGAGTTATAGTACAATTAAATTAAATCTCCTAGAGAGTAAGGCTTTCAATCTTTGATAAGAAGTTACAAATAGTAGGTAGTAGAGGTTAATAAGACTAGTTTGCAATTACATAAGTGTACAACATATGCTGTTTAGATACAGTGCTTGGTCTAAATAGGATCTAGAAGCAATTTAGATGGGCGTCCGCACACTCGTTGTTAAGTGGTAGCTGGAAGGCAATAGTACTTGCCGTAGGCTACAGGTGACAGCGAAGGGATAACAGTAGTATTTCAAGCGTAGGCTCTAATATGTAAAATAATACTTGCGGGATCCTTCCCGCAGGCACAGGGCCCTCTATGCGCTGGTGTAGCGCACTGGCCACACTCTAGACTAGCATTACGAATACATCGGGCTTATTAAGGATGTTTGTTACACTCGCAAGGCAGAGAGGCCTAATTGATTCTGCCTTGGAGCGACCCTTCCACGCTAAAGTTGCAGTGCAGGTTATGCAAGTGCTATGATATGCATGGAGACCGTAGTCTAAGTCACGACAGAGTAATGTGTGGGGGTGCGGGAATGCACTGCGACTTTAGTGTGGAAGAGTTACTCCAAGGTAGAATCGATGCGGCAGCTCAATATATAATTGGATTATAATTCCCTTTGTAACGGCTCCTTTACGCTAAAGTTGC
The DNA here is from genome assembly GCA_028456385.1 of Ophiosphaerella korrae. Lineage (NCBI taxonomy): Eukaryota > Fungi > Ascomycota > Dothideomycetes > Pleosporales > Phaeosphaeriaceae > Ophiosphaerella > Ophiosphaerella korrae. The sequence continues at coordinate 174,588 of JALNQF010000027.1, read as the reverse complement.
AGTGCAAGCACGCCTGCGTGGGTCCAAGTACACGACGTAGCGCGGGTCCATTGATGATGCACTTCACTGCAACTTTAGCGTAGAAGAGTCGCTCCAGGGCAGAATCGATACAGTAGCTCAACATATAATTGGATCATAATTCCCTTTGTAACGGTTCCTCTACGCTAAAGTTGCAGTGCAAGTCAAGCCATTTGCCGCAGACATGCACTTAGGCCCTGTTTGGTGCGCGCGTGCGGACGAGGCCAGTGCAACCTCCAGTGCACCTCCAGCACGCAGGTAGTAGTACCGAGTTTATAGCCGAGGCCGTCCCTTAGCGTGAGCTTAATTTTGGACAGAATTGAGGGTCGTGTTTGGTAACCATCTAGGTCCAGTGCAATCCTAGTCACGTGACTTTAGAAATATTCAAGATATAAGCTATAGGACGATAAATAGTTAGTCACGATGAAAAAAAACCAGTCACGTGACTGTACTGGAGTGTTGAGGGAGTGTGCTGCTGGTCTAGAGGTGCAGCACAATTTACAACTCCTGTACACCCTTAAAACGGTATAGGTAGGGTCAATTTAGCATTTGTAGGGGTGTTAAATTGGGTGGCGTACCTAGCGCCAGTACACCTGTGCTGGTGCACTGGAGTCGGCGGCAAATGACTTGACTTGCACTGCAACTTTAGCGTAGAAGAGTCGCTCCAAGGCAGAATCGATGCGGCAGCTCAACATGCAATCGGATCATAATTCTGTGGCGTATCGGACTTGCACTGCAACTTTAGCGTGGAAGAGTCGCTCCAAGGCAGAATCGATGCGGCTGCTCATGTGCAATTGGATAGATTGTAATTCCTGATAACAGCTTTTCCACGCTAAGAGTTGCAGTACAGTAAGACTGAGTTCGGCTGGGGTCAACTGAGTTTTGGGGTCCCAGCTGATTCCCACTGCTGGACTTTCCCACAGCCAGCCTTTCTGTCACCACAACTCACTGCACCCCAACAAGTCCACGCCCAAAAAACAATCAAAGTATCAGACTAAATCAAACATCCAATCTCTCATTACTATCACACAATCTACCCCACAAAAATGCCTCCAAATCCAACCACGCTAAAGGCACCATATAAACCCACCCAATCTCCCTCGCTCCCGCCGTAGCAAAATGGAAACCATAAACCCCACGATAGATCCAACCCGTACGTAAACGCCTCACCATGCCCCAAACCCAATACCACCACCTTACCCTTCCCCCTCCAAATCACGCCACATAAAACAACTTGACCGCGCCCAACACCCTCTTCCTACAGAGCGGACAAACCTGCACCTCCTTCGCACACCCCAAACAAGCCAGGACATGTCCACAATCATAAAACGCCGCCTCGGCCTCGCCATCCCAGCAAATCCTACAAAGACGCTCCGCCTCCTGCGCATTCTTCCAATGCGTCACGCCCTCGCCAAACCGCTTGTCGCATTTCCAGCCACCAACATACGTATTGCCGGTTGCGGCCTCGACAAAGGTGCCAGAGCCGTGTTGGGTGTTGTCGGCCCAGTCGCCGTCGTAGGTGTCGCCGTTCTGGAAGACTAATAGGCCGTGGCCGTGGCGGGAAGCGAGGCGGAAGGCGCCGGTGTAGGTGGTGCCGGAGTGGGACGTGAGGGTGCCGTGGCCGTGGCGAAGGCCATTTTTGATATCGCCCTTGTAGAACTCGCGGGAGAAATAGCTGTGGGTAAAGTGACCGGTGAGTTTGTGGGGGAAGTTGCGTGCGAGGGCGCGGAAAGCGAGGTAGGGTTGAGGGTCAGCGAATTTGGCGGCAGAGGCGAGGGTGGAGCGGAGTTCGGGGGAGGTGGGGAGGGATGCGATTATGATGGTGCCGTTGGGGAGGTCGAGTTGAGCAAAGGAGCGGCGGTGTTTGATGGGGCGGGTGTTTACTAGTTCTTCTTCCTCCCAGAGCTCGATTTTGCGCTTGTCTTCTAGGGGGTGGCCGAGGAGGGTTACGACTTTTTCGTCGACCCTGGTGGACTTTAGACAGAAGTGTGAGCCGCGGGATTCGAGTACCTGCTTCTCTGCGTTCCATAGTTTCAAGAGGAAATAAATCTCCTCTGGCGGTGGGTCAGGAGTGCGAGCTCGCTCGGGCGGAGGTGGCTGAGCAGGTTCGACCGGAATGTCGATGGGCGGCGGAGGTGGAGGTGGAAGTGGTAGGTCTTCTTGTGTGCCACCCATCTCGGTATCACCTGGTACTACGCGTTCCTCTGGCACAACCACATCAACCACGGGAGGATCGGGTATGTCGGCCGACTCAACTTCTACCATTGGTGTATCGGTGGTGATCTCTTCGGGTAGTAGTAGTGGTGGTGGTGGTGGTGGTGGTGAGGAAGTTGTGAGAAGAGTGTGAGTATCAGCTTGAGGTGCCGGGGGTTCTACTGGAAGAATTGCCGAGCCATCGGGCTCACTCATCGGAGTATCCTGTGTAGGTATTTCCGGTGGAGGAACTGGCTGCTCTGGATCAACCTGAATTGTTTCTGCTTGCATCTCGACTACTGATGGTGGCACTGGAGGAGCTTCTTCTGGCTTAGGGAGCTTCTCGTTCGGCTTGGGTACCTCAGGCAGCTCGGCAAAGTCAAGAATATGGACCCAGATACGATGACAGGGAAACGGGGAGTCGGAAAGCTTCCACTCCTTGTTATTAGCATAGTGATCATGGCCAGATCTAGCGTAAGAGGTCCTGCCAGCATCTAGTAGTCGTGGTCGACCTAGAGACCCGCTGATTGGATCGAGGAACCAGAATAGCACCTGTCGACGATCTTGCACATCTGGAAACAGTGCTGCTAGTGTTTCAGCTATTGTAGCGCTTGAAGAATCGCTTGCAAGTTGCACATTGTAGACGTGTTCCGGCTTGTCCGTTTTCCACTTCGGGTCATATGCATTGAAGAAACCAGGACCTTCGTGCGCTTTAAATATCCGAGAATCAATGACTTGGAAGTCAAGAAGGTTTGGCGTTTCCTTCGCGTCCACCGCAGGTTTCATCTCCGCAATGTCGTCGGTCGCGGGTGTTACTGCCGGCGGGGGATGCATGTGCGGTGGGACGAGCGAAGCTTTCTCTTTCTCCACCTCTGCATGTATCCATTCAGGAACGGCCCATGATTCAGAGTCGGCATCAGATATAAATGCCTCTTGCGCGACATCATCGCGAATGTACATGGCGATGTACGCAGTCGCGTCATTACCAAAGATCTGGGCTTTTCCAGGCCTTCCCTCATGATTTTGAATTGCTTGTTTTTGAGTGAGGCACTTGACTTGATTCTCTTCCTTGCTGTCTGAGTAGCTGTACCATCGAGTTCCGGGCCCCTCAGGTCGGATGACGGGATGGTACGCGTAGGATTCGAGACTCTGCTTGTGAACAACGAAACCATACAGAGTATAACTGGTGTTATTCACACTTAGCTTTTCGTCCAAGGTGACCTTATTCAAGACCTTGACATATGAGCGTGTCTTGGAGTCGAACAACTGCCGGTCAAGCTCAATGGTCAGGAGCTGTGGTAGGGGCTGGCTGGGAGCTAAGAAATTCGTCGACTCATTAACTGCTGCTTGCATAGTCTCCATACCGACCACTGGTACACGGTAGGAGGGGACCCAAGTACAATAGTCGCGCTTTGTTCCGAAAAGAGACTGAAGTGCTTCAGCTTGGGTAGTGTTCTGCAGCTCTTCCTCGAGCTTCGAACGCAAAATCTCCCACACCTCAATGACGTCGAGTTTGTCGAAGCGTTCTTGAATACCATACCACTCCAGAGCATCCAGCAGATCTTCCAAAGGAATGGCACCAGCCCCAGGGTCTACTTGTGTCCGAAGCATGTACAAAACCTTTTGTAGTGCGGCAATAAGCGGTTTTGGTTGGACGAAGGGTTCCTCATCTGCGTCGGGCACCGTGATACTGTATAACATTTTTCGGAAAGGTTTGAAGAGCATCCACGACGCAACTGCGGAGATCATGTTACCGCCGGGAGCGTTAGCATCTTCAGCCAGGGCGAGCGATTGTAGTCCTGCCATGGCAAAGCTGTCCCAAGGGTTGTCCCGGCTATGATGCTCCCACAGGCAATTAGTCTCGTCATTGACGATGCGAATATAGGCAGTGAATGCTAGCTTGTCGTCTCGTAACAGCGCAGACCGATGGCCTCGCAATCGGGTGGCAATATCGTAGTATGGTCCATAGAATCGCGTCCATCCCCAGTCGGGTGAGCTACTGCAGAAACGATGCAGAGCGGTCTTGGAGTAGTTTTCGCGAGGTTCTGTAGGATTGAACAGTACAACACTCACCTGTGCTGCCACGCTCTTGCGCTTAGGCACAGTCTTGGACCCCAGAAGTGGTAAAGGAGCGTGTTGAGGTTCGGCACAGGTTTCCAGGGTGGTTGATGCAATTTCTGGTGTGTGCTCACTGGTCTCCATCTTGTCCTGGTCTTTGCTTTCTTCTTTGGGTGCATTGTGTGCTTCAGCGGGTTTGTTGCCACCGTCATTATCGTCCTTCTTTGTCGGATCCATTACGCTCAGACACTCGAGATACACGCTAAGATGTTCTGAACCGTTCCCCTTAGGATAGAACTTGATCTGCCACTGATGTCCGCCAACAGTGACGATGTCTGATTTCATGACAAGTTCGCGATTCGGATTCTCTCGCGTGCCGTTGTAGGCATCGATGATCCAGTTGATGCGTCCCGTTTCGCCTGCAGTGTATTCTGGCTCCTCCAGTGGAAGGAATGCCTTGCTTTCCCAATATTCGTGGTCAAGAGCACTGTGTTCTGTCGACCCCTCAATCGCCTTCAGCTCAGCTTCGTCTGGTGACGAGGTATCCTCCTCGATTGGGCGCCATGGCTGCAGGCCATCGTCGTCGTCAGAGGAGTCGGAGTCGGAGCGAACGGGTTCGACTGGAGGAGGGGGGGGGGGAGGGGGAGGATGCAAGGCTGGGGCGACGGGCGGTGGTGGAGGGTATGGAGAGGATGTGTCGTCTGTCTGGGCTGGTGTCTGCCTTGGGTCAGCATATCGCATCACTCCAAAGGTGCTGGTTTCACGTACTACATCTGCTGGGGGAGCTTCTGGCGGTATTTGGTCATGGCTGGCTGGCTCTTCGGCCGTCGTCGCACTATCCATTGGAGGCGATGTGGGCGTGGTAGCGGCGAGAGGATCCACATGGCCATTTGGTAGTACCGGAGTCGCGTCGGCGTCAGGCGTGGTGTCCATGGCGTCTTCATCCACGGCAGCCACTTCCACTGCGACGGCGTTGGCGGCAGACTCGTGATCGCGAGGAGGAATGGGCGGCTCCTCCGCCTGGGCAGTCGGCAGCACTTCGCTGTCGTGCATGTCTGCGTCCCGGTCGTGCCGTTGGCCCGCCGAGGCTAGTGTGGCAATGGAGGAGCTCATGTCGATATCAGCCGGGGCCTGTGTGTGGAGAAGATGATTTGGAGAGTGTGGTGGGCTCGAGAAGGGTGGCGACGAAGGTTGCTGGCTGAAGTGCAGCGGCTGCTCTACGCTGACACTCATGATTAGATAGCGAGGAGAAGGCGCATTCGACGGCGGGGCTGAGGGTTGTCGTAGGCAGTAAGACCGGCAGCAGCAGGTAAAGGCAAGGGATCAGTAGGTGAGAGGCGAGAGGTGAGAGATGAGAGGTGAGAGAGCTGACGAGGCTGCACGGTTGACGTGATCGCAGTGCTCAGGCTACACAGGCCAAGCTGGGGCCGGTGGATGGGTTGATGGGTTGCTTGATGGATTGTATGATTAGAGCGTGGAGGCGGTATGGATACAGCAAAGGCAAGGGCAGAGAGGTTGCACGCACGGGGTTGAGCAGTGAAAAAGACGAGCACGGGCGTGGCTGGAATTAAGGCTTGAGCTGTGGTTGCAGCCTACCAATGGCCGGGAGGGTGAGTGAGCAGCACAGAATGAGGCGGCATCGTCACTGCGCCGCGCTAGACCATGCCACATTCCACGAGCCAAAGGGCTGCTCCTGGCCAGCAGCGCCCTCTGCTGCCGTCTGCCTACGCTTGCTGCCTCTTGACTCATCGCGGCCAGGCTGCAGCGGGCCGTCTCCACGCCATGCGCGCCCAGGTCATCGTCACCACCATCACCACCATCACCATCATCACTATCATCACCATCGTCAACCCCCCGGGCTTATCGATTGCGAATGCTTCTCCACAAGCGCTAGGCTGACATGCCGCTAAGCCAGAAAGTGGGGACGACGGCGACGGGGGCTGCGACTCCCCTGCTCTGCATGGGTACGCGCTGCCGCCTATCGTCAATCACCAATCCCCATCCACAACGTTTCGCCTTTTCCACGCCAGCAACACACCGACTTTGCATGACCACTCCCCTTGCGCCAGCTGTGTTTATTTATTGATCTATTCCATCTACCGTGCTACTCTGGCCGTGCAAATGTGGCAGCCACAATCAGTGGGAACACCACGGTTGCTTCAGCATACACCTTGACGCTGTCGCCGTCCGGCTTGATCTTGCCCCAGCTCACGGCCTCGTCTGGCCGTGCGCCGGCGTCGCTGCCGTCAAACTCCTGCGCCGTGTTGATGTAAACAGCGCTCTCGGCGCCATTGCGCATCAGGTTGGCATTGGCAATGTGATGTTTGACGATGCCGCCGCCCAGCACCACCATGCCCGTCCGCTTTGCTCGGACCGCCATGGTGTTGATCTTGCGGATGTCTTCGACAATGTCTATCCTCAGCTGCTCTGGCGACGACTTGAAGGTGTGGAAGTACAGCATGTCACCGAGACTCCCGTCGGTTAGCGCGGGGCAGAAGACGGGGATGCTGTTCTTCCATGCCCAGTAGTAGACGGACCGCTCGTCGTTGATCTCCCTGCCCAGCCGATGGATAACCTTGCTTGGGGTCCAGTGCAGCGGCTCGTCCGTCTTTTTGCTGGCCTCCTGCTCCTCGAGCATCGTGTCTAATATTGGCACGACCCAGTCTTCAAAGGCGCAGTAGTTGCTGTTGGGCACAACCAGGTTGCCGATGCGGTTCATCCCCTGTTGGCGCAGGCCGGCGCCGGGCGTGGAGAAGGAGCCAAGGTACGTCGGAGCCAGGCACTTGATAAAGTCCTCCTCGACGCCGCCCGCCGTGGTGACGATGGCGGCGACATGGCTGTGCTCGACGAGATAGCGCAGCGTCTCGCGCAGGCCCGACGAGATGAGGTTGGACGTGTATCCCAGGAAGACTGTGGTGCCTTGGCCTGTTTCGGCGTCTTTCCACGCACGCTGTCAGCTGTTAGCAGGAGCAGCAGGGGCAGCAGGGGCAGCAGGGGCAGCAGGGGCAGCAGGAGCAGCAGGAACACCAAAACGGGCTGCAACAATGCTGTCGCTGCTAAATCCGGCTAAATTGTTTCAAGCGGCTAGCGAGCAGGCACAGATATTTTCCGACGGGTCTCGGCGCGCACACGGCTGCACGCTGCACTCACCATTTCGTTGATGATGCGCACCGCGTCGGCGACGGCGGTGGCCTGGAAGCCCATGGCGCCGTAGCCGGCGACCAGCTCGTCGACGGTGATGCTGCGTGGCGGGCGGTGGTAGTGGTTGAAGTCGATGCCGAGCACTTGGCGCGAACCCTCGGGGATGGGGGCGGAAGGCTTCAGGACCGCCTCAGTGGCGGCGGAAGGGGCTGCAGACATGACGGTGCCGCAACAGCGAATGGGATGTGCGCTGGGCAGCGGACAGGCCAGATGGGTGCGCTGGTGCTCGTGAGATAGTGCTCGTGAGATTGCCCCTCCGCCGAGGATGGGATGGGCAGCGATTGCTGGGGGCGCCGTGGCAGGCGTGATTTCTTCTGCGCTGGTTCCTCTCCCCCACATGAGCCAGAATGCGCTAGCCTAGCCTCCGGGTCGATCCAGAGGGTCGCGCTGCTGGACTCGGCCCCTGCGAAAACCAAGCCCCGGCGGGCGAAGCAGAGCGCGGGCTGCCCGGCCAGGCAAGACGACCAGACACAGGCAGGCGGCCGGCAGCATCTGCCCCCAATCCGCAGTGTGCGAAGCCGGTGCCGCTGGCCGCCGGGCGTTCCCTGCAGCTCGTGGTATTTCTCCTGCGCAGCCTGGGAGCCTGGCCTGGGCCACCCTCCCCCCGGCCCCGCGCGTGTGATTGGCCACGCAATTCAAGATGTCGCGCTGGCCAATCGCCGGCCGCCCCAGACGGCGCCTCTCGCGACAGGGGCCGTTGCATTTCGACCTTGCGTGCATGGCAGAAGCGAACCGCGTCCGTCATGGCTTGTGCGCTTCTGCTCTCTGTTTCCAGCGTCCTGCTCTCGTCGACGCTTCTCCATCACCAGCCTCACCTCCAGTCACCCGACCCCCTCTGCGACGACACGATGCCGTCCGCCTGCACCACCATCACAGTGCCCGGCTAGACTCGCACGCATCTGCCTGCCCCTTGCCCGCCCAGCATCCTGCCGCCTCACGTGGTTGTGGGCACGCCGACCCTCCCTCACCCAGGAACCCAGCGCCACGTCACTGTGGACGCTCTTGCACCGCCTGCCTCCAGCGCTGCGCTTCCCCTGGCCAGCCCCAGCGCCGCGAGCCGGCTGGACGCGCGCAGCAGCGACCCTCTCGCCGCCCGCTGCTGCTGTGGCAGACAACGCGCCTCGCAGCCGTGCAAAGGACGACTGACGACGGACGACTGCACCAGATCTCATCTCAGCCCGGTGCCGAGCCCAGGGCGGACACTTGCCGCGCACGGCCCCTGCGCTGCCCATCCGCGCTAGTCCCCGATAGGGCCAGTCCCAAACAAGGACGTCGTTTGACGTGCATCCGCCCGCCTGCTGCCATTGCGAACACAGCATCCACGCCATCCCTACGCCCTCGCTCTTGCGCAGCCCTCGACCACCCCTGCACCAGCCCGAGCAGCCACGCCCTCTTCTCGGGCTGCCCACACAGAGACCGCGCCCGTTGCCGGCCCTCCTCGTCCGTCCACATAGGTACACGTCTGCTCGTGCCGCTGTCGCCCATGCAGCCACAGGCCCGTCTCATACCAGACCACGCCCACCATGTCCGCCAATCGATACCCGGACAACAGCCGGTACGCGCGTGACCGGTCGCCCTACCGCAGGCCGTCCGCCTTCAGCGCCGGCTACCCTCCGCGGGGCAGCGAGCCAAACGGCAGGCCCAACCCAGAGCCCGGCGGCTTCCCGCCTCGAGACACGCCCCGAGGCCCCAAATCGTCGCTGGGGGACCCTCCGCGGGGCCCGGCAGCAGGGCCTTTGTCGAACCCTCCCTCTGCGCCCCGCGACGGGCGCGGCCGAGGGTTTGCCGGCCGTGGTGAGGATACTCCTTTGCGGTCTGCGCCGCCTCTGAGCAGCGGATCAGCAGCCAACTCCCATAGTTCATGGAGAGCTGACCGTGAGCGAGATCGAGACCGCGACTTCGACCGCAGGGAGAGGCGTGCGACCCCCCCGCGACGATCGCCTATCCGAGACCTGAGAGACCCTCGCGATCAACGGGACTTTCCTCCTCGAGACCTTGATATTGGCCGCGCACGGCGCAACTCGCGAGACGGCCCTCTCTCGGCAGGGTCGACCTATTCAGACCCTCCTCTTGGCGCTGGATCGACGTACCGCGGTAGTGGCATCGTCCGTGGTCGAGGTGGGAGAGACTTCGCAGGCCGAGGCCGGCCTTTCCATGACGACCGCGATAGGCATCATGACCGCGCATGGCGGCCGCGAAGTCGTTCTCCCCCTCCGGTCCGGAGAGAGAGAGACATCAGAGAAGAGCGACGAGACGACAGGGATCTGGACAGACGAGATCGCGACGATCGGAGGTTTGTTCCACGAGAGTACGATTCTTACATTGGTCCTGCCGGAGCGGCAAAACCTGGCGCCCGCACATTAGACACCCACCGTGGTTCAGGTCCATCTGATTCCCGGTACGTACCTGGAACACCCACTGGCCCCGCACCTCATGCTTCGCACCACGCATCACCCTCAGACCGGCCAGGGTCGCAGGTCGACTCTTATCCTCGACGCCCTTCACTAGCTATTGATCCGTCAGCATCGAAAGACTCCCGTCGAGATCCTGGAAAGGACGATGCCTTGTTAGCTAGCCGGGCTGAAGCGTCAAGAGAACGATACGCTCCACGTGCTTCGTCGCCGCCTGCAGCCGTTCCGGCCTTTGGATCCAATGTCTGGAGGGCCCCTGCACCCGATGCCAAGCCAAGCATTTCTAGTATACCACCCACAAAACCCGTCGTGCCACCAGTCTCTGCTCCTACCGTCCCTACTCCATCCACAGCTCCCGCCCCAACCCCGGCGCCTGTTCTAGCCAGCACAATACCGGTTGTCCCTACGGCGCCCAAGACGAGCGTTCCTGCCGGTCTTGTCGCCGCCCCACCTACTGGACCCAAAGCAGACAGAGTACCTGATCGGCCCACCAACGATGTAGCAGCCCATGAGAGCAGAGCAGCCATCACTGGGCCTCCACGCATGGAACCTCACTCCAACGCGCCTTCAACTATTTCTACTTCAAGTGCAACCACCACTGTTATTGAAAAGGGAGAAACCAAGGTCCCAGTCTCGCAGCAAAACTTTGCTCCTCCATCTGCACCCTCCTCAGCCATGCCTCCGTCCTCAGCTCCGATACCGCCTTCGGGGCCCGCGTCAATTTCGGTACCAGCAAGATCTCCTCCCCAAGGCCCAGCACCCAAGCCGCGTCCGCCACCTATCGCTCCACAAGCAGCTTTCCGCCCTAATGCATCCCCACAGTTTCCACGAAGTCCCTTCCCGCCGTATGCGCCCCGAGATGCATCCCCCAGTGCGTCAGCAGGTATGGGACCACGCAGCGGCGGTGCTCTCCCTGTCAGCACTTCGCCTAAAAGTCTGCCGGCCAACATTCCCACGGGACCAAAAGCTGATCGAACACCCATGGCTCCAAGGCCGCCCCAAATGTACCCTCCTTCAGATCGGCCGCCCTTCTCTGCCCCCAGAGCGCCTATCAGTGGGGGCCCAAAGAGTATGCAATGGGTAAGGCCAGGTCTCTTGCAGAATCGCCCTTCGATTCCCAGCAAACGCGAGCTTCCTAGTGAGGATCGAGGAGGCTCGTTTGGAAATGTGCCAAAAGCCCCGAGACTCGAGACTAGCGCTTCCGCTACACAGCTGCGGGGCATTCCATCAGCCAGGTTGGACTCTCTCGCTTTCCCACGAGCATCAGCCGAATTGCATAGGCCCAGGGAGCGAGCCGTTTCTGCAGAACGTTCCGTGCTTTCTTCACCAAAGCCTGCTTCTATCGAGACTAGGCGACATTCGGATGTCTTCATGGCAGAAGCGTCCCCTCGATTGGACAAGCCGCCAATTTCAGCAACGTCCTCGGCCGCTGAAGCGCTACAAGACTCTGACGATGACCTTGATCTTGACGAAGATGACATTGCTGGATCGGAAGCGAAGTACAACCGTGAAAAGGAGCTTTTGGAGGCCAAGAAGGTGGATCTGAGCGTACACCATCTCCGCGCCATAAGCCCGCTGCATGAACTCATGTTACTTCAATGTGTCACGGCGGATCATCTTCTTACGGCAGTCAATGGGAACGATTCCGAGCATGCCAAGCAGGATGTAACAATGCATGACGACATTCAATCTCCGCGACCGGTACGGGCTCCACGTGAGAGTGTAACAACTGAGCCTTTGACTCCTAGGCACGAAGACGTAGATGTTGTCATGATAGAGAAAGAAGAGAGAGCTCCTGCACCAGCAACAGTAGCACTTCGTATACGACACGGCGTATCTATAGAGCCCGATACTTCATCAGATTGTTACAGCGCGCTGCCATACTTTGACTCACGCCCCCCAACGCCATTATCAGATATTGAACAAGATCGTCCAAAGTTTTCCGAGTCCGTCATGATTGCTATCCGCAATAAAGTGCGCGAGAGTAGTGAGCCTGGACTAAGCACAGAAGATACACTGCGAGAGTACGAAGCAGTCTATCGGCAGTGGCGGCTTGAAACACGTCCATTAGACGAAGAGCGCGAGCACGAAGAACAGGAGCGACAACCCTCGGTTGAGCCAAGCCTCAAAGCTACCACTCCCGATGTTACAACTGCAGTTATGACTGGTTTGGTTGATCCACTCCCCTCTGCGACCGGACGTCGGAACCATTCTAGTCGATGGGCAACCGAGCTAGATTTCGAACTAGTCATCAAAGAGTCTCTCAAAACAGCCGAAGAGGAAAGCAAGGGGAAGAGAGAGAAAGATCCAAAACGCGCAATGGCTGATCCTGAAAAGGAGGCTGAGCTGCCAATAGAGATTGTCGAGTCGGAAGCGGAACGACGAAGATATACAGATACCAATTTCCAACGAGAACCAGGTCAAGGTATCTTTGTCTTCCACTACGAACCCCCCGAGGACGACTTCACAGAAGCAGAGCATAAAGTCATGGTTCAAAATTACAGGGATCAGTATGCAAAGAAGTGGGGCAAGTTAGCAGAAATCCTGTACAAGGAAGTTGGTACCGAGCGCACGTACAAGGATTGCATCAACCACTACTATGCTACGAAATGGAGCCGAGACTACAAAGGAAAACTCCGAAGAGGTCGTGGCGGTCGTGCAAGAGGCGGACGAGCTGGTGGTCGCGGCCGTGGAGCTATTGCCAACATGGAACGACCTGAACCAACCGAAGACGGCTTGCCCTTGCCGGTCACGGAGACTGGACGACCCCGACGCTCTGCTGCTCCCACTTTTGGAGGCCCGGAGGCTGACTGCGACTCTGCAACCACATCAGGCACGCCAGGGCGTGCGCGTAGACCGACCGATGCTGATGGTACACAGGAAAAAGCTTCAAAACGCCCAAAGGCAGTAAAAGATAAGGGTGGCCGCAAAGCGAAGAACATGCCTCTTGCAGCTGCTCCGGCTGGTTCGCCAATCAAGATTGACCGCAAAGAAAAGGGCCCTGGTGTGAAGACTGAGGACGAGTTTAGCAAGCGGCCACTTGGAGATATAGTGATACCAATGACTGTTCAAACAGGACATGTTGAAGATCAAATAGTGTTTCCTAGTGAAAATCTAGGGGCATTACCCATGAACATGATGGATCGTCCAAAGAACCAAGCCAGCGCAAGGCCAGGGCCTTCAAGCTATTGGTCAGTCTCAGAGTTGCAGGACTTTGATAAGAACGTTGCACATTTCGGCACAGACTGGCAAGCGATTGCTAATCATATGGGTACCAAAACACACACCATGATCAAGAACCAGTACCTGCGCTTGATTGAGCAGGGACGAGCAGATCTCGAGCAGGTAGCGAAGGAGACAGACATCAAACGCGATAGAGGTGATCCTTTGGGACCACCACCAACGCCCACTCCGGCTCCAAAGCGACGATACGAAAGCACTCAGACCGCACTCCCACGCCAGATTGCCCCTACTCCTGAGCAGCACAAGTCACCACTTCTGCACTCCCTTGCCCAACCGAAGACCACGCCTCCGCACACCGCACCTTCTTCGAGATTCTCGACTATTGCTCCTGTCCAGGGCAAGCCGCTAGTGCCTGCCAGCTTCCCAGCCTTGCCCGATGCTAGCCTTGCATCAATACCGCCTTTGTCGCAACAGCAGTCGCCTCCTGCCCCACCGCAACGTCCACAGCCTCAGCATCACCAGTCTTTGTCCCAGCATAAGCCGCAGCATCCTGGGCCTTTGGCTGGCTACTTCTCCTCGGACGATGTCAACCCGCGCCATGAAGTTCGGCCACCTCCGCAATCATCACATCTATCCAATAGGCTTCTGCTGCAACAACAACAACAACAGCAGCAACAGCAGCAGCAGCAGCAGCAACAGCAGCAGCAACAGCAGCAGCAACAGCAGCAACAGCAGCAACAGCAGCAACAGCAGCAACAGCAGCAACAGCAGCAACAGCAACAGCAGCAACAGCAGCAACAACAACAGCAGCAGCAACAGCAACAGCAGCAGCAACAGCAGCAGCAGCAACAGCAGCAGCAGCAACAGCAGCAGCAGCAGCAACAGCAGCAGCAGCAACAGCAGCAACAGCAACAACAACAGCAGCAGCATGTGCCGTCGGCCATGCGTACGCAAGAGCAGCATCAATCGCAACCATACCGCGGGTTTGTTCAGCACGAACGAGAGGGTCTAGCTAGAGCGGAGCCTCAACAGGAGCAAGAAAGTCAACATCGATTCAAACCACATTCGCGGCAGGTGTCACAGGAGATGAATCACCACAGGTCTTTCGGTGCTAGCGGCATACCACCGCTGGGTCCACCTGTACGCACGAATTCCGGGTTGAAATCTCCAGAGCATCGCCCGCAATCATTTCCACATGTTCGTCATCTATCCCAGGCTCAGTCGCTCAATCACCTACCGCCAGATATGCATGCTCAAGGCCATGTCAATTCTCCTAGCTCGCAGCAACAACCACCGCGGTCAGCTATGATGACACCTCCTGTCAATGTCAAGGAAGAGCCAAGACCCCCTCCGCCGTCTGCCATTCCTCAAGCGCAGGCCCCACCTCAAATACAGGCACAACATCCTCTTCATGCGCAATATAACCAACCGCCAATTCATAACACTCCGGCCCCTCCTGCACCGAAGCCCGCTGCTGAGCCAAGGAAATCGAATCTGATGTCACTTCTCAATGATGCTGAACCAGAAGAGCCTAGACGTAAAAAGGCTAGTGAACAAGGACCTCCGTCGCACAGCACGACGCCTCATCAACAAACACCTGTCGCGCCGCCTCCACCCCCGCCAACACCACAAGCGCTGCCACCGAGACGATACGATGACCCTTACAATCGACAGCAATCGTATGCTCAACAGTCGTCCCTGCCCCCTGCGTCGTCTAACAGGGCAATTGATCTCACTAATGATCAACCAGCGGGCAGACCTGGTGCGCGAGACTGGCCACAACGGCAACAATACCACCCCAACCACAGTCAGCCACAACAACCAGCGCCTCTGTCTTCTTTGCATTCAGGTTTACCGCAACCATTTAGCTTTTCCGGAAACCACCGCGCTGTCTTCGCCCAGCACAACAACCCTCGCCACCAACCTTCCCCACCACCCGCCGCTTCCTACGGCAATTCACCTCACATGCCTTCTCGTACCCCAAGCATTAGCGGCACATCTAGTCAGCCGTCGCGCCACACTCTCCCAACAAGCACATCTGCGCCCCAGCATGGCTCGGCTGCAGGTGTTACCTTGCAGCCTAATCCCTTCGCACAAGTTGATCCGGTGGGCAATAATGCGGCGGTGGGCATGCGGCCTAGTCCGCATCCGCACACGGGCCATGTGCAGCGCGATGCGGAACGTGAGCATGCGCAAGGGGTTGGTGCCGGTCTCCCGTTTTCGGGCCAGACGAACGAGCACCCTGGCAGAGGTCACGGTAACCTAGTCGATTACCGCTCTCGTAACCTACGTGAAATTCACCATGAGTTTGAGAACCAGAACCGCCACCTCGCGGAGCGAGAGCGCGAAAGGCCGGACTTGCGCGATCAACTTTCCAACTCCGCACCGCGTCACGACGAGAGATATGTGGAGCGCGCGTATTTGGCGCGCGTCGGCACGCCCCTGCAAAGACCTGAGCACACCCTTGCTAGACAAGACCACCAGGCCCCGCTGCAACATCCCCCGCATAGTTCGCTCGCGGCGAATAATCTATATGCTAGGCCCGAGGAGAGATATGGATTTTCAAGGGGGTTTGAGCGGAGGGAGGATCAGGTTCAGCGCGAAGAGTTGGCGCGCAGGGATGAGGGTGTGTTGAGAGAGAGGGAGGCGAGGGAGAGGGAGTTGAGGGATGCGCAGTTGAGAGAGGCGTTGAGACGGTCGAATGGGTCGGCGCCGCAGGAGAGGGGCGGGCATGATTGGGCGGGCGCCGTGAACAGGAGGGAGTGGCAGCAGCGCTGAGCGCATTCGTGGATGACTGCCCCCTCCCTGCCCCCCCCCTTTTTTTTTTCTTCTCCCGTTTGTTTGGAAGGGGTTTGGGAGGATTTTTGTGTTGCATGATATCCTGGTGGGTGGGAGGGTGGGTTTGTTTTGTGAGTAAGGGGCATGTACATTATACCATGAAGAGAGACGAAATGTATATCTACTTGCTATGATGAAGTTTGAACTTGGTTTTGTGGGGTTGGGTGATGGGGTGTGCGGGGTGTAGGGGTATGTGTGCATGGTGGCGTTTTTGAGTGGGCAACAGGTGAGATTCTGTGAGCACAGATTCACGCTTTCACTGCAACCTTTAACGTGGAGGAGGGCATCGTCGGACCGTGGAGACGAATAGATGCCTTATGTGGCCTACACTGCAATTCTTAGCGCCCCAGAGGGCGCTGGAGAGCTGATGGGCGTCAGGTTCCCATGCACTGCCCCCGCTAAGAAGCCTTCCACCCCGCCTGTTAATTAGGCGTGTGGGATTACCCAGGTGTTTTTGAGAGACGATTGAACACAGCGAGTTGTGAAATAGGGGGCTGGAGAGAGAGAGAGAGAGGGGCTAGGTATTCGACTGCAAGGCTGAAATGGTAGTAGCTGTAGTTTCTTTCGGGTTCAAGAGAGTGTCCGAGGAACGCGGTGCCTTGGGAAAGCTATTTATGCGCATGGCGTAGGTGCCGCTGTATCTTGTGTGAAGCTTGGAGAATGGTAACGTGGGGTTTGGGCTTTGAGTGCGGTTGGAGATGTGTGTTGGGGAACGGGATAGGATAGACGGGGTGAATAGGGATGCAGTTGTAGATGTGGATTGGGGTGTGTATGTTGGGCTGTAGAGTGGAGAACAGATGTATGCTTGTTATGTTCATGTTGGCAATTTTAGTTACATGCATGGTTCGCAGACGTATCGTGATAAAGGAGTAGTTGGGACGTGTACTTGGGCGTGTCTGCCTTGTCTCCTTCACTTCACTGTAATTCTTAACGTCACGGAGACCATCGTTGTAAAGCTTGCTGTGCGGACCATGCATATTCACCCTGGCAACAGAAAGCAGCGATTCGTTGGTTGATTGCCCCGTTCGGATTGCACTGCAATTCTTAGCGCGTCCGTACTGTTTGAGCAGCTATCCAGAATACAGAAGTGTCGAAGTACCTCGCGCGTCGGAGGTAGAGTAACAATGCTTCAAGTCCATGTCAAGTCGTACATCCAAACCCACTTTCACATCGTTATTCCTATTTTATGGCAAGGCGACAAGAAATAACATTGCGTGCTTTGATTACTTCTCAAGGATTTCTGCTACTGCAAACTTCTCCTTGACCTTCGCAACCTCTAGCGCAGTCATTCCTTTCTGCCCTCCGCCCGTGATCTTTATGTCTTTCTTCGTGCCGTTTGATAGGAGGAATTTGGCGGCTTCTAAATGTCCTCTCCCTGCAGCCAAATGTAAAGCCGACCAGCCATGGCCCCGCGTCACTTCATTGAAGTCCTGTCCTTTTGATTTCATCACTTTCAGCACTTCGACATGTCCTGTTGACGCTGCAAGCAGGAATGCCGTTCGCCCTTGATGATCGCGACAACCAAGCAAGCCTTTATCTTTGTATAGAAGATGTTTCACGGCGGTCGCTTTGCCTTTCAATGCTGCAACATGGAGAGGCGTACGTCCTTCGCTGTTCTTGATCCTCAAATCAATGCCTTCAGCTGTTAGAAGTACGTCGACAATCTTCATGTTGTCTCTTTCAGCTGCTAGATGTATGGCTGTCCAGCTTTTCGGTGTGAGCGCGTTGATAGGGTATTCCTTTTGCTGGACATATTGAAGGACTTGCTGGAAGACGCCTAATGCGACCGCCCAATGCAAAGGATTTCGCGGACCAGGGCCCATCAGGTTTTCCGGCTCTGGCTTTAGCTCTGGCTCTGGCTCTAGCTTTGGCTCCGGCTTTGGCTCCGGCTTTGGCTCCGGCTTTGTCTCTGGCTTTGTCTCTGGCTTTGGCTCCGGCTTTGTCTCCGGCTTTGTCTCTGGCTTTGGCGGAACCGGCTTCATGCTATTCTGGTGTGTGACTGCCGCGTTGTAAAATCGCTCGCAGCGCTTGTCGTGTTTGTCGAGTTCCTTCAAATACCCCTCCCATTCGTAGATCTTCAGGGCATTCTTGATGTAATTCAGCGAACTTTCTGCCGAAATCGCGAGTTGTATTGATGCTAGCAGAATCGACTTGTATAGCCCAACATAACAGCTATGCAACTGTCTCTTCAAATCCCGCATATGGCGGTCGTCGCTTTGCAGTTCTTGGATATGATCGATGCCTCTAGCATGGAGCAATGTGCAAAGCGTCACATTTTCCGCGAGCTCAAACATCGACTGTGTCTCTGCCAAATATATGTTATGCGCCTGCACTCTATGTGAGATGGTGGTCGCACGCTCAATCGGCCAGAGTGCTTACCGAGAAAACAACGAACAAGGCTGCAATAGGTAGAGCAACGAACGGCCCCCCCGCACTTGCCCCGGCCCCAACGATATCTTGTATGCCACGCATATTTTCGAAAATCCTTCCGATCTTCTCAGATGGCTCAGACGCTTTCCTTGCTTCCAAAGCTCGAGACTTCTTCTTGATATACTTTTGTAATTGTTCGTAACCATCTGGTGATCGCAAGTCCAATTTTGGCTTGCCTAGCTTCCCCCTGAGTATGTGTTCAAGTTTTCCTAGTCGCGCTTCGCCTTTCGCTTCTGCGCGAAGGTCTTGAAAGGCTTCTTCCCAAAGATCCATTGCGGGATTCCAGAATTTTTGCCTACTGAGCTTGATACGAATAAACAGCAGTATTGACTGGCGGGTTATGCAGTAGAAGGAGAGTTTTGAGTCGTGGTCAGAGCTGGTGCTTATACGAGTCTCTTCAGCGCGCCGTCCAAAGCCAAAGAGTGCACCGCCTAGTAAGCGGACCACTCAGCCCCAACGCATTATGCATATCGTGCAACTATTTTAGCGAGATCTAGGCAGCAAATTCAAGGCCAGAACAATCAACCAATGAAGTTTTCACTCCTCTATTATCGGGTTGGAACAGGTGGAATTCAGCCCCTCTCCCATAGTCGAACCTCCCAGTATTATTCTTTTTAGTATGACAAACAACATTTCTCTTATTACTAGCTCAAAGAATTAGGCGCTGTGATACTACGTCAGGCTGCATCAATGCCTAGCTAAGCAATATAAGTAGATACAGTGCCTTCGCATGGCAGAGCGTATCCTTATCAAAGTTTGGCGAATCAGAGCATAACAGCCAGTGTGATCTAGAGCCGTAATTCTTCCAACTTTGACAGCGATGCGATCCGCCGTGCGAGGGCACTGTACGTAGCTACCTGCATCCCCAACAAGATTATTTATATCTTCAACGCACGATAATCCAAAACTTTTTCCCTCGAAACCGTAACTTGATGGATAATAAACGATAGATCCATAAATATATCATGTCCACGGCATCCTTATATCACGCGAGGCTGAATAATGAGCAAAATACGGCTCCTTGCGATCTTGCCTTCCAAGAACAACACCAACTTATGCAATCCAGGCTCTTCGAAGTCAACTTAGACGGTATAGGAGAAAACTATGAAGCGCTCTCTTAGGTGTAGGGCCGTTTGACCAGGCGTTAGAAGTTAAAGTGCAATAGAATCAAAATTCCTGTTGCAAGGAATGGGTATAGGGCGCTTATGAGATTACGCCCGACCAATCACAGTCGATACGTTTGGGTGGATGCTATTTGCATCAATGGAGTTGACAATATTGAAAAGAGCCAGCAAATTCCTCTGATGAAGCGGATATATTCTAAAGGTATTCAAGTTGTTATATGGCTGGGCTATGCAAGATCTGAAGACGCATCTGCCATTGTGCAATCAATGAGCTTACCTCTGATGCTTGAGGGCTTTTTCAAGGTTCATCATGTAGAAATAAATGATGATAACTGGAAAGCTCAAACATTACAGATGCATGATAATTTTCCTTGGAAAGCATACAGGAAACTCCTGTACAGGCGATAGTTTGAGCGTGCATGGTGTCTGCAAGAAGTCCTACTTGGGAGTAATCAGATATTCTATTGGGGAGACCAGGAGTTCCATTGGATGGGTGTTCTTCTGATTGCATGGTGGCTGGATGAGGCCGGCTAGAGAGTGAAGCGGTATCCGGAACCTGTACGGAACTTCAGCGTGACTCTAACGCACAATATTATAGATATGTCAAAATTGAAGAAAAAAGTGGGTATCATCACATAATAAAAGGCGAAATAACTAATCGGAAGTTAAAGTTATTACTCGTCGCCGGCTACGGTCCTGACATATTGCGTGAAGTTACATTGTCTCTGGGATTGCCGCAAAAGAAGTAATTAGACGAGAACGGGAATGTTGTAGGATGGGAAGCAGTTAATACGTCATGCAAAGTCGGGCAATACAACGATAAAATCTCAATAATTAATCTAGCTTACTGCAGATGGTAGTCCGAGGTCAGTTTGTGAAGCGCAGACAAATTTTTAGGATATTCAGACTACCAATGGCCCAGATATGGGCATGCGTTCTTTGGCTGCATCTCAAATGGTCTGAAGTTGGGCGCAGATGTTGTCATAAAAAGTACCGGCCCGGATCTGGGACACCCTGATATCAGACATAAAAGCCTCGTAAGGTGTGATAACCTTGCTTTCAAATCAGAGGAATTCAAAATGGCTTTGCTAAGACATCTCATTATTGTATGTTTGTTCCACATGTATCTCTCACATCCTGTCTCGGCAAGGCCTGCGGATGTATCCTCTCCCCTGTTCTACCAGAATGATGGCCCTTTGGGGGAACCTGTGACGATTGGGCAAAATTCCTTTCCTTCGACATATTTTACGCGGCGCCAAAACACAAGATCGACAACGAGAGATAGCACAATTCCCTCAAGTTGTCCCTCTGTAAGAAGAACCTGAAATGTTCACAAACTGGGTTGCGGTAGCAAGGGTACTAACTTATATTACTCTTAACTATCAAAAATGGAGGCCTTAGTAATAGGCCTTGCACTCCTTGGTACTAGGCAAATACTTTTATCCTCTCGAAGAACCTAAATTGAACAAGATGTATCATGACAATTCGCCTCGAACATGCTTGTAGCTTTCCAGAACTCCATTGACGTGCATCCATCCGAAGTGGAGCAATACTTGTGACGGGACAATATCGTCTCCTCAGGCGTTCAAAATCATTAAGTTAATTAACATCCCTCCCACGTAGCAAAAACCCCCGTTACCGAAAGTATTTCAAAATTCAGATGCCTCGTATCTCTCCCCAACAGTCCAAACAATCTATGTTCGACGGCATATATCTTTGGTGATAGACATTCTCGACACTCAAAGTATAACTGAAAATTACGGCGTCGTTATTGCGCTATCAAATCATTCCGTTTAACACGTCTTGTATCGCTCCCACCTTACACCAATACTATAGCATGACAGCTTGGGGAGTTTTTTTTTTTTTTAAAAAGTTCGGGGGGTCAAAGCGGAAGACTGATATTTCAAATGATGTATCTGAGATTTTGAGCAGTGTAGACATGAAACTGTCACCAAAAAAATGGTTCCGCGCTTTCGGGTCTAGAGCACATCGGAAAGGCCTTGCATGAGCTGCCTTAGGTTAGCTGCACTAGTGTATTGTATTTTAAACTACTCACAACCTAGAAGAAGTGTGGCGCCGTTCTCGAAGTATCTATCAACAAAGGACTGTTTTTAGTCGTCAAACTTAGGGTGTGCAATATCGCTAGGCGTTCCTCTCGTGCGTGTTGCACATTAGGTCGTCCGATGGCAGCTTTTTTTAATCATGCAGGAATAAGGGTAAAATAACGAAAGACGTGGTGCGAAGTAAAGGGGCCACGATGCCTATTGTATCTAAAAATTTGTTCGCATCTTTCTCCGATGATTCCGGTCAACAATCAGTCAACACTTTGCTTTCTCGCACTGGGTACGCCTCCGTTGAAGCTGAGAACATTATAGGAGAGGCAGGCATTCAGCCTGAAAAGAAATGGTTCCAATTTGGTTACATGAGGATTGCTCTAGCACTATATGCAATTTAAGCTCTCTGTCGTAGAGTGGCTTTCCGGGTCGAGAAATGGCTTCTCGCCAACACTTATAACTCTACGTCTAGATCGGTGGCCCTGGCCTGCTACATCATACGTAGCGCTATGAAATACACTTCGATTGTCCCAAATCGCTTGTGATCTGTTACTTCTGATAATCCTACAGGAAAAGCTAAAGCGAGATGGAAGACCTATCGACATCATAAGGATTCATCCATTTACACCTGACTTGCATATCGTGATTCTCTGCAAAGAGGGTGAGGAACCAGTCTAAAAGGCTCTTACTCTCCTCAGGCGTGACGCTATTGATTTTCTCTACATGGTAACCGAGCGCGTACACCGACTTCGATCCCGAGACAGGGTTAGTGCGGACTACAGGATGGACAGCTGTCATTGTGTTCCCTGACTTCTCAGGGCTGCCGCGGGGACCCTTGTAAAATTCAATTCGATTCTTTTCCGCCTTGACTGTGAGCAAGGGCTGCGAGCAGGTTACTGCCAACGTTTCCAGGAACTTCTGGTAAGGCTTGGAGAGTCTGTCATATAATTCGTATCCCGAGGCTCAGAGGGTATCTGCTCAATTTCGAGAATTAGTCTCAAGTGGCCAAGAGCAGATGAAAGAATTTTTTGCCTCAGACATATGTACATGACTCACCTCCTCCACTTCTTGGGAGCTCCGTCATGCAGAGGACAGAGTAGTCGCTGGGTACTTTCTCAAAGGTGACATCGCTATGTCAGCCATCTCGGCAAGGCTGTTTCTTGTTTTCGTGATAGAGCGTCTTAGTCTTTGCAGAGTTGATGACAGTAACAACGTTTTCAGAAGCCCCGAAATCTCGTTCCGAGTTGCTGACTGGGTGGATATAGAGACTAGAGCTTTCGGGCCGTCCGGACGGCTTCCTGAGCCGACCAGCTAATTGTTTCTGCGACTAGATATCCAGATTGCTCTACCTTCGGAAGAATATTACTCCTCGTTGGGAGATTGAAGTTTGTCAAGATCAGCAATGAGCCAGGGATGAGAATCACACGAAGCATTGAGAAGTAAAAATGTGCTTACCTGTTTAGCAAGATCGTGAATAAGGTCACCAGAATTAGGGCCGGTCAAGAGATCTTTGAGGTTCGAGCCAGGGTTCTCTGGACCAATACATGGAGTTGATTCAAAAAATTCCCACTGATCCAAGGGTCTTGAAGGTTGAGCCATTGTTGGAAAGGTCGTACGGTGAGGAGACTCTGGTAGCGTACCTGGACTACACAAAATACTATAGCGTCAAAAATCCTACATGGGCTGCTGAAGGGCCGAAGTGGTGCCTTGATGCGTGCATATATCCAACGACGTGTAAGCGTCAATGGTGAGGCGTAATCTCTGGACCCCAGAAGAATCTTCAGGTCAGACAGCAGTTGGGTGACCAATTGGCGGAAAATCCCGCCCGTCATAATCAGACCTTGGGAATAGGATCTTGTGAGAGAAATCGTGTTTTTAATGGGTATTGGCAATCGCCAGAGGCACCTAGGCATACAGAATCCGTGTTTCCAGCTTCACCTCAATCATATGCATCTTTTTTTTTTCGTCCTTCTCCCGAAGACAAGTCACAGATCTAGGGGTTATGGGAATACGGAACCCACATTGTGAAATGTACTTCCACGTGTGCCTATTTCCGGGAGAATTATTTTCCCTCGATCGAGCGGCACCAATCCTTTCCATTGGCCAAAAACACAAAAATGGATCATGGCCATGACGCTTCAATCTATGACTTGTGTAGTGTACGTCCACTTCGATTTTACTCTCGGCGTTGGTATCATCGCCATGAATTCTGGCTGCCCCCGGCCTACTTTTAGATCTCTTGAATTATTAATATTTGCGCTTGTATTGGGCTAGAAAATTTCAGAGTTTGGAGAGCACGAAGATCCCAGAAAAACACTCATACTGTCCATTCACACGATGGGACTTGTCTGCGGGCCCTTGGTCGCCGCGCCTGTGTCTGAAATATACGGAAGGTTGATACCATCTCACTTGTCTAACAAATTGTTTATAAGTTCTACTGTCGGTTGTGCGATGAGTAAAAGTTCTCAAAGTTTGACAACCTTCCGTTTTTTTCTAGGGGCGGCAGCAACCGCCGTTATCAGCCTGGGAGGTGCGACAATCGTTAACATCTTCCCAAGCGAGGAGTGTGCCAGGAGAGTGTCTATTTATACATTCGCAGCGCTTCTAGGTCCATTCATAGGCCCAGTTCGCGGAGCGTTCATCACCGCTAGCATTGGATGGCGGTGGACGTTCTAGATTCTATTAGTACTAGTAGTCATCCAAAGTGTCCTTCATATCTTGAGCAATGCCAGCTAACATTCTAACAGGGTACCGTGGCATCCTGCCTTTTTTTTATTGCAATTCCCGAGTCCTACGGTCCCATACGTATGGCTCGCGGACTCACCCAGCTTCAGGGCCAAGATTTTGAACGCCTGGCATGCTCACAACGGGAGGCATTCCTAGGGCAGAAGTACTTTAGGCCCCTATACCTCTTGGGTACATCCTTGTTGAACCTATATATGGCCATCGCATATGGTTACCAGTATCTTTTCTTTACGACAATTCCCGATGTCTTCATCAGTCGGTATCATTTCGATGAAAAGCTCACAAGTCTTCCTTTCCTGAGCTTAGAAATTGGACTCATAGGAAGTGTTATAGGGTTCGCACTAGTGTCAGACCACCTCTTAGTAAAATACACGGCAAATGAACCCAACGCAGAAATTCGGTTGATTCCTATGACACTAGGCGCTATCATCACTCCATATATATGGATGGAGTGCGGAGTACAGAGTATACTGGCTGGCACCAATGATAAAACCAAGTCTTTTCAGTTTTGGGCTGCATATCACACTCGTAGGTGACAAAGGTCTCACCAAATTCATAGATTAACGGCACGTAGATATCTTGCCAGATGTATCTCATGGATGCTTTTGGAAAACATTCTGCCTCAGATATCGCGGCCGGAACGTTCTTAAGAACGATCTCCAGGACACTTTTGCCATTTGCTGGGCTGACTATGTACAAAGGACCTGGAATCGGATGGGGAAACTCTGTTCTCGCGTTGATTAGCCTTGTCTTTCTCAAACTCCGTTCATTCTCCTATAGTATCGACCGAGGCTTCGACAACGCGGCCCCGAATAGATCAATTGACGATCTCCGGTCCTCATGACTCTCCTTGGTGATCATTGTGGAATGACCTGAAAGAAGAACAGAACGTTGCTCGTTTGGTGAACCGATAAAGCGTACATGCTACTACCTCCCTACTCGCCGGGGCATAGTAATCAGGTCTGTAACACGTGGAAGATTTTGGCAGAAGTGTCTCACCTATTGACGTTTTAAAACCCCCAGTCGCTATACACATTCTATACCTATTGTCTACTGCATCACACACCAGTGCACATATACCAACAAAAACCATGTTGGTAAACGGTATAACACTCTCAAAGCCATCCAGCGTTCTCTTTTTGAAGAACTATTACAAGCCGTCAGGGAAATATGGAAGAAACATAATATCACTGACGCCTGATCTGAAATGCGGCAATCCTTGCGCAGGAGATGAACGAGGATGTCTCATATCATCCCGCATAGCTCTCCTCTCACGCTTAAGCTCCCATGGCCATAGCCTAGTGATTGTTCCGGCCCCCTCATCGACGCTGTATAGGTCGTTTGCTGAAGGTCGGCCATTGTTCCCAAGTCTTTCTCGCATCTAGGAAGATAGTCAAGTTGTTCGCACAACGAACAGATATATCTGTCATTTAATGATGAGTCGGACTCGAGATGACCTCTGAAATTGGACTTGATCCGGTCATTTCATATGCACGCTACCTGGATTACACGTCATGTGCCGCCGCAACACGTCATTAAACTAATAAGGCAATCACTTCATATTGTCATACTGAGCTACAATAGATGAGTAGGAGTACTTAAATATTCGAAAATTTTGAGCATAGCGCTTTACCCTAATGGTTGGCCTTAATCTTCGTCTTCTTACTGATCTGGCTCGATGATGATCATCTATGGTGTAGTTGCGCTCTGCGTAATGATATTGGCGAAGGTTATATACGAATTAAAGTTTTCGAGCCTGCGTCACATACCAGGACCGAAGTTGGCAGCCTGTACAAGGCTTTACGAATCGTACTATGATGCATTCTTGAGAGGCAAATACACGCAGAAGATAGGCGAAATGCACAAAACCTATGGTACGTAGTAGAAGAAGCTCTTCAATACGAATTTCTTAACGGAGATTGATTGATAGTCGCAAGGCCCAATTGTACGAATAGCACCACGCGAGGTTCATATTCACGACCCCGACTACTATGATACCGTGTATTCTCTGCGAGGGAAGCGGAACAAGGATCTGTGGTTCGCCGCAGCCTTCAATGTTGCGAAGTCCTCATTTGCGACGGTTGATCATGATGTCCATAGGGCCAGAAGGTCCTTGGTTGCTCCTTTCTTCTCCAAGTCGCGCATCAAGCGGCTCGAGCCAACGATCATCAGAAAACTGGGAAAACTCACCAAGCGACTGCTTGATCCAGCTGCTCAAGGACAGCCATTGAGAGTTGATGCGGTCTTTAGCTGTCTCACCGTCGATATAGTGACAGATTATACAAGCTCGCGGTGCTTCGACTACCTTGACTCCGACGACTTCAAGCCATGCTGGGCGGATACTACAAAGGACCTGACAGAATGTGTCATGATGGCGCGCAATCTCCCGCTTGTATTCATGCTCTTATTAATCCTCCCAAAGTCCCTGATCCGTAAGATCTACCCCAAGCTTGCTACAGTAATCGATTTTCGGGCAAAATGCGCAAGGGAAATCTCGCGGGAAAAATCAACTTTGCACAAGCTAAGCACTTGCGACAAAGGACCGAATCAGATTCTAGTGGAAGAAAGAAAGCTATTCCAACATCTTTTAATGGTCGAGAGCCCTCAGGAAGCAGAAGAGAGGGCATGGCATGAATTCATCTCCATTGCCTCAGCTGGCACGGATACAACAGCCAACACACTCACCGTAATCATTTTCCATGTACTAAGTCGGACAGAAACTCTCCAGAAACTATGCTGTGAACTTCAGAAAGTCATTCAGGGTGGCGAGCTTCACTTGAGTGGCCTTGAGCAATTGCCATATCTGGTACGTGGACTACTGTGAATACTTGTCCGTGGCTAATTGAACACCTTTCATCTCAGACGGGTGTCATAAATGAAGGACTGCGGTACGAAGTGCTTTATTACTGTTCTTGCCCGCTACCCCAGATTCTGACTACTGAACAGACTAGGATATGGGTTATCCCACCGTTCCCAAAGAATCTCAACGGATGCCCCGCTCCAGTATGGAACGTATCAGATTCCGCCAAACGTAAGACAGTGATAAAAGAACAAAGAATTAGCCAATAAGTGTCCTGGTAGTGACTTCCTATCCAGACTGCTATTGGTATGACTTCAGTTCTGGTCCATCATGACGAGAGAATCTTCCCAAATTCGAACAGCTTTATCCCGGAAAGATGGACAGATCCGTCGGAGCGGAAAAGTCTGAGCAAATATCTCGTTTCGTTCGGCAAGGGCTCTAGGCAATGTGTAGGTATGAAGTAAGTGGACTTCTCTTCCTAGCCCATCTGTCTCTGGATAGTAACGTTTTTGGAAGCCTGGCCATTGCCAATCTGTATCTCACGGTTGCCACGTTGTTTACGAAGTTTGATATGGAATTATACGAGACGACAGAAGATGACATCCGACTCGAGCACGATGTTATGTTACCGCGCCCCAAGAAAGGTAGCAATGGCGTTAGAGTTATCTTCCGCCCTATGTCATCGACGCACGCATTCTTCCCCTAGGGCTGGTTTCTGAAGGGAAAGTGACAAGCTTACATTTCCATGAGTTTCGGGCTGTTGCATAGCAATTTCAAACTGTAAAGACATCTAGTAAAGAGGCTTCCATCGTGATTAGACGATAGGAGAGAGAGATTAACATGCATGTGTGTATCTGGAAGCCGGAACCAAGCTGCTTGATGTGGATATCTATATTTCATCATAAGTGATAAATTCTGCTCAATCCATTTATGTCTATCTATATACTTTTTCTGTGATCCCATAATACTCGCCTTCCACTGGAGGTCTAAACCTTAGGAAAGCGGGTAGGGAGCTCTCGCCGCACATGAATTACTTCTAGAGGAAGCTTATTACCTGCAGTGCCTGAGTAAAGGTGGACTAAGTTAGGTGGTTGCATGTATACTAGAGCCACTTTACCATCATAAAACGGCATTATAGCTCTGTAGGCATGGTTAGTCTATTCGATGACTTGAGAGCTCTGGATTCACTTGTGTCATGTTATAATATAATATCTCATGAATCTGAGCAGATACCTTTCTCGGGTGCGCGAAGTAGATAACTCTGGAAGGTTGAGGTGTACCGAAGTTGCATTTGTCTACATACAGCTTAGAAGCATATCAGCAATTTTCTGACTCGCGGATTCATCTCTAGGAATACAATGCCCTTGGCTATGCTGAAACTCACTTCGCAGCGATGCATCGAATCCGCGAACTAGTTCCCTACTCCAGGCTACGTACGGGTCCTCAACGCCATACACGTGCACGCTTCTAATCTTAAAAGCTTCTTCATACAGTGATAAGCTAGGAACAGCGCCAATATCCAGCGTTCCATTTTGACTTGGTATTTCCGGGGCTGGCGTATCCTGGTGTGATTCTTTGATATCTATCGGGACGAAATTACTTTCTCCATGAATCAAAGAGCTGGTCGAACGGATAATGCTCATCGGCATCACCCCACAGATGAAAACCAATATAGGAAGCGGAGGTATGATGCGTTTATGTGCCGAATTCATCATGAGAAAACTAGTGATAAGTGCGCAACCTTGAGAGAAGGCCAGTATTGCATCGAACGGAGGCGAACTCTCCAGCAGCTTGGACAGCCAGCTATGTGCTCTAGAAATACCTTGCGGGGTGGTATCTTCCCAGTAGCGGTAAAACGGCCCTCGATAAAATCGGTCCAAATTTGATGCCGCAGCACAAGGAACGGGGCCATTCACAAAAAAAAAGAGGAAGTTCTGGTCGACAAGCTCCCTGAACAGTTCTTTGGAAAGTGTTGTCAGAATTTTCTCGCCTCTATAGTTATACAGAAGTGGGATCCCTGATGGTGCGTACCTGTTTGTGACTCGAATATGGCGGCGTTAGAGCCGCCTCCATGTAAACACAAGACCCTCATCCCCTAATCAACTTCACTTTGAGCACTGTAGCTGGCTGGATTCACCACATGGAGAGGGAAATGATCGAATTTGGTATACAAAATATTCTGGCTCAATGGGAGCTAGGCAGGATAGGAACGATGTTGCTCAATGCCGCTCTTCCGATGACTTTTTCTTCGAGCGTATGTCGGAAAATGTGAAGCAGATGCGAAGCCGACCGAGCTTACAACCTAGAAGGCCGCGGAAAGTACGTTGTACATTATGACGTGTAAAGACTGTTTCAGTGTAATGACGTGTGCAATAGTTATCCTGACTATGACGTGTAAAAGTAGGGCCGATGTTGTGTTCATGAACTCAGAAATCTAAACTCAGCAAGCGCGGAGTACGGAAGTTTTTCTGGAAAAAGAAATCCTTCGTCGCCTCGGCAAGAGAAGACCTACGGGAATAAAGCTCATGGTTTTGGATTTTCGGGCAAAGTGTTCAGGTTATGGCAACTATATGATACGGTATGCGATTAGCAATTGGATTAAAAACTTTTTCTACCAACTCTCTGCTCTTGCAGCCCCTCCTTCTTTCCATTTCTCGGTTCTCTTAGCTTACGAAACATCTAATAGGTCCACAAGTACTGCTTTTTGTCTGTCTTATGTGTCAAGTTGGAAAACTTGACCACGTAACCGATCTAATTTCTCGCAGCCACGTACATCACCACGATGACTGAGAATAGTGTCCCATGTATCTTTCCGACGTTGAAGGAATGTGAAACAGATTCTAAAAGCTCAGAAGACTATCAAACAATCTCTTTTGAACTTAGCAACGGCACGAGATATTCCGACTTTCTGTACGATAGTATTTGGGTCCGAGATCTACAGATATCCTGGGCCATCTTGAATCGTAAATTCATCGGCACCGATTCTGTTACTTTCTACGTGGGTATGGTAGGAAGTTCTCCACATGATCGTCAGCCTACGTTCCGCTTTGGGGATGGAGAGATCCGAACCGTGACCTTGGCTTTGGAGACAAATACTTGCCTACACGAACTGTATTTTGACGAAGCTGAGAAAGGGTTAGAATCGGAGGTAGCAACAAACACAGGTATATGCTATTATACACTTGATCAAACGTACGCTTCTTGTGCGATTAAATCGTCACCTTTCGGTCTTCTGCCCGTGAGTGCCTCATGATTTCTCATCGTATGTTTGCTAATTTCCAAGGCATTGGATCTGATTCTGGTTGTACGAGATACGCAACGATTATCGCTTCTCTACCGAACAAGCCTGCTAGACAAACCGAATGCAACACGTATAGCTACTTCGCTGAAGCAGGTCCTTCAGGCTGTGAAAGGCGACAAATCACAGAAGGTAGGGGATATCGACACGACCACCCAGTATGATTGGATAGCATTCAAAAACCTCAGCTCGGGAGGTCGAAAACATTCTGTCCCAAAGCTTCTGGACGATATAGTGAAGGAGCAAGCACATCGACGAAGTACACACGTCTGTATACATTCGTGGGATGGACTTATGCAGTACCACGATTTGGACATGTACGCAACGGCCTTCAGCCTACACCTACAAGAATACGGCGTGCTAGCTGGTGACATTGTCATTTTCTGGGTGGAAAAATCCAAATGGGCCATTGTCACTATGCTCGGAATCTTGAGAGCTGGGGCAGTCTGCTCCCCCATCGACCCTTCTTACCCCATGGAATATGTCAACTCAGCCATTCAGTCTTGTGCTGCCACTATGATTATCACTTCGTCAACGCAGGCCAACCGTCTATCGGCCCCTAAAGTCTTGGTTATCGATCAAGTAAAGTTTGAAACATTACTCAACACCACTGATGCCTGTGATCTTATTGGCACGGATGTAAATAGACATCCACAGAATTACGCTTTCCTTATGTGGACATCGGGAAGTACTGGAATGCCTAAAGGCGTAATGCTCGATCATGCTGCACTATCCATAGGTATCTTCGCTTATGCAGAGGCGAACGGATTTGGACCCATCACTCGTACATTCCAGTTTACCTCCTTTACATTTGTGGTTAGCCTTTGCGACATTTTTGGTACGTTTGTTAACGGGGGATGCTTATGCATACCTTCGGAATCACAGCGGCTCAACGACTTGCCAATGACCTTGAGGAGTCTCAAAGCATCGTTCATATGGCTTACTACAACCTCTTTGACGGGCTTATCCCCACTCGAGCTTCCAGACCTCACAGCCGTGACGGTTGGTGGCGAGAGCTTATCGGAAGAAATGCTAGAAAAATGGTCACGGTCCTGTCAACTCAACGCTTCTTACGGCGCAACAGAGACCGGGAGTTGGTGCCTTCTTAATCAAGGCCTACATCCGGGCAGTGATGTGACCAAGCTTGGAAAACCAACATTACCATACGTTTTCATTTGCGATCCTGAAGATTCAGATCGCCCTGTGCCTTTCGGAACGATAGGCGAGCTCGTAGTCGGAGGGCCGTTTCTCTCTGCAGGCTATTTCCGTGACGAAGAACGTACGGCAGCGCAATTTATTCAGTCTCCGGGCTGGCAAGCAAAAGTCTACCCTGAATATACTGGCCACTGGTACAAGACAAATGATCTGGTCCGTTTTAAACAAGATGGCTCGGTATCGTTCATAGGTCGAAAGCAAACGCATGCCAAGCTGCGTGGCCAAAGAGTTGATGTACGGCATGTAGAGCATCACGTGAAGAAATCTTTTGATACAGCCGTGCAAGTTGCTGTCGAGGTCGTTCAGCCAAGCGGTGTTCGAGAGTCACCTATGCTCGTGGCGTTTGTGGTCACAAACCTGACTGGAAACATGGACGCAGAAAATTCATGGCTGATGAAGTCAGATGAAAGATTCGGGAATGCTATAGCGTTGGCTGTACCGATCCTGAGAAGATTTCTTCCTTCGCATATGGTACCTACTGCCTTCCTCCATCTCAGGTGTATACCTCTTACACGAACCCAAAAGGCCGACCGACGAAAGCTGCGAGATCTTGCGGGAGCGCTTCCTCGCCAACAGTTACTCGGCCTGGGAATTAACTCCGGGTCTGAAGATGGTATACGCTTACGAGCAACCGATGCTTTAATAGCCAAGATTTGCTCCGAACTGCTGCATTTCCCGCTGACTAGCATCGGACCAGAGAGCAACTTTTTCCAGTTGGGAGGGGACTCGGCTAAGGCAATTGAGCTAGCCAAGCGTGCCCGCGACATTGGTGTACGTATCACGGTACAAGATGTCATGAAGGCTACAAAGCTGTCGGATCTCGCAATGCCGCTGGAAGAGCCGACAGGAAACGCACCGTCTGAGCTTAATCATCTTCCGATCCGCGATCTGACCCATGGCATAGGCAGAAAAGATATACTCGAAGCGGCGGCACAGTGTGGAGTCGATATTGAGGACGTGGAAGATATGTATCCCTGCACTCCCTTTCAAGAAGCGCTCATGGCTCTATCGATTCGGAGGCCCGGCTCTTACGTGAATGAAATGGTTTATACTTTGCCTGCTGGCATGGACATCGTAAGGTGTAAGGAAGCATGGAACATGGTGTTGGATTCGCTGCCAGTGCTGCGCACACGACTGGTGCATGTGCAAGGAGTTGGAACGTATCAGGTGGTGGTGAAAGAAAACATTCTTTGGGCAACCGATGCTGATCCGCGTAATGATGAGACGCCGTCTACTGCGCAGATGTGGCTCGGAACTCGACTTACACGCTTTATGACAACCACGGATACCGTTAGGTCGGAAAAGCGCATCCATTTTGCTATTCATCATTCGCTTTTTGACCGGTGGTCGGCCTTTTTGTTGATGGAGAAATTTAAAAAAGCTTACCAAAATCCTGCACTCCCTCGACAGAATTACAAACACTTTGTGGCTTACTGCTTGTCGCAGTCGGTCCATGAGGTTGACGATTGGTGGAGAGATTATATTGGGAAGGCGGAATACCCTGTTTTCCCCAACCGACCAAATGCCGATTATCTTCCAAATGCCGACCGGATGGTGTCTTATGTCATGGAGTTGCCCCGGGATCCAACAAGCCGATCAACGATCGCAATGAAATTGAAGTTGGCTTGGGCGCTGGTCATGTATCGCTTGACTGGGTGTCGCAACATCTTGTTCGGGTTGATATCGAATGGCCGCAGTGCATTGATTCAAGATATAGAGAGTCTTGTTGGAGCAACGATCACAACCGTTCCCTTTCGCGTAATGTTTGACCCTACATCAACGATCCAGGAAACCTTGGAGACAGTGCACAGCGAGGCGGCAGCCATGTTATCCCGTGAGCAGAGAGGTTTACAAAATATCCTACGGCTATCCGAAGCCTGTAAGGTGGCTTGCCAATTTCAGACGCTTCTTGTTGTGCAGAATGCAGAGCTAGAATGTGGCTTACAGCCCCTAACAGACAACACAGAACAAGAAGATTTCTACACCTACGGCCTGATCCTTTCCTGCCAACCTACAGGGGGCGGTCAGGTCAATATCAAGGCACACTATGACAAAGTTATGATCCATGAAGCTGAAGTTAAGCTACTCCTTTTTCAGTTTGAGCATGCCCTCCAGCAGATGTTCACTCCAGGACCCATTACACTGCAACAGTTGGACTGTATTAGTGCAGCAGACCACAGCTTGATCAAGACATGGCTAAGCGAGCCAAAAAGAGCGAAAGATAGTGTTTCCACTATCATTGCAAAGCGCGCTTTGGAGAGGCCAAACTCTGAAGCTATCTGTGCGTGTGATGGATCTATGAGCTACGCAGAGCTCGACGCAAAGGCCTCAAAGCTTGCGAGGATGCTCCACTCTCACGGAGTCAGACCAGGAGATATTCTTCCACTTCTATTCGAAAAGTCGAGGTGGTCAGTAGTCACCATCCTTGCTGTCGTTAAAGTAGGTTCTACATTTGTCCTGTTGGATACCGCTCATCCGCAGCGTCGAATGGAGAATATCGTGAACCAGACCGAGGCAAAATTCGTTCTCACCTCTATGGAATGCAAAGACAAGGCAGTTACACTTGGAAGAGAGCTCATTTTTGTAGACCATGAGTGCAGGGACGATGGTTCACTTGATATCGAGCTTCCCGACGCCGATCCCACCGGTATCCTCTACATCGCCTTTACCTCAGGCTCAACTGGGCAACCAAAGGGTGTAATGATAAGCAACGCGGCGTATTGTGCTAGTGCGATCGCTCACGCTAAGTTATGGTGTATCAACGAAGAGTCCCGTGTTCTTCAATTTTCGTCCTTCGCCTTTGATGCTTGCATAGTGGAGATCTTGACAACTTTGATGATGGGAGGTTGTATTTGCATGCCCTCAGACGATGAGAGGGCGAACTCTCTATCCGCTGTAGCAACGAATATGAGAGCAAACTGGGCCATATTTACCCCTTCTGTGGCACGCCATTTGAATCCAACTGACTTTCCGACTCTAGAACGGGTCTCCATTGGTGGAGAAAAAGCAGGGAGATTTGAAATTGAGAAGTGGGCGCCCTGTGTGACCCTGATGCAAGGCTACGGCCCAGCAGAATGCTCTGTCAACGCCACAGTGCAGCAGTCACTTACGGTTGAGTCAGACCCGAGGGACATTGGCTTACCTACTGGCGCAACCTGTTGGATAGTAGATCCGGAGGAGCACGCACGTCTACTCCCCGTTGGAGCTGTCGGTGAATTGATCATTGGAGGACCCATTGTTGCCACGGGCTATCTCGCTGACCCCGAGAGGACCAATGCATCTTTCATCAAACCGCCACCCTGGTACGGAGAATTCTCTTTCCTAGCAAAGGATTTCTTGAATCAGAGGTTTTACAAGACCGGAGATCTCGTGCGTTATTCGCCTAAACTTGACGGCTCGCTACTCTACATCTCACGAAAGGATACCCAGGCGAAGATAAGAGGACAAAGATTGGAGTTGGAAGAGATTGAGCATCATGTGCATCATGTCATGAAGTCTCAGGGCTCGCAGCTTCATCGAATTGTAGCCGAAGTGGTAAATATCCAAGGGTGGCGTACTCCGGCTTTAGCTGTCGCTCTATCGTTTCCACTGATCAGTGACCCGTCGAACGCTCAATCGACTACCCAGGCCGAGCTTGTCATATCCGACGCCAGATGCAGAGTTCTTGACCCGAGTCCAGAGCACGCGCTTTTATTCCTGCGAATCAAAAGTTTTCTCACCGAATACATCCCCACTTATATGATACCAACACTCTGGATTCCCATGGAAGAACTACCAATCACAGTGTCAGGAAAGATCGACCGGAAGCTGATTCGTGAGGTCATCAGTAAAATTCCTGTAGATCTTATCATGCGTTTTCGCAACGAGGAAATTGTTGATTCTGTGCACGAGAACAATGAGCACAGTTCAAATTTCGGAGCTGAGGATAATTTAACGGCAGCGGAGAAAGAGATTCATAGCTTGGTGACCTCTGTGATTGGCATACATGACAAGGAAAGGCCGGTTTCCTTCTCAATGAAAAAAAAGTTTACCATGGTGGGCGGAGACTCTGTCGGAGCTATGGCTCTCGTTTCGGCGGCAAAGAAGAGGGGGTTCTCTTTCGATGCTATAGACGTCTTTTCTTGTACACTGCAGGAGCTTTCTAATATCAGAGATGGTAGCCGGTGAGATGTCCGGGCCGTACTGTTATCTTGGGTGCAGTGTATATTGCTGACTTTGATTTGGTTCATGCGTCGTCAATATCTTTACTACCGGTTATAGATGTTCATAAACATCGGCATTCAATCAAGCTCATAGGATAGCATAGCCGTTTCGTTTCCGTCCGGAATTCGGTTTGTGGGCATGATAAATATAGTTGTATTCATAACCATATACAGTAGTGTGATCAACCTTGTATCTCCCGTTGAATACCTTTACTTCGAATTATATGACCTAGCGCGTTGAATTGGAGCATGTGGATATCGTCCATCTTGCCTTTTCCAAGCCTCCCTTCAACCTCTGAGTACACCCATACCACCGAACCCTCCGAAATGCAGGCCTTGATATCGACGTGTAGATCAGGGCTCTTCTGAAGCAATTGGGTCCAGAATTGCAGGAAATCTTCCTTGCCCATGGGGGGAATGTCATCGTGTCGGAATTCGATGTCGGGATGCAGGTACTCAGAAATGAGCGAAGCATCACGCAGGTTGCATATTGTGTGGAGGAATTCCTTAGCCCTAACTTTGAGATCATTCTGAAGCATTTTGTGCTCAGAAAGGGAAACGCCAAGATTTAATATATATGTGTACGTATGTTTGTGTGGTTTCGCATGTGTTTGCGCGTTGTGTCATAGTCCGACAGTTAAGTCATATCTTATCAATGGATTTTATGTTGGGTTCTTCGGTGCGAAAAAAAGATCTTGGAATTAGCTCTTGTAATTTTTTTTTGTAGACAGATGTTCAGGGTTTACGTGTAAGCGCGTCCTATGACGTGTAAAAATGTTCACAAAAATGGATCAACCAACTAATAGTGAATCAAATGCGCGGAACACATAAAAGCCTAATTAATTTTTATTTATTTCTATTGTGTATAGCAAACCATTCGCTATTCCTACACATCGACCTGCCAACTTCTTGTGAAGCTGTCTCTTGGGTTCGGGGTTAACACACCAAGCCATGACGGGATCAACCGCTGAGACATCTTCGCAACAGCCGCTCGCCGTCATTGGAATGGCCTGCAGATATGGAGGAGCGATCCTAAGCGCTTCTGATCTATCAAAGCACGTTGTGGCGGGCCATTCCGTGTACGGTCAGACCCCAGGTAATCGTCTTGATGCAGACTTCTTCTTCCACCCGGACAAGATGCATGCGGGAACCATCTATACAAAAGGCGGCTATTTTCTCCAAGGAGATATCAACAAATTCGATTCAGCCTTCTTTCAGTTGTCTGACAAAGACATTGCCGCCATGGACCCGCAGCAGAAGATGTTGTTAGAGAATGTCTACCAGTCACTAGAGAGTGGTATGTATAAATAACTCATTTATGATGATTGAACAACGTCAGCTGATCCCAAGAAGCGGGTCTTTGCTTGAAAGATATTGCAACGACCAATACAGCCGTATATGTCGGGTGCTCTAACAATGACTCATTGTCGTTGGCAAACTCCGACTCCTTTGCTTTCTCGCAGAATAAGGCCACAGGCACAAGCCCAGCCATCCTTGCGAATCGCGTGAGCTGGTTTTACGATCTACGAGGTACTAGCCAAACGATAGACACGGCCTGCTCGAGCAGCCTCGTTGCCTTTCACCAAGCATGTGGTAGCATACGAAACGGAGAATGCTCGTTGGTAGGCCCAGGTTCTTCTTTTTTTTTTTTTTTTTTTTTTTGGATGTGTCATAATTCTCCTTTGTCGCTTTACTGACTACCGTGTGAAGGCTATTGTGAGCGGCGTGAATCTGATTGAGCATCCAAGTACGACACAGAATCTTTGTAACCTTGGCGTCTTGTCACCTGATGGGCAGTGTTTTACCTTTGACGAGCGTGCAAATGGATATGGACGAGGAGAAGGAGTCGGGACCGTCATCATCAAGCCGTTACAGGACGCCTTGCGAGATCGTAATCCTATACGTGCCGTCGTCCGGGCCACTGGGTCTAACCAAGATGGTAAAACAGCTGGAATAACTCTGCCCAGTAAGGAGGCCCAGCAGCAACTAATTAGCCAACTCTATGCCTCACAGAACCTCGACATGGCAGAGACGTGCTACGTCGAAGCGCATGGGACAGCAACCCAGGTTGGCGACCCACTGGAGATATCCGCCATATCTGCTGCATTTGAGGGTCCAAGAAAGGTTGATCTCTACGTCAGCTCCGTGAAATCTGTTGTTGGGCACTTGGAAGGTGGTGCTGGTATAGCGGGCCTTATCTCAGCCATACTAGCGACAGAGTCTGGCTCTATACCACCCGTAGCCAACCTTCACCATGTCAACCGCGCCATAAAATGTGGAAAATACATCAAATTCCTTGACGAATCTCGGCCCTGGCCAGATATCGGCGTGCGAAGGGCGTCGGTTAACAGCTTTGGGTTCGGAGGGACTAATGCCCACGTAATTCTTGAAGATCTAAAAGGGTATTTGCGGTGCAGAGCGCACTCTCAGTCAATTCTTCGAAAGGGTCTAAATCCAGCACCATACTTTAGCATTTCTATGAGTTCCAGCCCGGAGAATGACCTGGTCAACGGAGTCACGAATGAAGTCACGAATGGAGTCACGAATGGAGCCACAAATGGAGTCACGAATGGAGTCACGAATCGTGTAACGAACGAAGTCCGTGCCAATTCAAATACCCTTTCGAACCCCAAGCGAATACTGGCGCTGTCAGCATACGATGAGGAAGGTGTTGACCGAAATATAAGAAGGCTTGGTGAATATGCCGAGGCATTGCTACAAGACCATATGAGCCACCGGAACGAAAGATACATGGCAGACTTCCTGTATACTCTCAATGAAAGGAGAACAATCTTCGATTGGCGGACATTCTGCCTTGTGGATGACAGACTTGAGAGCCTCCCCACAGCGTTACGTCAGGCACGCCCAGCAACTCGAGTATCTGCAGCTCCAAAGTCCCTACGATTTGTCTTTACTGGTCAGGGCGCAAACTGGATTGGAATGGCGCTTGACTTGATGAGATACCCCACCTTCAAGGCGAGTATTGTACAAGCTAGTGAGTTCTTTAAAGGTCTAGGATGCGTGTGGAATCTACAAGGTACGTATTTTCTTGCTATCTATCTTCTTAAGCCCCTCTGATCATCCATAGAGCGTCTGGAATGTAAGAGCATTGATACCACGGATCCAATCTTTGCACAGTCTTCATGCGTTGCGGTGCAAGTTGCATTGGTCGACCTCTTGCTGAGCTGGAACATCATCCCATCAATGGTAATAGGCCATTCCTCTGGAGAAATTGCTGCTGCGTATTGCGCGGGTAAAATATCCCGTCAGTTTTGTTGGAAAGCAGCCTATTTCCGAGGACATGTATGTCGCCAGATGATTGATCAGGATGGAACTATGTTGGCGGCCGCCATGTCGGAGCACGATGCTGAAGCCTTGATTTGCCGGCAAAAACTTGAAGAGACTCCAGATGTCAGCATAGGGTGCTACAATAGCCCGAAGAATGTGACGTTCACAGGAAAAAGGGTTGGTATTCTCCGATTGAAAGATCGGTTCGACCAAGCTGGAATCTTCAATCGCCTGCTCTCTGTAAAAGTCGCGTATCACTCTCATGAGCTTAAGAGAGTAGCGGGGGAGTATCTCGCCAGCTTGGAAGCTAAAGATCTTGGGGAAAAAATCAATCAGGGAGCGGACATTCGAATGCAATCTGCTGTAACGGGTAGATGTATCGAACCCGATGACGCAATCCCCCCTGCATATTGGGTTGCTAATCTCGTATCACCGGTACGATTTTCTGCTGCTCTCCTTGCATCGTTTGAGTCTTCACGACAATCCACGAGGAAGCGCGAGAACTGTACCGAGGTTATCATCGAGATTGGACCTCATTCCGCCCTTCAAAGCGCTATCAAAGATGTTTTGTCACCCCACCAGCACTTGCAATCAGTAATCTACCGTAGCTTACTGAAGCGCGGTGAAACAAAAGGGGAGACCATTTTGAACACTGTGGGGTCTCTACATAGCCTGGGCTTTGATGTTGACCTTGCTACAGTCAACGGCGAACCAAGTCTTCCCGGTTCACTCAATACACGACGGGTACTCCCCGACCTCCCACCATATTTATTCAGTCCTACAAGCCGGCATGATACCTCTAGGCAGATCAAAACAATCAGTCACCCGACTTACAAACGACATGAGCTACTTGGAATCCCCGCAGCAGATGCCAATGCGTTCGAAATCTACTGGCGCAATGTCATCAGGGTGCAAGATATCCCATGGCTATCATCTAATGACGTCAGTACCAACCCCAGCTCGTCTGATGGTTTCAATAGCTAACACTAGGCCTTGAAAAACAGCTAAATGGAAGAGTCCTCTTCCCTGGTGTAGCATACATTGCCATGGCAATCGAGGCTGCTATTCTTGCTTCTCGAGCGCAAAGCAGTATTGCTGGGATTGAGCTTCGGGATATCTCAATCCATGAGTCTCTTTTTCTGCCCACTACTTTGGAGGGAACCGAGACGATGTTCAGTCTAAGTCTACCGAGAGATGATGCTGACAATGTCCAATGGTCAAGATTCCGCTTCGTGTCCTACAGCCAAATTAGCAGCGTTTGGACCGAGCATTGCGATGGTTGGGTTCGTATAGAGAAGAAACAGTGTACTTCGATTCAGGGGTTACTGTCTGCGGAGATTGAAGAGATCACAAGCTCAAGTTGGGCTCAACAACAGTACTTCATCAACGCTCTGACACCACTCGAATTTTACAGGAACTTTGCGACTGCTGGTATGGATTTCGGCAATGAGCTCAAAAATGTTTGTGACTTTCGGATCTCGGCCAATGGGCAAGCTTGTATGTCTGTTGTTGCGCCTCCGGTCATACCGAAGACGGCACATGATCGATACACGATACATCCTTGTGCGCTTGAGAATATCCTCCATGGACTACTATTTCTTTGCGGTTGCAAGGATAATACGCTAGAGGGTCCAAGAGTTGCGAACCGTATAAGAAGAGTCTGGGTTGCAAATCCTTTGGACGCGACGCCACCAACTTCTTATAAGTCTTTCGCCGAGGGGGAAAGAAAGACGTCTGTTTTGTATACATCAAACGTTGTAATATACAGAGCAGAGACATTGGACGTGCCATCGATCGCTATCGAGCAGATCGAACTTGTTTCCTTGCCAACGCAAACGAATGATAACATGCTGGAGGACTCGTTCTACCTGGAAACCTGGAAGCCCGACGTGAAGCTCGCAACGTCCTCAGAGCATTTGGACATCGATTTAGAGCCTCATCTGAAATTTATAAATGCACTTACAGAAGGGGACCATAAAAAATTTCAGATGGCATCAGCTATCTTCATCCTGGAAACAGTAGAGAGCATAAAAAACCATGATCTCAACTCTCTACCGGCATATCTCCTATCTTTCGTGGGCTGGATGCAATCTCAATCCGAGATAATCTTGCGGGGGTGCGCTCGATTCTTAGATCTGGAAGAACTAGCACGAATACGACTCGATGCAAATCTCAAGCAGGACCTATTCAACGATGTGGCCAGAAATTGTGCTAGGGGGGAGTTACTCATACATATCGGTAAACATATGAACGCAATTCTGGAAAAAGAGGTCGATAGCTTGGAGATCATGTTTGGCAACGACGACAACAATAATAACAATATCATGGACCGTACGTACGACGAGGGCTTGCCGGGAGGTGTTGCAATGCAGCTGTGCAAGTACTTGCGCTGTTTAACACATAATCGGACGGGCCTCCGGATTCTTGAAGTGGGTGGAGGCACCGGAAGCGCCACCAGTGTCATTCTGAACTCGTTTGGCAGCTCCAAGTCACAACGCGATAAGGGTGACTCCTTTCCCTTATCTACATACGACTTCACCGACATATCTGCCGCATTTTTTGAGAAGGCTGGAGAGCGATTCGCCGAATGGAGCGACATCCTGCATTTCACGCCTTTCGACATTGAGAAGGATCCTGGATTACAAGGTGTGGATCTTGAATCCTATGACATTATCGTTGCAACACACGTTGGTTGCCTTGATGCTCTTGAACTTTTGCTAGCTGACTATTAATCTAGTGTTTGCATGCTACGGCAAATCTACAAACAAGTCTCAGAAATTTGAGATCATTGCTGAAGCGGTGAGGCTCACACCAGACATCGGGGCGTTTCTTTGCTGACAAATCTTGCTGTTAGTGGTGGAGATCTCATCTTGATTGAAAACGTTCAGCCTGACTTGATGTGCACCCCACTGGCATTTGGTGTTCTTTCTGGGTGGTGGGTCAGTACTGAGCCATCGCGTCGTTGTAATCCACTCATCACTGAGCATGAATGGGAATCGGAGCTTCGGCATTCGGGGTTTACGCCGAGATTGAAACTTCACGACTCGGAAACAACTTCCCATGAAATGTCGGCCATCATTGCCCATGTTGGTGAAGAGCAAAGGCAGCATTGTAATACCCAGTCTCAGTGTATCATTTATAATGACATGAGCGAGTACCAAAGGGCGCTGGCGGAGCAAATAAGCAGGAATTCTGCCGTTGAGTCATCCTTGATACCAATCAGCAAGGTGACCGCAGACCAAATTCAGTCGAGAACTTGTCTGGCTCTGCTCAATTTCCAAGGATTCCACCTCTCGGAGATGACAGACGATCATTTTGAGCAAGTCAAGTTGCTTCTACTAAACTCCAGTTCCATAATTTGGCTCTTAGGGGATGCCCTTGAAGATGCTCGAGCAGCAATGGGCCGCGGTCTTATTAGAACTGCCAGGTGGGAGCGCGACCATGAAAGCGTAAACTTCATCACACTAGAAGTTGCCAATCGCTGCTCCGAAATCCCGTATCTCGCGGAAAGAATATCCTACGTTATGAAGAGCGCCTTTATGGAGAACCTCGTTCCGAGAAATGCGGAGTTGGCACTTAAAGGAGGCATATTCTTGACGAACAGATTGTGTCCCGCTGCCGGAGCGAACAGATCAATCAACAAAGGTCATAGTCCAAACTATACGCCATTACAACTTAAGTACGTTTCACAGCCTATGAGGTTGACTCCAGTCGATACCCACACACCACGATCCCTGCACCTCATTGATGATGAAATCACAGCGCGACGACTTGGGCCAAATGAAGTTACCATCAAGGTGCATGCAACGGGACTGACACCCAAGGAAGTTGAAGACGTCGTCCGGATCATCCCCGGAGAGGCACTCGGTCACAGCTGTGCCGGCATCGTGTCTGCTGTTGGCGACTTGGTCGTAGATCTGGCAGTAGGCGAACGCGTGATGGCCATTCGATCGACTCGCTCAACTGGCACCCTACAAACGCATCTACGCACGCGTGCCAGGGCTGTTCAGCGTATCCCAGATGACGTCAGCTTTTCCGATGCAGCAACCATACCATGGATCTTCTGCTCCGCACACCACGCCCTTATGAAAGTGGCCAGGGCACAGCCAGGCGAGACCATGATTCTTCAATACGGCTACAACGCCATCAGTCAAGCAGCGATCCAGCTGGCACTGAATAGTAAACTGAAGCTCTGGATTCTCGTGGCAGGTGGGGAACTGAGCACCTCAACGCTTCGGCATCTACGCATCGATCCGTCGTCAGTGATCAGAAGCAGTCCAAAATCACTAGCACGAGCAAAGCCCTCTGAGGTATCACAAGGCCTCGGAATCGATATCTACATGAACTGCGATGATGCTGGCTTGTGCGACTTGCATCAAATCCCACTTTCCCATGGCGCCCGGATTGTTGACCTCTCCAACACTTCCAAGATACCCGGCCGATGTGACATAAACCCTGTGTTTAAAAAGAATGTGTATTACACGCAAGTAGATATGGACTTAATTGCAGAAAGCGGTATCGAATACATCGGCGATACTCTTGGCATCATTTCACGTCAATTGGCAGCCCAGCAGCTACGGCCAATTTATGATTACGTCAGTCTGATGCTCTCCGAAGTACCAAAGGCTCTGCTGCAATGTCACAATCCGTCAGCCGAACGTCCAGCTATATTCGTCTTTCGTGCAGACGAGGACGACATCGTTCCCGTAAGTAACAACTGTAGCATCCCGTCTGCCCGCCCAGCAGATCAATAGAAGCTCATTCAAACAGGTACATATACAGCCCATAGGAAGCTATAAACTACGAGAAGGCATGTCCTATCTCCTGGTAGGTGGTCTCGGGGGGATCGGCAGGCGACTAGCCTTGTGGATGCAGTCTCGTGGAGCTAGGAACTTTATATTCTTGTCGAGGTCAGGACGCACAGCAGGGCAAGCCGAGGAACTGTGCGCCAAACTTGAATCTCTAGGTTGTACTGTGGCCACTATAGCATGTGACGTGACAGACTCCATGGCAGTCAACTCAGGCTTTGAAACGATGGGGAAATCGATGCCTCCAATCAAGGGGTGCATACAGTGCTCGATGGTATTGCAGGTACAGTGCTCCCCTCCCAGCACAGGAATCGACAGCCACTTATTACTTGAGTGCAGGATTCTATACTCTCGAACATGTCGTACGACCAATTTATCGCAGCTACTGCCCCAAAGGTCGACGGAACTCGAAACGTCGCGGACAACTTGCCTCACGGCCTGGATTTCTTCATTCTTCTCTCTTCCTCGGCAGCAACGATTGGCAATCGAGGACAGGCAAATTATGCAGCTGGCAATGCGTTCTTGGACGCGTATGCCAGGCAGTTAACTTCCAGCGGACGGCCGACAACGTCCATAAGCCTGGGAAGCGTACTTTCTGTCGGCTGGGTGGCCGAGAATCAAGAACGGCTACCCATTGCGCTTTCGTATGGGACCATATCAGAGGAGCGCCTATTATCGATTATCGAGTACCACATGGACCCGAGATGGGGCGCGGCAAGCAAAATCAAGATGTGCCATACCGTTGCCGGCCTCCGAGCAGCTGCAGACTTCGATCGAGATGGCGTACCACTTCCCGATTTTATGGCTTACCCACTGTTT
Organism: Ophiosphaerella korrae; assembly: GCA_028456385.1. Taxonomy (NCBI): domain Eukaryota; kingdom Fungi; phylum Ascomycota; class Dothideomycetes; order Pleosporales; family Phaeosphaeriaceae; genus Ophiosphaerella; species Ophiosphaerella korrae. The sequence goes on along the minus strand of JALNQF010000027.1, from coordinate 129,903 downwards.
ACGCACCTACGTGTTGCTGAGCGTCAAGTCAAGGTGAGCGAAGTAGAAGCCGAGATTGACGTCCGCCAGGCTCTCCTCTCGTCAACGTCCGTTGAAGAGGCCAGTGGTGTCGTCGCCAACGCCATTATTGCTAAGATTTCCCGCGTCATGGCGATGCCACCAAAGAATCTAGAGTCGTGCCGAACACCAGCCTCCTATGGAGTAGACTCGCTTGTCACAGTTGACTTGAAGACGTGGTTCAAGAAGAAGTTGGATTCCAACGTCACAACTCAGGACATCCTCGGGAATCTTACCATAGACGACTTAGCTCGAAAGGTTGCAGACAACCATGTAACGGCGCGAGGGTAAGGCTGGCAAATCACGTAGAGTACCAGATTCGAGGTGCTGAACGGCCTGTCGTGGCCGTGCGAAGAGAGTTCAACCTAGAGCGCGTAGTTACTCTGGCTCCAACACATGTTAGATTCTCTTTCTTGCAGTATACAAATATTGCAGGAAATCCTATGTGTGATCCTGGGGTTCACCAAAGATGTCCTACTGATGATGAACCATGTTATGCTATAATTCTTGGAGTCCTCTTGACATGAGCCCTGATTCAGGCGACTCAAAGAAGACGAGGGCTACAAGATAAACTTTATTCGATTCTGACCAGTCGGTATGGAGTGTGTTACGTAGGGTTCTATAGGTTGGAGTAGTGGATCGGTCCCCCAGCCCCACTAGAACTAGTGAAGCCTCTTGTACGATAGCTCAGCGCCCACACAAATAAATTTTTTGAGATTTTGTATGAGGATAGATTACACAGCTCTATATTGGGTTCTATTGTAGCCTTATATATAGTATTTACTATATGTTGGTGGTGCTCGTCTACGTGTTAGAGTAGGCCCAGCTTGGTCACTCTCTTGGACACTCCTTTCAGCTATTGCGACTCGCTCCTGACCTTCCTACAATTCTAGTTCTGCTGATGACCAATCTCGAAGTAGGGTTGGAATGAAAATCTTCCCTCCAAGCCTACTGCTTGACATCTGAGTGTCGAAACCGAAATTCGATTAGGACACTTGGATCAGGGCTATTCTCGGCACCGATGCAGATATTTGCGGGACGATCGTCTCGGGGTATTGCGAAACGCCAGTCGTAGTCACGCAAGAGGTGTATCAAGAGAACCTTGATCTCCGTGGCAACGAAAAAGCGTCCTGGACAAGCGTGAAGTCCGTGACCAAATCCGAAGTGCTCTGGAGACGTCGTGGCAAGTACGTGTTTGTGTTCATCACCTGCTGCATTCCTCAATTCCAGGAAACGGTCTCCTTTGAAAATATGTGCGTCTTTGTAAGCATTTTCGCTCTGCATTATATTCGTCGGTACGGCCAGAAGAGCCCCTTTTGGAATCGCGGTACCGTCAGAAAGGTTCAGATCCTGTTCTGCGAGACGATTCATGGTGACTACATGGGGCGTCACCTCATTAACCTGGCGAATAGAAGCATTCCGCGGATTATACTAACTTAGGGCCATAGGGTGGAGGCGTTGGCTCTCCTTCAAGAAGCTGTCCATCAGGCGCAAATTTAGCAACGCTGGTCTCTCTATAAGACCATCCCCTAACACGTTATCGAATTCTTCGCGCAGGCGGACTATGTATTCTGGATACGCGCACAGATCATATAGTACGTTCGTGAGAAATCCGGCAGTCGTGTTGATTGCTGCAATCGAAAGCCCTAGCTGGCCGTTAACAAAGTCGTAGGGCCTCTCCCCAGCCTCGCGTTTCAGCCACGCCCATGCATCGGTTTGGCTCAACAGTCCGCCATTTATTGTTAAGTGGTCATTCATGATTTGCAGGGCACGCCGACGTGTTCGTCGCAGCGCTGAGGTCTCTGGCAAGAACCAATGTGCAATGGGTTGCAAGATGGAAGGCCATATTCGAAGCGCACGAGCAGCCCGGAACACTCCCCCTGCGTGAGCGACTGAAATCTGCAGCCATTCCGGGTTTCGGCAAAGCTCTTTGCCCACAAATACCCTCGAAGACAAACGTGCACTCAGAATCTGAGCGCACGAATAGAAGTTTACCGGTTGCCATTCTTGATACATTTAATGTTTAGCTGTAGACAACGGAATGCCGGAAATTGATTCTTACCCTTTCGGCGTGGAAATATGTCCGGCAAGGCTGCCTGTGCCTCATCGGATGCTATGTCCGTCACTGCTACTGTATAATGCGTCAGTCCTGTCAGAAGGTGAAGCGAAAGCTCTGTGAACGTGCCTAGCGAATTACTGATTTTCTTTCGGACTGTGTCCAACAGAATACCGTCTTGGATGATGGCGTGGAAGGCCTCAAAGCCGCGATAATCAGAGAACAGATCCTAATTGCGACAATGCACTTCATCAATACGTATCGTTTGGACCAGATCAGAGTTTAACCCGTACCTTTTCGATAAATCCCCGAAAAGTAAGTCTCGCATCTAATGCAATCTCGTCAATCATAGCGGGTGGTATGATAACCTTCGGTCCTGTGTTTGCGAATATTTGAAAGGGGCTTGAGTGCTATTCCGCTCGTATTAGGCCATGATACAACTCAGCCTTCATGTTTGTATCCTTACTTGTTTAAAACCAGCATTAATAACAGCTTTCGCATGGTTGAAAAATCGCTGTTTCGCAACCCAGGTGCCCGCATCGTTCTCCTGAGTTCCGACCACAGGTATTCCGCGATATGGTCGGTCATCTCCATAATTGCGTAAAACTTTCACCAATATTATAGCGAGAACCACCCCATAAAAAGGGATCTGATATGCTAAGGGAATTTTCCAGCACATCTTCTATCACAGTTGACGATGTGTACTTGGTGGTCCAGCAATCGAGCACGAATTTTACATAATTATACTACAAAACGAAGGCACATGTATCGTCAATAGTTTATTGCATGACACTCACTTGAGTTGCCAAGTCAGCCAGACGTGGAAGCGACGTGGATTTTCAATATATGACGTGGAAAATTGTGAATCTGGACTTGAGGTTGAAAATTGGCTAGCCTAGTTCGAGAGTATGCACTGGTAGAGCGAATGGCTCGGACAGGGTCCTCGTTGTGACAAAAAGTATGAACAGTGATTTATAAATCCACATTGAAGTGTGAAGAAATAACCAATAATTGCAATCATGGCTGATTCCGACACAATTGACTTCTCGTTGTATAAGTTTGGTAGCGAGAAAGCGCAAATGAGCATTGCGGAACATGCGGTGAATAGATTACGGCAGGATGGCTACCTGAAGCTCAAGAATCATGGAATATCCCTGGATACCGTACGCCAAATATGGCACTGGGTAAGATGTGGCGGAGCGGCTGGATTGTCAGCAGATGCTTACTATATATAAGGCAGACAGATTCTTCCACCTTCCCAGAGAGAAGAAAGAAAACATTCTTCACACCCCTGGTCCAAAATTGCAGCGCGGCTTCAGCAGCGCTGGATCCGAAATAACCTCTAATCTGCGCGTTGAGGCTACCACCAATAAGCGCAGTGATGACCGTTTGGACCAAAAGGTACTTCCCTATTCTGCGGATGTAATACAAGGAATAGCCCTACTAATTTCTTCTCACCCATAGGAACACTTTGATTGTGGGCCACCCGACGATACAGAATACCCTAATCGCTGGCCAGACCTCCCAGGTTTCAAGGATTTCATGGAAGAGCATTATGCTCGCTGCCAACAGACTGCCCTTGACATACTTGCTATGGTTGAGCTAGGACTGAAACTTCCATCTGGCTACTTGATCAAGCTATGTCAGAAAAGCGCAAGCGAGCTCCGCGTTGTACACTATGCTTCAATAAAGCCAGAAATCGAACTTCCGTCGACATACAAGAGAACTTGGCCGCACAGCGATCTCGGAGTGCTGACTCTGTTGTTTCAGGACTCTATTAACGGGTTGGAGTTCGAGGATAGAAAAGATCTGGGCACCTTTGTGCCCATCACTTTCGAGGCACCTGATGACCTTCTTATAAACGTCAGTGATACATTGAAGAGGTGGACCAATGACTTCATGCTACCGGGTATCCATCAGGTCAGCTTGCCATCTCGATTGACAAAACAGTCCGCAATTCCGGAAAGAATGTCATCAGCGTTCTTCTTGAAAGCTAGTCGAGATGTATCTGTGGGCCCTTTGCCCGCGTTCGTCACGACAGACAGCCCAGCTAAATATGACGACGTTACTGCACTAGAATACCAAGTAGGCATGACCAAGATCCTGGGCACTAAACAGAATTAAATTATGCCGCGCGTCTCCATCCCTTTTCGTTTATTTTTTATTTTTTGAGAGCCTTTCAACTACGCTAGTGCATGTACGTACTATTATAAGCAAGATTGTATCAGTGTGACAATCTGAGTTGAATACATATTACATACAAATCTGATCCCAGAAATTGATTGAGTGCTCCGATTTTCGAGCCATGAGTGCACAGCAATTGTTCAATACAAATTGCATAAGCTCAGCAGAAGCGATGGCGTTGTCGAACCACCTTTTGCCTTAGTATCTGCACGCTACAAACCTACACTAGAGTGAACACGTCTCTTTGCAAGGCCACGGTATCACTCTCTAGCACCGATGCCTTTTAATAGGTGCTATCGGTTCGCTTCCAGTGTCGATAGCCCCGGAATTTGGCTGCCTTGATTATCGAACCGAATGGTTGCACAGTTTTCTTCAGGTGGACTAATACCCTAGAAATTGTTGAGCTTAGAACCGCAAAGTTGTAATTTTGGCGCGGTATTGTCAGCCAGTATGGGACAGCTGGCATTGGCGTGCATACGCTGACCCATGCGGCATGGCTGTATCTGATGACTTCGACTTTACTTCATACAAGCTCGCGATTTGGGGTGTAGATATGTTAGTCTGTCCTGTGGCGAAATTACTATTTTGCAACATCCTGTAATTTTCCGCATTGTAAGTCTTTGCAAGAGAATAATTGATTTCATGCTGCATTGTTACCAACTGACGCGGAAATGCCTTGAAGTTCTCCCATCACTAAAGGTAGTACCGCGGCATCTGCTGGGCTAAAACGGGCATCCAATCCCTGCGCGGCGAGTCACTCATGGTGCTGCCCGCGTTGGCGTCGGCGGAGCCCAGCAATATTTCAAGTCAGTACGGACGGCAGTCATTGCATGAAGGGCGAGTTACAACGGCGTTTCGACCACCTCGTTCTATTGGAAAGAAGTCCAGCTCGAAGGACGGTAGGAGGCCTAGGCCGCAATGCCATAAATCCAGCCATAGTACCAGACCTGGTCCGGCACAAGTCGACGTTGAATTCGCCATCCTATCAAGCAATCTGACGTTGGCACGCTTGCGATGTTGTTCGTCGTATATACAGTGGCGGCGAGATACGACGTCATCATTTCGACCGCTGGCGAGGACGGGATTTCTCGTTACAGTGTTCATTCCTGTCGTTGGAAATTCGTAGCAACGAGCGCCTCTGTCTCAGGGGAGCTCTTGTCATTCTCGCCTGGCTTGGTTCCGGCCACCCCTTGATGAGGCGGGATCGGCAGCCCCGCAATTCTGAACGACAGAATTTCGCTTGTACTGCCCACACGAATCCCATACATACCCAAGCCTGCCGCGGATGCGCCCGGGTGGTTGTCTCTACTCCCGTTCCCAGCACAACTAGTGTTGTGCCGGATAACTAGACTTCTTGTTGTCGAAACCGAATAAAATTTGTGCGCCCTTCGTGTTGCCAACACTCCATCGCATGACCTTAGTTCTGACGAACACTAACCAAGAGTGTACAGCGTGCTGTGTTATTATTAAGTCGAATGTGAGGCTCAAGCAAGGTCTAGCTACCTTGTGAATTTCCCACTGTAGGGGATTTAACTGGAACGTTAGGGAAGTAATTCTTCGCTGTTCTGAGCGGGGTAATTAGGGGATAACATGGGATAGTTCATTCTGCAGAAAGCCCCTATCAAAGGCAAAGAGTCGGCTAAGACATCATTGGAAAATTCCGTTTCGTAAGATCTGTTCCTATGGGCACATTAGAGTGTGCTGTTGGCAAGATAAGTACGTACTACCGGCCGAGACTAGGCTGTATGCTTCTGGCCTGTAATCTGACATGCTCAGGTGTAGTACAGTGTATCGAATAGCTACATCCAACATGTACATTTTTTCAAGCTCATCCACTCCGATCGGTACAGAATATCCAGACTTGGTCGGACCGCATTGACAAGCGGAAGGGGAAGACAACTCCATTGAGGTATGAAACTCCATTTTGCAACTTGTATCTGCGGCTTTGAGGATACAACAGTTGTACCTCTCACATCGTACAGGGCACCAAGACGTCCGACGAATGTCCGATGCATTTTTTTACCAAAACCAGGCTCAAGGCCAGCTACACCATGCAACCTCGCTACCCTAAAAGTAGATGCATACCACAACGATGTCACCCCACCCGTGAAGACACTGTATGTACCCCGTTCTTCTCCAAGAAAATACTCCTGCTTGCGATTAAACTCTACGAGGATTAAAACTTTCGTCAAATCTATTGTGTTCAAAGAGCCGACTAGACCTTGTCTCTTTGGGTAGATGTATATGGGTTGGTAAGACAATATAACTACCAGAGAAGATTATAGAAGCTACTTTAGGTTTAACATATGTCGGTGGCTTCAGGTTCAATTTTATGCTCATGAGCACCAATCTTTACAGGTTATCACTCGTCTAGTTCTGCATTCAGAGTAATCAAGACGACTCTTAGGTCTTTTTCATTGACTTAAGTTTATTCCTTTGTTCCTTTCCGCACCCTGAGAACAGAAGAGTCCAGTTTCAGCCCTCTTTTCTTGGTCGCTTGTGGCCGTTTCATTCATTTAAGCTTCCCTCGTAGATTGTTATAAAATTACTGCTTTCGTACGAATAACTTAGTCGCGAGGAACATTCCTTCTCGCTAGCTATCCCGATTCGCAGTTCGTAAGAGGTTATGGAGGCCTTTAACAATCTATACCGTAATATTGGATGCGACTTATCAGGTGGAATGTAGGCAACCGGTGTTTGATCTACAGACGATCTTTCTATAGGCGTCTGTGAGTACCTTGAGACATTCCCTGCTGACTATTCGCCAGGTCCGAAGACATCACAGACTTCTTAAATCGCGCTATCTTTGATCCACAGCAGCCTACGCCTGAAACGACGCAAACTATTTCAGCGCACGATGAAATACAGATAGACCCCAGCCTGACAGATCTTTTTCCTGCCACAACGGCCAATTCTCCTTCCACTGATGCTCTGCTCTCCGATCTTTCGAGTCCTGGCAAATGGATTGGAACATCCCTTGAAACCTCCAGTACGACTGATATAGGTCAGGCCAACCTGGCACTGGGATTAGGATTGCAAGAGCTAGGCTTAGAAACGCATGCGCCCAATACGGTATCGACAAGCAGTAGGTTTCAGTTCTCAAACATAAGGACAGAGAGCTCCTATTCGAGATCCCAGGATGATATCCGGCTAGTCGAGTTGGCTATGCAGCCCAGTCAGGAGGTGAAGGAGCTGCGGGAGAAGTACGATGGTAAATACAAAGAGCGCAATCGCCAGGCAGCCGCTAAGTCGCGCCGTAAGCAGGAGGATCTCATAAGCCTCCTTGAGGCAGAGCACCGTGACGAGCAGCGGAGAAGGGAGATCATCGAACTACAGCTCTCGAATTTAAAGTTGGAAATCAGCCAGCTTCGAGAGGAGCTGAGACTTCATATTCAGCTGTCGGCTTATATTAGTGCGAATGCTCATAGTAAAAATATTTCTGCATGAAAAGCAATGACACAAGCATTTCTTGGGCACTACCATCCCCCGGTCAGCGTTTGGGTTTGGCACAGCACCCGCTCCGCAGCGTGAGATCGCAGGCAAGCCAAGTTAATATTGCCTCACTCTCGCGAGCAGGCTGACCTTGTCTAGAGCGCTCAATTTGGAAGATATAATAGTCGCGACTGGTGGGTTTGTGATCAATTACGTTCAGGTATCTGCTCGTTTGATTGTTTCTAGCTTTAGTTAAACCCGGGACAAGCCAATCTCAATAATCAGAGGATACACGCACTCTGCTTGCACTTTTGCCGTACGATATTCACATCACGAGATGCGCGCTTGAATTTTGGCGTTAAAGAAGATGACAAAGAACCACAACATAATAGTAATTGAGCATGGATTCCAACATTTACTGCTGTGGAGTAGTGAAACGATCTGCAAAATGAATCCCTGCACAATTTGCAACCTCCGGAACGGGTTCTGTTAAGCCAGCACCGCATAATATATGCCCAACCTCGATATACTTTTCGTTGCGCGGAATCGCACAATATTGTGTGGAGCTCGCCGATAACGTCTGCCTCTATGCCCTCAAAGGCACTGTGCCGAAGGGCGCTGACAAGACTACACAGCACAATGCCGTAAGGTGCGATCAGTTTCCACTGAGGCGATCAACCGCAGTTCCGTAGACTTACAGGTGGGACAAGCGGTTTCCTCAAGCTCAGTGCTAGCTAGGTCGCTGGCAAGCTAAATCATGACGTGGAACAGATTTTGATGACGTGGAATGATTGTTTTGAATGTAAAATAGTGCATAGGACAGGGGACAAATCTGGCATAACACAGGATGAATAGTGGTCGTTTGCATCATTGTATGTTTGTCTCATGCATCCAAGAGCCCTTTCGCGTAGTGTTACACGTCATAATGCTGAGCTATTGCGGATTGATCTAGTGAGCTCAATTCGCATGCCTCAAGAAAGGCTTGTCAACTTTACAGTCCCTGCTCCGGGATCAATGTAGAAATTGACACAATACCTGTTTTCAGACTATGGTTAAGCTTGAAACCAAAGTGTTCGCGAATATTCTTGCGACATAGGTCTATACTGCTTGCTCTATATAGTCCCGTGGATCACAGAAAAGTGGTCCAAGTGCACTAGATGTTTGTTCCAGCCAAGGCTACCGTGCTGTATTGTCAGTACCAAGTACCTGAAGAATCGCACCTTCAATCAATACCTGAAGAATGTTGCCAGCTGGGGCTACTAGTGTGGTGCAGCTCCACATGGTGTAGGGACTCCTGTCGAAGGCCAACCCTATTTCGAGGCTTTGCAAGGTGAGTTCAGTCTCATCTCGCTGCTTGCCCTTGAGCGGAGATCCCGAGGGTGATACGTATGAGCTGTCTAATCTTAGATGGAAGTAGATAGGTTTGGTTCATCCCTCTTCACAATAGCACTACATCCATTGGAGTCGCGACGAATCAGGAGATGTCCTCTAAGAAGAAGAAGAAGAAGAAGGCGTCGGACACTACTTGTACTTGTGGCTTCTATCTCCAATCAATCAAGGACTCAAGTGGCGTCTCTCTCCTTTTAAAGGATGTTGAGCTTGAAGGAGATATTAGACATGCCTCGGATTGGCCCTACAATGCTTCTTCGTATGGGGGCCCGTACATAAGTATCGTGGGAGATGCGGGTGCGTTCATTGACCCTTTTTCTCCTCTGGGATTCACTTGGCGCTTTCAGGAGGACTCTCCGCTGCCGTATCCATTTGTGCATCTCTTCGAGACCATTGTGACGAGGCAACTGCTTGGGACTGGCACTCGCACACAGTTGCCAACCGGTTCCATCAGTTTCTACTTGTCGTTCTCACAGCGACCGGGCAAATTCGAGCCAGGGAAGCGCCCGTGATGAACAACAGTGGTGACAATAGCTTTGATGATATTTCCACACTCATCAGACCTGGTATGCCTGCTTCATTCTCAAATCGAGTGATATCACGCTTACTAATTGGGTTACAGTAATTCAAGGAACAACCGATATTCCTGGTAAGGTGCCTCACAAAGAAGTCTCTGATACCGTCAACTTTACTATTGACGTTGTCCGGCGTACCAAGAACGAGGAAAAGGGGACGTAGTGGATAGAAGAGAAGGACGAGGCCTTTTCTCGCGACGAGAATGAGCTTGTCCGAGTGATTGGTGAACTTACCGAGGCTTACACCACAGGCGATGTTTATAATGTTCTAGTAGCCAGGGTAGAGAGAGGTCGTTTAGGTCTTGTTAAAAGGGACAAAACTAGCCAGCCGCATGACGGCACAGCTTTTGATGAGATTCCGAAAGCTATGGAAATCCTGGCCTAAACTAGGGTGGATTAGGTAGTTGGAGAGGCCACCATTTCATTAAGTTCTTTCACCGGCAATACAATCGTTCAACAAGTCTTTACCAGAAGTCATGGTTGTTCAGACACATCAACTCATCCCATGACGCTTGGTTCTGGCTTCATCAGGGACGTCGCCATTCGAAGCATGTCTTTCCATCTGTACTAATGTTAATCTCATCGGGGTCAAAAATCCAGGGAGGTGACCGGAAGGCCAAATTCCACCCTGCTGGATGGCTGCCTCGACACCGCAATTGCTTGCGATTTTGTGTTCTTAGACCATGTTTGGGTTACGCTGACATCAAAAGACGACTTCGTCCATGAGATGGCGGGTGAGCTGCGCAACGCAATCAAAACTTGGGTCAACGTCAGCGACTGAAGCAACATAGGAGCCGTCGGGCGGGCATGCCGCAGGAACACCGCGCGTTTTCAACATTTTCATTATGGTAGCACGCTCAGGTAAGGTATTTATAAACACCATACTTAAGGATCCATTCTTGTTGAATCTCACGAGGAATCTGTCATTTGCAATTGAGCATTATTTTGCTCATTTCTTCGATTTTGCTGTCTCGAAAGCGAGGTGAAAACTTCACCTTCGCAAACGGGCTACAGCTGCTGAAGGAACCCCTGCAACAAACAGCATGAGATGGCGCGTCTCAGACCCTTGAATTTATCGGCTTTTGGCGGGCTGAGGCGCCGATACCGCGCGGCTGCGAGGGTAGGATCGTCGTCTCCGTTGCTCTCGGCCGCTTTGACGAGAGACATACACGTTGGCCTTGGTCGCATTCAGCTGGCAGTCCAAGTTGACGTCTTCGCGTGTTGGGATACGTACAGCTTTTAGCACCACGCTAGTATATGTTTATATCCGTAAGAGCTAAGGAGGCCCAAGTAAATGGCAACAGAATTTACTAGTATTGCAGCACAAGCATCAAGTGTAGCTTTCCAGAATATTGGTTACTTCTACGCGAAAGATGTTGCAACCTATACTTCCGAAGTGATTTATAATGTCTGGCCAACTGAGTTGATGCAACCATGACTGCTGCGGAAAGAGCAGGGGAAAAAAACGGCAGCTGTATCCTGCGCCAATAGCAGCACAACGCTTATTTGTAAGCTGATAAGCTGATGTGTGCGTCCGTATAAGAGGAGCGGGGTACCGTAGCCTCGTACATCTACAACAATCACTTTCATATTAAATTAATAACATAAGTTCCAGAGGAAACATTTTTCTAGCTCAATCTCTACGCATTTCTCGAATAAACACTCCGTGTCGTTATCTATCCAACTTCAATTTCGAGTTCTACACTTCCTAGGTAGCGTTAAATCCACACTGGAACCGAATAGCACCTGATGGGATTCACTATTCAGGTTCGTGGATTATGAGTTATTGTAAAATCTTAAACCCTCGTGTCCGTGTTTCAATGGACGAAAAGCCTCGTTCGCGAGACGAGGCTGAAGAGCACATCAGGGCAATACGAAAAGAAAGAGGTTTTAGCGATGACAGCGGGACAAACCTTGCAGATATCAATCGTGAGGATCTGGAAGCGTCCGTGTCAATGTATGTACTCATTCCCTTCGTATATTTTGATCATGTGAACTCGTAGCTGACTACGGTGCTTAAGCCTTGCTGAGGGACTCTACGAAAAGTCGACGCATTTCCTTTCGGAGCTCATCCAGAATGCCGACGACTGCTCCTATGATGAAAATGCAGAAGAAAAACCCCAGATGCTTATAAGTTATGGAGATGGTCGTCTCAGAATTGACTATAACGAGGTGGGATTTACTCAACGAGATGTCGAGGCCCTTTGCCGCATCGGTCGGAGCACAAAGTCCAAATCAAAAAATCAAATTGGAGAAAAGGGTATTGGATTTAAATCGGTATTCAAGATTGCTGATGTGGTGTCTGTATCTTCTGGCTACTACTCGTTCAAGTTTGACAAGAGCGTCTCAAACCTTGGAATGATTACGCCCGAATGGGATGAATTTCCCGCTGAGCCACTTCCCAAATTCACCTCGATCATGCTTCGAATACGCAAAGACTTTGACAAAGAAGAGTTGATTCAAGAAATGGAAACAATGGATCCAAGGTGCCTGATGTTTTTGAAAAGGATACAAGCCATCTATATTACAATATCAAAGCCTGAAGTCCCACCATGGCAAACGGCTCTAAGCCGATCAGTTGAAGAAAAACACAATAAAAGTCGTCGCATCATCTTGGGACATGACGGGCACAGTATAGACTATCTGGTATGCCGGCATAATGCATCCTCATTACCCCCGGAGCCTAAGAAGCCGGGGCGCTCCGAATCCCCAATTGTGTTAGCATTCCCGATTACCGGCACACAACATCCCAACCTTGAACCTCAACAAGTCTATGCATCTCTTCCCATACGTGACTATGGATTTAAGGTAGGAACTAGCCGATAAAGGCTTGTGTAATGTCTAGTGACATGGGATAGTTTCTCATTCATGCAGATTTTCTGCTCACCGCCAATCGTACTGACATCGTCAGAACGTCGCTGTGGAACTGGGAACTCCGTAAAGCTATCGTGACGGCATTCATTGAAGAAGTTCGTAAGTTTAGTAGCACACCATTGCGCTACATATGGCCCCAGTACATACCCGAAACAGCACCTTCCTTTGACTTCTTCAGGCTATTCCGGGAGGAAGTTGCGCAAGCTCTTCGAGAAAGCGCTGTTGTTGAGTCGGAAGATGGACAACTGAGGATACCTACCGCAGTCACATACGTACCGGAAAAACTAAGAAGAGAAACCGGTACTCCTTTGACCTTATCATCGATGACAGCACATAAATATGTATCTCGTGAATACTCGGAATCTAATTTACGCCATCTTGAGAAGATTGGAGTCTCCTCTCTTTCGGAACGGGAATTTCTGGATGATTTGAAAGCTTCCCTTGTGAGCTGTAGTGCGTTCAAGTCCGAGCACGGTGGCGGATTTGGAAATTGGCACTCGGCTGTTGCTAAAGTTTTGATATCACTTTTTCCAAGATTCAAAACGGAAATTGAGAATATTCCTCTTGTTCGGTTAAATACCGGGCTCTGGGTCTCAGCATCGTCAGGAACATTGTTCTTTCCAGGAGATGGAAAGGATTTCCACGTGCCAGAAGGCATTACTATTTCCGAAGTTGACGGAGCTGTCCGAGGCCATCCTGACTGCGAGAGCCTTTACATGATCCTTCAGATACGACCTTTCTCCACTGTTGCTGTTCAAGACTTAATCTTGAAGAAGCATGAGGAGCAACTATCCTCTCAGCCGTCTGAACTCATATCGCAGCTGATTTTCCTGTTTAAATCACGATGGAAACCGACCAGAAGTACCAAGAACAGGTTGGAGCTATGGGTTATCACACAGGGTGGTGAAGTGCGTCGTTCGTGGGAAGTGTACGTGAATGTGGATGAGCATCACAGTGCCTATCGCTATCTGAAAGGAAACTTGGATAAGTTCCACTTTTTACATGCGCACTACAACAAGGAAATTTCATCAGAAGAACTTCGAGGGTGGAGACAGTGGCTTCACGACCACCTCGGAATGTGGACAATTCCCCGCATTGTTCGGATACCCAGCAACGAAACTGGTCCTGAGCTGTCCGAGGAGTTCATTTATATCATCAACAATACCCACTCTCGTCAATACTTGACTCTTCTGAAAGAGAAGTGGTCAATATACTCTTCAGATTTCACTACCATTGAAGACACAGCCGACCCCAGTGGCGAACCCAGGGATCTGATCTTGCAAACCCAGATGAGGTCAATCTCTGTCACTTGCCGAGATGGGAAACGCCATGAACTCGGAAGTACTTCAACTGGATACTTCCTACCGGAAGACTTCAAGTCGGAACATTTCTTCCTTGAACGCATCCTTGACATACCAAAGCCGCAGGACCACGGATGGAAGTTTCTAAAGAATTTCGGAGTGACCGTTGATGATGACCTCAGGACCTATCTAAAGATTTTGGAGACAATTCGAAGTCATGAAGTTTCGTACAAATTTGTGCAGTGGCTGTATAACAAGATCCAAGGGAAATTTGACGATAATCGGATTTACGCACGGTATGTTTCTCCATTCTCCACAACAAAATCAGTATTAATGGATGATAGCGAGGTTTTCATGAAGTACAAGTGCATATACATACCCGACTCTTCCTCTGACGTTTCCTCACATTGGACCTCGTTAAGTCATTGTGTGTGGAAAGGACCAACATGTCTCAGACACCACTATGTGTTGAGCAAAATATATCCAGACTACGGAATACTTTTCAAAATCTATCTTGAAGTCAAAGATGCCGGGCCTCAGGTGTTGATAGAGGAAGCAAAAGCCATCAAACCAATTACTCCTCTGGTTCTCATTGCCGAAATTTTCAAAGAACTAAGCAAACGGGTTCCGGATACAATATCCGGTGTGGCTCCTTTGATGCTTCATCAAATTCTCACATCCCGGATATTCCCGCTTGACGAAGGTGGGGAATCTATAACAGGTTTCGATCAGCTCTCGAATGCGACTAGCGAGTCTGAATGGTACATCGCTGATCGAATCCATCTTCAAAAGTGCTTCCACGGTCAAGTTTCTTTACTCGCATTTACCGTAGCAGATGTAGCCAAGATCGAGCGACTAATCCTTGCTCTTAATTTAGAAAACAGGCTGCTTTCTAAGATGGCAATAAAGACCCCAAGAATCGTTGGAGAAGAACGGGACAAAGGTGCTGACGAGGTCTACCGTAGCAAGGTAGAGTATATTAGCCGGTATGTTTCCACTGAAATATGCCTTAATGCTTACTGAATTCCCAATTCAATAGCTTAATACCCGGATCTATACCGCAAAGGGAGCAAATTCTGTTTCAGTTGAGAAACTTGGAGGTATGGAAAGCAAAAAAGCTCTTCTTAGGATGGGGCGTCGAGCGAATTGATTCACTTTCAGGGAAGCACTTTCAAGAAGGTCACTTCGACGATGACGGGCTGCGGGCCCTTGTGATCCCTTCCACAGAGGTAAAAGGGCTTAAAATATACCTGAAAGATGAGCCGGAAACGAGTTTTCTGCCTCTAGAGTTAGCGGAACAGCTTGCAACCTTCTGTGGAGTTCCAGAGCATGAGAGCTTGATATTGTTTATTCTGAGTCAAAACATTTCTTCTCACATCGATGATGCTCTCAACCGCAGGGGAATCCCTAGTGTAGAGGAAAGACAAGACGAAATAGAGAGAGAAGAAGAGAGGAAAGCATGGACGACTACTGCGAGTGAAGGTATGCCCAAGGAGGATGACCTGGAAAATGCGCACAATCTAGCTACAGATAATCAATTCCGCGAAAACGGGGTCCCGAGGAATGATAGTCAAGAAACATGGGTTGGTGTGGATGATAACCATACCGGAGATGAAGATATCGAGTTCGTCAGTGGCAGCAGCGACATGGCCTCTGACCCTCCGATAAGCCTGCTAGAGCCTTACTCAAAGAATCAAAATCTGACTCGAAACCAACCATTTCAATCTACAGACAATATATTTCCAAGGGAAAAAGTAGGCAACGATGAAGATGAGCCCACAAAACCCTCAGAGGCGTGGCAATTTACTCATTCGCGAGAGAAGCCCAATATCCAAATTTCCGCAACCGAGAGTATCCCAAGCAGGCCAATCCCGCTTTCCCCTAAAATAAAACTGGATGCGCGAGATTATATAAGGGTTCTAGATGACCGCTCTACCCCTAAGCGTCGCGGAAAGAAAGTTGTGGAGACCCCCAGGCAGGTAACATTTGAACGGCCAAGAATCGTTAACCCCACGTTGATTTGGGTCCCGAATCCGCAGGAACTGCCATCAGAAAATTTCTCCGTCCATGCCTCGGAGCAAATTGTATTTCCTGGACGAGCACAAATTTCACAATCAGGTGATTGCACAATATTTCTTGCGAAGGAGCCCACAAAATTCTTAGACACTTACACAGAATTTCTTGGAGAGCTTTTTGTATGTTTTACAAATCATAGCTGAAACTCTCGCTAATATCCGTAGGTCTCTAAGCTTCTTGAAAAGTATCTTGGGAAAAGTTACAAACCTGACATTCAGTGGACAAGTCACTATCGTGAGCAAGCATGCTATGCGACATTGAAGACTGGGGAGAACTCAACTTCAACATTCGAGTTTTACGATGGATCTGCGATGACGGAATTTCTGATCCAGTCAGGATCTGGCTGGAAGTGGAAAGGCAAATATCCTCGATATCACATTCTAGTGAAGACAACGCATGGCGCCCAAGAATCTCTCTTTACTATGAGTCGAGATGAAATGGAGATGGTAAGCAATGGTAATATTCTCCACAATTATTCAACTAACCATTACATTTATATATACTAGATTCGGGATTATCGAGTGTCTACTCATGATCGTCCCTCAGAAAATGTCGTCATCCTTGCCAGAGTATTCGATATGCAGTCAAACGCAAGTGCATCGTTTTATGTTGACCCATGGGGACTATACACTACCGGGAGGATGAAAGTGCATATCCAGAATAACTCATATATTGCCGAGATTGATAATGCTCCACCTCATATCCAATTTAAAGGTTTCGAAATAGGCGAATATGTCCCTGCTCGGACACTAGCAGATGCTTTTCGGTTCGTCAAATCCTATGCTCGAGATGCAGGTGAGCTATGGGCACAGAGAATGATACAAGACAACGAAAAGCGATACAGATATAAACCTCTGGCAGAAAGGTCTATACGCCTGCTAAAGCTTTTCGCAGGAAGCAATAAGGATGAGCTTAAAGGAAAACTAGAACATGTATCGCTTGAGTCCGTACAGGGCAGGAGTTCCTTCGGAGCGTTGTCTTATGTTTGGGGCAACCCACTGAAACCTTTCTTAGTCGATGTTGGAAGATCAAGGACCGTCAGAATTACCGCCGCACTTTTCTTCGCATTAAAGCGTTTGCGCAGAGAAAACTCCTCCGTGAAGTTGTGGGCAGACGGAATTTGTATCGACCAAGATAATGACCAGGAGAAAAGCCAGCAAGTACGTTTCATGCCTGACATCTTCAAATCAGCAAAGCGAGTATACGCCTGGCTAGGTAACGAAGAAGATCGCAGTGCTCTTGCAATCGATTGCCTTCTTGATATCAACAAACGATCACTATCTGTAAAGCAATCAGTAACATCGATAATGCCACCAGAAGATAGTCTAGCGTGGGACGCAATTGTCAGATTCTTTGGACGCCCCTGGTTTCGAAGAGTCTGGATTGTTCAGGAACTTGTTCTTCCGCGCAGCATCACCATGCTATGTGGTGATCGGGAATTCCAATGGGATCAAATATATGCGCCGGCTAGCCTAATGTGGAGAGATGCAAACGATTCAATCGTTGCTCAGACCGTGGCACCCATTCTCAGCCTTGGACGACTTCGAGCAGCTTATCAAAATAGAGAAGGCGTATTTGAGCGTAATCTCCTCTCGTTGTTTGAGGCCTTCGAGCATACCGGTGCCACCCGAAGCCGTGACAAGCTCTATGCGTTCCTTGGATTGGCGTGTGATGCCGATGATCCATCTTTTGATGCCGACTATGCGGCGCCGCTCGAGACCGTTGTGCAGAAATACGCAAGCGTCTTTGTCCGAAGGGGTAAAGGGATGGAACTCCTATATCACGCAGGTAGTTCTGATTCGATTTCGCCAACTCGCTTTCCTTCGTGGGTTCCTAATTGGGTTACGTCGACCTATCCAAAGAGTATTACTACCTGGCAAAGCTGTTCTGGCTCCTTCGACGCAGGACTGAATGAGAAAATCGATATTAGATTTCAGCATAGATCGCCTCGTATATTGACGTCTACAGCATACATTGTGGATGAGATTGTTGAAGTCGGACAAACATCATTTGCAGCATCGGACGAGATGACTTATCTAAAGGGGATCTTTAACAGATTAGAAAAAATCACCTCATATCCGACTGGAGAGAAGCCGAGAGATATAGTATGGAAAGTACCCATTGGAGATGCCCGCTATCTACCAGATTTACACGAGAAGGAAGTCGATTTTCGCGTGTCATACCAGGCGCTCAGAGACTACATGCAACCTCGCAGCCAAATGACAGACCGAAATACTGAGATCAGAAGGATTCGTGCTCTTGCGAAACTGAAACAGTACCTTTTTCGGGACCAGGAATTGGGAAGGCTTCTGTGGGATTACCTTTCGACCGCAAGAGCATTCGCAGAGAGGTTCGTCGATGCGAATGTATGTATTACCAAAAAAGGATATGTCGGTATTGTACCTAGAAGGGTTAGTGTAGGTAGTCTGGTTACTGTGTTCTCTGGCGGTGCGGTTCCTTTTATTATCGAAAGAACTAGCAGCGCAGGATTCTATTCACTCATTGGAGAAGGTTATATTCATGGCATGATGCAAAAGGACAGTTTTGGACTACAAGGGCTTCATCCTGAGACTGTTCACTTGTGCTAGTTCATAGTAACCACTGTAGTAACTCTTCTAGCTTGTATTATGAGCCTAGGATATCCCAAAGATTTGATAACTCAATTCTGCTCCTTTTAATTTGACAAGGCTAAAGGTTGCTGAATCCTCTGGGCCACCATAAGGCCATTTTTTGAGATTGCACTAGCGGGAGCCTTATAGAGCGCGGGACCGGAAGTGGAACCGGAAACTGTCATTTGCAGAAATTTAGGAACCAATCAGCTTACAACGATGGGCAAATCATGTAGGGTTCAGCGGTACGCTAGCAGGCATAGGCTGATCTTCGATCTGCTCAAAAAGTGTGGAGTGATGAATAGTTTGGCAACCTGACTGGACTTCTCACTAAAATACCCATTGAACAGAGTACCGTGGTTGTGATGTTGACTCGCCGCCCGCCAGGCTAGCAAATACAGAGGCCTTACATTTAGAAGATGGAGCGCTCTACCCACCTAACAGTCCATCAAACAATGGAGGCTAAGATTGAGCACTAAATGAAGGCCGCGCGGTATCTACCGAACTCGCCATATTTGAACCCAGCCGAGAGCGCTTGGCAGATCCAAAGGCGCCATAGACGAGCAGGCAATGATTATAATGGAAACCCAAAAAAAGGTTATTTAGTTCTGCAGAGGCATTATCGGGTGGCCGCTTGAGCTGGAGGTGGGTTGCAAAACATAACTATCCCATGTGGTTACCCCAGCCGCGAATGTGGTCTCGAACTCTCGAACACACAGCCAGTTTTAGGGACCTAAGTGGTGGAGCACGAATAAAGGAATTCGAAGCACGAGTACAAAGCCCTCGATAACGCGAGATACGAGGGCTTAATTGTTCTCGATCAAGCCATCGAGAGGGCTGGAACTACACCTGTCTCGATCCAACCTTGGGGTAGTGGCGGCGCTAAGGATCGCTTTTTCTCTTGGCATTCCTCCAACAATCGGATGGAGCCGAGACTTGTCAGGCCACTTGAGTATCACAGGCACAAATGATAGAGGCTAATAGCCTTTTGGTAAAGGGTACAGTGAGGGTGGACAGCAAATCGTATCGTATCGTATCGTATCGTATCTCCTCCGCCTTGTCCACAACCAGACAGATGGGCATTGCGAATCTTTCGTTTTACCAAGGCCCGAATACCTATGCAGGGGGTCTGCATAAAGTCGAGCGCGGGTCGGAGGAGGGAGCGCTGCCCCCGGCTCGGCGACCGCACCAATAGTGCCCCTATCTCTCGCTCAGCCGTACCGGTAGTATTTCATTTTTGTGGGGTGATGGCGTCCTGCTGAGTCCACGTCTCACCGTTCGTTCCAGCCTCTTTCCTGCTATCCTGTGTTCTCAATGTTGTTAAAAGAAACATGCCCATAATGACTGGGCACTCAGAATTCTCGCTCAGCCAGTTACGGCCTTCGACAACTCACAACCCCGGATATTCCGTACCCCATAGACACCTGTCACAAACGCTTTGAATCATCAGTAGTCGGTACAATGGTTGACAATGCTGGCCCCAGCGGCGAAGCGACTCTTGCCGTAGAGTCGCTTCTCCTCGCGATCAGTGCCGCTACGATTGTAGCACGTCTCTACCTGCGCCTCCGGATCAACCGCCAGAAAATATTCTTCAGTGATGTGCTCATCAGTCTGGCTTGGTCCGCAGCCGCGGCGACGGTATCCTTCGACGTCGTCTTTTATTATATGAATGTTCTCAATACACGTGTAGATCCTTTTCTTTTTGGATATCCTGGCGACAAGAAAGCGGTGCAGAGAGCACTCAAGGTGGGCAGATACCTTCAACCGATTGAGCGCGAACTCGAGAACTATGTTGATTTTCCTCTCAGTACTTTTGGGCTGGTAACGCCCCATTCTTCACATCCTTCTACCTATCCAAAGCAACTCTTTTAGCCTTTTACTGGCAAATTATCCCGCGATTCCTCAAACCTAGCAGATATTTGCTCTATGCTACCATAGTTTATTGCGTTCTTGCATACATCACAACTATGCTACTCAACTTCTTCCTGTGTTTTCCGATAGAACGAAACTGGTATGCACTCTCACGATTTATTACTGTCACCCTATAGCTACATGAACCTCACTGACATTTTAAAGGACGCTTGGTCCAACCATTTGCATCCACCAACCAGGGACAGTCTTCAGATCAGCGTGGGGGTTCAACTTCGCTGGCGATATGCTTAGTAAGTCACCAGACTTTTATATGTTGTATCGCTTATAATATTGAGTATCTAATGGATAATCTTTAGTCTTTCTCCTTCCTTTTTCCTTTCTTCACATCCTCAATATCAAAGGAGCTCTTCGGGTAGGAGTCTACTGTACATTCGGCCTCGGAGTTGTCAATATAGCATTCACGCTGGCTCGGTTCTTATCCATTAGATTGGCGCGACGCAATGGTCGCGGTAGTATATCCATTACAATTATTGGTAAGTATTACATTTTCGCAAGGTCTTTTCTGTTTGAGCTATAGTACCATGGCTCCCTAATCTTCCGAATCGCCTGTAAAGCGGTGAACCCACTTGTCTGTTCAATGTTATCACATCAGCGCCATGAACTTATAGCAAACACATTGAGGGCTAATTTATTTCGATCTCTACAGAATTTTGGTCAAGTCTCGATATGCTTGTCGGCGTGCTCGTCGCAAACCTCCCATCTCTGGCACCGTATCTTCGAATGATTCTTAACCGCGGATCCGAACCGATCCAAAGACCGCCTAACAATGAGCGAATCCCCAAGAACACATTTGATAAGTATAAGGGCAAGCCATCAGATGAGGAGTCTAAGGTACTCACATTGCTGAACTCTGGGTGCACAAGTGATAGTGGGAAGAAAACTTTGAAGGATGAATTGGAGGATGTGGGGATACTTCCCGCTAAGAAGGATGTGAGTTCACAAAGTGAGGGTCGGGGCAACATAGAGATGATTGATGTGGATGCTCTGGCTTCTTCGAAATAGGAGTTTGAGGGAGATGAGTTGATTTGATGTAAGATATTGTTCTTCACAATTTTGATAAATGATACTATATTCCTTCAAGGCTTTTACTCTTCGGTTCTTTCTTCGCTTTTACCATCCTTCGCAGTCCCTCTAGGTTGATTATATATTGTACCAGAGGAAATCTACTGCAGCTTTATAAATTCCTCGGAAAGCCCGGCAGAGATAATAGAGACACAACGTATCAAGTAAGTAGTAACCCTAAGTACGACACTACATTTGTAGATTGTTGGAATATGTTCTTCCAAGGGGCAGATATAAAGGTTGAGCAGACACTGTCGGCCGCTAACGAGGCAACCGAGGCGTCTTTTTAGGAGCGTCCTTGTAGGATTCTTGAAAAATGAGTGCGGCTGCGAAACTTCGCACTCATATGCACACACATCAAAGAATGGGAAAGTCAACATATTATTCGAAGCTCTATGGGCGAGTATAAGTTCCGGCAAACCCTAGTAGACGCCAGTGCCGCTAGGAATTAAAGCACAGAGAAAAATGGCTTATCTAGCGATAGATTGCCGTTATACAACTTTATACTCGTTATCGGAAAATTTCAGAACTACGACTCACAAATTGTGCTCTGCCTCCACCCCCCGAAATGACTTAGCTAGGCTAAAGCATCGCCTATCACATCCTGATACCGTTTTTCACCAGGTAATTGACAGAACAATCAGAGTGTCAGATTACGTTCACAGTAATACTTGACCTATGCTACTTACTTCAAGAGATATCGAAGGGGCTCAATAGAGTCCGTTTTGTAGGAATATGAACTTGTAAAGTTGATGGAAACTCTTGTCTATCTAAGAGTGTCTTTATTCTACTTCTTGTAGATAAAGGAGAAAGAATAATAGTACATCTGCATCACCTAAACAAAACAATATGGAAGGATTACTGGCTAAGCAATAACCGGGGAATATGGAGATACTTGCAAATAGACAACCATACGGCCTCATGCGGGCCAAATGTCTCAGGTGTTTCTTTGTTGGATATAGACACGACAGGGTCCAAGGGCCCGGAGGTCGCCGCGTAGCGAAGGTCGGCGACTCGGCAGTTAGCCAAGCACGTCGAATCACTTCTAGAGAGGTAACAATCAGTTGTATACTATTTATCTGATCTGGAGCCAACAGCAACCCCAAACGTTCCTATGCTAAGGGTTTGGGGCTTTGGAGAATATTGTGAAATAAATGTCTTTACGCAGCATATTGTGCGCAATTTGAGTCCACCACCAAATGCAAGCACGTGAGATCACTTATTTCCCGATGATGAGGGCTAGAACCTAGTAGTCTCATTTACCCAAGGGTTTCACAAGGCGAGCCATGGGCTGTGTTTGTCACTCATTAATAAGGTTTAGGTCTAGCGCCACAGTCTCGACTACTTCAAGCCAATCACCTGTGAATTCCTTCGTATACCATTATCTTGGCTTTTACGGCCGAGCTGTGGCTCAGTTGCGCATATTTAGCTCTACAAGCACCGAGTTTCCCAACTTCAACAAGCAGAGCATACATCATACGAGGCACCGAATTCAATCCATCTTGAATAGACAGTTCTGGGCTCAACGCGGTCTACGCTGGGTTTTGGGTCGACTGTGACAACGGAGCTTTCTTGACGCTACCGAACCAGAACGCAACTCTACTACTTTCCTTTCTTGCTGTTGCAGTGACTTTCGCAGCCGGAAGATTCCTCGCTTTGGTCTTTATCAACTTGTCCCGACTGGATGTAAGGCCAAAAAGGAGGATATATCCGGAGTGCTGAGGTCACAAGTCATTTCAAGAAACACTGCCACTGCGGGAAGCACTTTCGCTACATTTGTCGAAAATCTATGGACACACTAAAGGAGAATACAAACAACACATGAGAGGCCAATAGAGCAGCACAGGTCTAGTATTATCTTAGGTCCATCAGCCTTAAGCCTTATTTCTATCATACATTTCTTCCTTTTCACAATTGCTGGTATATCTACTTCGCGAATATTTGTGGGTCGCACGGTGGTGTCGAGGGTCACAGAGGGCTGCGGGCAGTGGGATCCGCCAGATGGAATCGAGACTGGAACTAACTTTTTGTGGCAATTGCTTCGTAGGAATGAGACTCAGGATGCAGACAACTACGCGCGTAACTGCTATTCACTAGGCCTATTCCGTGGCATCCTCGATTGCGATAGACTATTCAGATGATGTATTTCATACATGCCGAACACGATGCTCCGTGTCCTTTCGCAGCCGACCTCTGTTCAGGCCGGCCAAACGGTGCTCTCGTTTTGGACGGTGGTCGTATAGCCTTCAGCGCCCTTGGCATCAATTCGAAGCTTGCTAGAAGCCTGTTTGTGCAGCGTCGCAGCATTTGTAGCGTCGTACCCGGTGCACCTTTCCTCAATCAGACATATACTTCTGATGACAAGGAGGAAATCGCACGCGGCTATGTCTTCTACAATGATCCCAAGGCTCGGACATCAAAGTTCGTTTATTACAAAGAAAATGTTAGTGCGACCTTGAATTGTTTTGAGTGATGGGACGCAACTATACGCCACTGACAATTTTTAGAATATAATCGCTCGTAAAGAATCGGGTTGTTTCTGGAGCAATATCTCGAAAAATTGTAGCTCGTGGGATGGACTCCTCGCGCCTATTGTCAACATATCTACGGCATTGCCCGTCTTGGGCGGTGCTAACGTTCGAAACGGATTCGCGGAGTATTGGTTCGCGATGGCGTTGGCACGTTTGCAACTCGATATTTTCAACACAATTGAGAAACCTCCGGGTGTGAATGAATCACAGGCAATTAATACTTGGAACTCGCGGCATCCCCGACTGAAAGAGCTTTGTGGAAGGGCCAAATTTCAATCTCCAGATCATATTACGCTGAGTACAGTTGGTACTATTGTCGTTATTACGTTTGTCATTCTCTTGATATTGTCCTTGGATGGACGCCAGTCCCATGGGCTCAAAGGGTCATCAAAGACTGGGACAAACTTGACAGTATAGAGTTATTAGAAGAGCTAGAGGGTTGGTGGCATGCAGTCAGAAACGCGATTGATTCCTTACAAATACAGAACAAGTGAAGGCACGATTTTCTTTCTAAGAGGTTTCATAATTCTGTGCCACGGTTGTCGTTCTATATGAAATAAACTATCTGGGTCCACCAGCGCAGTCGGGTTTAAAAGTACACCAGAACGATGACACAGCATCATTGTGATTACCTCGCAATTGGCCATCCTCTCGGTCCGTTTGGCTGAACATATATGTATCCTTCTCGCAATTTTCCCCGTTATAATAATTACAACACCCGTTCCAAGTCTGAAGAAGTGTGATTTTGTTGTTCAATGAGTGATCCTTCAAACTTTGGCAGCCCTCGTAGAATAGTCGGCCATCTCGATTATATCCATCCGAGTAAGTCATAACAGTATAGTTAGGGTCTTCGTCATAACCGGCGTCAGTGTAATCGTCCGCAATGACAATAATCGACCTCATCTCATCTTGAGGAATTGGAAAATTGTCTTTCTTTGTCGCAGAAAGGTCAATGATCAGCTTAGCATGGCCACCAGCGTCATCAGTCTCGTATTTGTTACTTCTCTGCTGTCTCTTCGTTGCTGCCGCATCAAGCACCGTGCCAGCACCAACCGCCAAACACTCCTGGAAGGCCTTGGACTTGAGGATATTTTGCACAGCACCAGATTTTTTCGCGGCATCCTTCGAAGTTTGGCCAGCTCTCTTAGTGTTAATGTAGCTATTCGGGCGTCGGAGCGCATCAAAAATCCCATTTCCAATCTTTGAGCCTTCCTTGTTGCCGCCGAACAAGCGGGCAGCTTTAGTGACTGGAATGGTAGGTCTCTGAGCTGCTTTGCCACCTGCTTTACCAATCTTGAATAGCTGCCTAATGAGCACTCCAAAATTGGGTCCTGCTGTTTCCATTGTGGCTTGTGCTGCAACCAAGCGACTCTTGAGCGTTATCATATAATCCTCAAGGTCGATCTCAGGGACAATTGACTTCTCATCCGGCTCGATAAGTCCCTCTAGTTCAGCTTCACCGAGCGCTTGGACATCAGCTTCCGGAAGGAAGGTCATAGCTCCGACTGCTAAGCAAGCACTTCTACGCGCTCGAGCTTTGTTCTCCCTGTCCGCGTGTTAGTTAGTGATACCAATACATTATTTAGTGTGAATTTACTTATTTCTGCGTTCTTGGCCCTTCTTAGCTTCAGGTTCTATGGCCTTTTTTCCCGCCTCTCTGTTGATGTCAGTAGCGGTCAACATCTTTCTTTGTTCTCTTTGCCTAGTTGTGCGGCAAGTTGTTTTCATTTTCCCATCAGCGCCAATCTTTTTGAAGGGCTCAAGATCTTTATTATCGCATTTCTTGTTAGGCTCGGGATCTGGTGCACATTTTCCAAGTTTATTCTTTGTGGCTGATGATTGAGTTTGGCCTTCTGGGCAGCTGCTTTTGCCATCCCTGTCCACACACTTCGGATTCAGAGTGCTCTCGTTCTACATTAGAATTAGATACACAGTTATCGTGAAAAGATTCGGTTACGTAATTGCATACCTGTCCAGGAACGCTGGGGTCCAATTTCATGTCTGGCGGACATTTCCCACGCTCTTTCTCTTGCTCAGGAGTTTCTGGTTCAATACATTTATCAGAAGTTTCAC
This sequence comes from Ophiosphaerella korrae, assembly GCA_028456385.1. Lineage (NCBI taxonomy): Eukaryota > Fungi > Ascomycota > Dothideomycetes > Pleosporales > Phaeosphaeriaceae > Ophiosphaerella > Ophiosphaerella korrae. The sequence continues at coordinate 103,752 of JALNQF010000027.1, read as the reverse complement.
TAGGTCTCTTTCCGGCGGGGCACAGGCCGCACTTCTTCGCCTTGTCGTTCCAGTACATCTCATACATTCCATCACACTTCTTATACTTTTTCTTCTTGCAATCATCATCGGGTCTTTTCCGACCAGCAAATGTCTGGCGTTTCTCTAGCTCGGAGCGCCGCATAAAGTCTGCACCCTCTCGCTTTTGGCGGTGCATAGCCAGGAGATGTTCTAGCACTGTAATTGTCGTAGAGTTTGGTTCATAATCAGAAGACGAAAAGTCTAGGTTACCAAGAAAGACATCCCTAACCGCAAGAAACGGGATGTTGCCCGATTCCATAGAGGCTGCATCGACGCCTTTCTTAATCCTCAGCTCTACAAGAGGTGTTTGGGTGGGACTGGCAGTGGTTTCTCCAATAATCAAGCATACTTGGAGGACGCCGAGCAGCCCCACAGTTGGGAGAAACCGCATTGGTGTGGTGATAAAATTCAGCAACACGCGAAGCCAATAACGAATTGATGCAAAAATAGGAATGCAAAGGTAGTGAACGAATAAGAAAAAGACAATAGAGTGATTGCAAAAGAGGGAAAGTAGGGTCAACGAGGGTACAGAACGAATGTCTTGAAGCTTTAGGACTGTATCCAAAGCTGCTGTATGAACGGTTGTGCTGCGACGCAGCGCTTGATATCAACGGTTCGACGAAGCTACCATATTTTTCGCGCCATCCTAGTACCCTAACTTGGGTACAGCGCCAAGTATAAGAATCTTAATTACCGAAAATAATTTATAGGATTACGTGAATCATGAACGCTAGGGGCCTCTCTTGGTATTCGTGTCAAGTGAGATTTTAGGTACTTCTGCATAATCTAAACTCCATTTCCTAAAATAGTTAATTCGCTTTTCACCCAGCAAACATTATTCACATATCTATTGAAGTGACTCAAACTCGATTTATACTTTTACATACACAGTACTTTCTTTCTGTTTCTTGATCACCGATACAACCACATTCTCTTTACTGAGCACCAACTCACACCTCAAGTTCATATTTTATCTCTATAAAGTCTCAACCAAAATGCATTTATGGTCCTTCGCCTGCGCTGTGGCATTCACGTTCACAGCTACTACTACTGCATACAACGTAACTCTCTACGACACCAAGGATTGCACCGGCGAAAAATCTAAGGTTCTAGGCGATTTCAACGTCGAAAAAGGGTGCCAAAGGATTGAAGGTGACGTCAAAGGGAGCATCAAGATTGAATGGTCGGGCGATGCCGACAACGCGCATTCGTTTAGCACATATCGCGGCGAGAAATGTTGCACCCCATATTACCACGAAACACTCATTTGGCAAGATGAGTGTATGGAGCTGGGCAAAGTGCGCAGTTTCCGGGTTATCAACCCAGAGGATCTCGCCAAGGGAAAAAAAGGCGAAGACTACCAGTGCACGGATAAACCTGCGGAGCTCCGATAAAGGAAATTGGGTTGAACTGGATGGCTGAAAGGAAGAACATTCCCTTTTCCCTCAATAGAGTGGCTACTGTGTATATATTGTAATAACTATGCTTCTTGTAGCATATTGCTAGTGTATTGCAATCTCAACCACCCCCAAGGCTGGAAGAACTCACAATGAGCTTCGTCTAGAAAGATTACCTTCCCACCAAAGCCCACAGTTTCCTTCCAAAGCTTTAAGACTTCGAAGTCAGGCTTATACTTACCCATTCTGAAGTACACACGATTCCATTGCGCAATATCCGCATCTACGGGGATGACAGGGTTTTGCACGATGTTATCAAACTTTTGTAGCGTGCTGCTTGATACGAGGAACCATAATTCAAAGACCCGGTCAACGACATCGACGTCCAAACGGCTGCGATTCATGTCGTTCTTGTTGAGTTTTAGCGATAGTTGTTTGATATGTGGAATTTGCGCGCAAAATTTTGCCACAGATGCTAATAGTGGAGTCATGGTTTGCGGGTTGGGAAGTGAGCGATATCTATTGTTGTCAGAGACCTCTCCCTCCCTGATAGGCCTTTCATTATAGACAACGAAGCCTGAAGATTCCTCTTCATCATCTTCATCTTCTCCATCACCGTCATCGCTCGAATCAGATTGGTGGTGCTTGAAAACAGCATCATCACGAATGAAGAACCATCGCCCGTCAGCCGTATTGGGAGTGAACTCAAGTGCAAACTTTTCTAAAGCTGGGAAAATAGCGCGGGAAGCGGGATCCGACTGGGTGTGAAATATTGTTGGGCATATAGTTAGTGGGCCAGTAAGTGTCAAGGTGCGTAATTGGCGAAAGGTTGCGAGGTGTTGGATCAGGTTATCGTAGATGTGGTGCCCAGTCGCAGGTTCAACAAGCTCTTGGACAGGCACATCTTCATTTCGCATCTCATGTGTGAACACTTTGAGATGTAATGTCTCTAAATGTGAGGGTGGTACCAAGGTGAAGGATTCAGCGAGGTCTAGTTGATACTGTCTTCTCCACGCTGAGCCCCAATCATAGGCATCTTCCATGTATAATCTTAATTCCCTTAACTCGGAAAGTTTTAAAGTGACAGTGCCGACCCAAGCAGGATGCAGGAATTTTGATTCACCCCATCCGTGCCCCTCGAAGGACGACACATGATGTAATGTAGGCAAATCTGAGGCATGGAGTCGTATCGACCCTGGTCGGCGGCGCGCAGACTCTATCTCATGGACAGTGTGTTCGTGCTGCTCAGATTTGCAGATCGTACGAATTGGTTCCAGATGGCGACGCACGGCGCATTTCTCCCGTGAACATTTGAGAAAATTTAGATGAATTGCCGGAGCCGAGTCGGGATGTTTCCCATATCTCGTCTCCATATCTTTGAGAAAAGCGAAAACCTGCTTTACAAAATTGGTCCAAGTTTTATCATCATCCTCGCAGTCTACGCTGCGAGTGACCTCGCAGCATCCCCGGTTCTTAGGCGCTCGAAAAGTGCACCTGACATCGACAGAACGAAGGTAACCGCGGCGCCTGATGTTTTTTCCGCGAAAAATCTCTTGGCATTTGGCTAGATCGGCGACCGACAACTGAAGCGAGCGAAATATGATTCTTTCAACAACATGCTGCCAGGAATAGGAGACGGTGGCGCAGTTAGAGATTTGCTTGCCTTGTTGTGCTGCCACAAGTCTGATAATACGAGTCAGAATTTCCTCGGGTACCTGATTCATGATGTTTGGGATGCCAGTGCTTGGGGTGGGGTTTGGATTGTGAGACATAACTTTAATTCAACGCTGATGGTCGGGTCTAAAGAGATGACTGAGACAATTATAGGTTGGGGCGGAGGTGGGTTTCGCCAAGCCAAACATACCATAATTCCACTTGTTACCGCCAGCCAAGCGTTTAGCGTTGTCAGCCCAAGCCTAACCTAGGGGCCGCAGCCTCCTAAACAGGCACTCAACTGCACCAAAAACGCAACAAAATGTATCCCCAAGGACCGCAGGCAAATACCTGAGTTCCCGTCATCTTATTCTCTTGGATGAATGCTGACAGAATCATATTGCAAAACAATCCTCCTGAGTCCAGCGCTCAGAGCAAGGATGTGCTTGATTTTGGTCCCGCAGGATGCTTCCTGATCCGGATGTCTCTGGATCTCTGCAATTAGACCTAGTACAATTATTCATACATTACGCCGTTTAGACTCAGACTTCAGCATCGTTCATTCGTTGATTCACTTTTCCTTCTCGCAATAATCGTCAACATGAAATACGCTGCATTATTTCCACTCTTTTTCAGCCACGCACTCGCTACAGCCGATTTTGTCACTTCTGGCGTTGAGCTTGACCTCGCCCTCCGTCACATTGGCGAATTTGATATTGATCTAATCCACGTCGAAGCTCACAATGACGAAGATGTTGTCTATCTTCAGAGGCGCGAACCGGCTCCAGCTGATGGAGACAATAGCAAAGACGGCGGAAGCTGCAAGAACAACGACTGCGTAAAATGGACAGCTTGGGCTTCTTCCAACAGAGAAAAAGAAGAACTGAAGCAATCAGAGCAGAACGACGGCAGTGAGATGCGTCGCAGCTTGCCAGAAGATCTTGACTTGAGCGATTTTGATATGCACACTTTGGTCAAGCGGGGGAAGCCTAAGGAAGGAGAAATCTGTAAGAATACTAAGATTGATGGCAAAGCCACTGTCGAAGACCCTATCAAGTTCAAATCATACAGTTATCCAGATAATAAAAATATAGAAAAGGTAGGGGTGAACATTATCCCTGTGATTGCTCCAAAAGGGTGATTTCCGAAACTAACTTTCCCATAGTTGAAAAAGGTCTACGATTTCGAAGACTATGACCAACCAAATACAAAAGATTGGTATACAATCAAGAACATTGAAACCCGAGTTGCAGGCCGATCATATGCAGTAGAGCATATCCTCGAGTGGCAAATGTTACTTCGATTCTTTGAGGGCAAGAAGGCCAAAACCAATGCTGAGAACGAGGGCAAGGACAAAAGCACCGGTGATGCTGACGATGATTCTAATGATGGAGATGATGGTGATGGTGGTAATGATAGCGATTTGTGCAAAACCCTGTGGGTCAAAACGCTTATTTGTTGAAGCATCATTGCTAACTTTAGACAGACATGAATACTGGAAGAACCCAATCAAGTTTGAAGTAGTACAGAAAGTCAAGCAAGGAAAGGCATGGATTGATACCACTACGCCCACCAAGCTAAACGAAATGCCCCTTGACTTTGTCGCTCACGCATATCCCGGTGGTACCACATCGAGTCCCTATACTGACGAGTTTGTGATTCTAGAGCATGATGTTAACTCTCGTAAGGAACATGTGAGTATATCTTTCATAAATAAAGCAGGTAGTGCTGAACTAATTCCCTTAATAGTTATGGGCAGGTAATAGTCTTTCTCCTTCTCTTGCCATGTCAGGTGGTAAGCCATCCATGAACAACAAGGAAAACTCGAAAACTATGCAATTCAATATTGAGCACAATAAGTGGTGGGATGACTCGAAAAATGCACCTGGCGCTGATGCTAAGGAGAATGAAGGTCGCTGTCAGGGTATTGGCAAGTTTCGCACTATTCTTGGTGTCTACCAGTACCACTTGGATGGAAATGTCCAAAAGGTTTTCAAAGCCCAAGTTGACCGCGTGGAAAAGGCCTTAAAAGCTATGGAAGAAGACATCCTTCCAAAACAAACTGGTATTATGGATACTAATGGAAAACTCCGACCGGTTTATAAATCGTTGGGTCTAGCAAGTAAGTGGAAAGAATTCATGAAAAGCGAGTTCGACCACAGGAAGATCAAGATTGAGGAATGGCTCAAGGTATGGGCCGAGGAATTAGAGAACGTGCAGAAAGGAAAAAGTGTTAAGAACCTAGGCAAGATGTTCTCGAAGCGGGCGAAGCAAAATTGGACCAATTTGTGTGGTACTGCTGCGGACGATGAAGTGGTTGAACGAATTAAAATCATGCTGAAGCAGTACGACGACGTTAAGGGGAAATGGAAAAATCCGTTCTAAGCATAGTGATTTGAAGTACTGGAGACAAGGACTGCTATATAAAATACTATTCCTTTCTTTGTAATGCTCATTGGTAGTATGGGTTCATTATCAACGTATACTCTCCCTATGTATAGATTTACACAATCAAAAATAGAAACAATATAGTTTTTGATGAGTAACAAGAATCTTGATGCTGTAAAGCCGCAAGGTCGAATCTGCTGATAATGGAATCTAAAATGATGAGTGGTCGTTGTGGTTATTTCGCTGCCACGCAAACCCTTGTTTCAATGCCTCACGCGCCTGTTGCGCATCGATAATCCTCCTCCTTATCTTTTTTAGGTCCCCAAAAACTGCGGGTAACAACTCCTTCTTGTTGACTTTACCCATCACGTTACGCGATATTGAATCCACAATCTCGAGAGCTTGTGGGATCTTGTAGGCCACCAGTCGTTCTTTCAGCGCACGCCTCATGTCCATTAGACCCCATGGCTTGCCACTATTTTTACACTGCTCTGAAATAAAAATGACCGCTGCGACCTTCTGACCCCATGCTTCGGATGGTAGCCCAACAACAGCGCATTCGCTGACTTGTGGGAGAGACAACACTTCACGCTCGATCTCAAGAGCCGAGACTTTCTCCCCCCCTAGTCTTGATGATGTCTGCGCTCTCTCGGCCTTGGATAAAGTATGCGGGCCCACGTGCCCATGAGCCGGACTTTCCTTTCCCGGAGCCTGGCACCGCGCGGCGTAAAGCGATATCGCCTGTTTTGAACCAGCCATTATGCGTGAATTATTTTTCTGTTGCAACGCGATTGCGCCAATACTCTTTGAAGATTGTTGGTCCTCGCAGCTGGATTTCACCTTGGCGTTCTTTCCCAGTGGTAGGGTCGATTTCTTCATTAGGTGCAATGACGCTTTCTTTGCCAGTCGTTTCATCCTTCCCCCAAAGTCTCGCTTCCATTGATGGTAGAGGCCAGCCAACCGAGCCATCAATACGATCAGCATATTCGAGACCGCAAGATAAAGCCATTCCGACCTCAGTCATCCCATAGCGCTCGAGGAGGATATTGCCTCCACTGAGCTCGGTCCAGCCGTCGCGGATCGGTTTGGACAAGGCAGCAGAGCCAGATATATTCAAGCGCAGATGCTTCCGTGAAATTGATTCTCTACTGGCTCTTTGGATCTCGGATTCTAGAGTAGAGTAAGACTGCAGCATACGGGCCAAAATCGTAGGCACCGCCGTGAAGAACGAAATGATTGGAAGTTTCCCGTTATGGTTTGCGTTATTAGCACTTTTTTTCGTCATACCGTTCGTGTGGCCGTTTGTGTGCAGGAAGGGCGCCGCCAGTCGCTTCCACACATTGTCCGCAACAAATGGAAACATGAACTCGATGCTGCTTCCCGCGAGCAGCGGGGTGAGAAGCGCATTGACTGTGCCGTGGATGTGATGAAGTGGCAGAACGTGTAAGAGATGATCAGATGGCGTGTATTTCCATGCGTCTAGCAGGCTTTGTGATTGCGCAGCTAGAGTGGCAACTGAAAGCATAACTCCTTTTGGTCGCGCTGTAGTCCCAGAAGTAAATAACATCAAGCCGCCATTAGCCGTGGCAGACGTGTCGATCAGCTTCACTTCCAAGCTCTTATCTGAGTCACATTTCAGCTTGTCAACTTGATAGCATACTGTTGTGTTTTGCTGCTCGTCATCCAATATCTCTTTTGCTTGCTTTGCGTATTTAGCTGAACATAATAAGGCAAGTGCTTCGCTATCGGAAACAATCTGTCTCAATTCCAATGCTGGAAAGGAAGGCGCCAAGGATACAGCTATAGCACTGGAGGCAAGGATACTAAGAAGCGTTACTAAAGACGAAGTTAGCCTCCATTGTGAAAGAAAGGTAACTGTTCAAGTTGCAAAATTTTGTCCATACCTACCCTGCATAGTCATACCCATTCTGCACTAAGAACGCAATTCGTTTGCCGGAGATCTCTTTTTCATTCTTTCCTGTCATATGTAACAGATGCTCTTTGGCTCGAGCAACATTGCGCAGTAGGGAACCATATATAAGCCACATTAGAGTTATATTCAATTACAGCCGTGGATGAAGGATCGTGCTTTTGAATAGCCTCGAAGAATGTCGAGCGCTGAAGAACTGCCATTGCTGAGAAGGTAGAACAGGGTGCGTGTATAGCAAGACGACGGGAACGAATTGCTATGCGCTGAGTATGTTACATATCCATCTATACATGCAATGCAGCTAGACAATTCGAGGCATCTGGCGAGCGTGACCAATGGGGAGAGAAAGGGCATCCTCGGCAACAATACGAATATATTTGTCGGCTGGATACGGACAGATCCCGGTGAGCCAACAAGCGCTAGCAGCCCGAGATCCATATTTTCACGCCCAGTTTGGTAACCTACCTCGCGACAGCAACTGTTTGATGTCTAACAGCCCATCCAAGCGAAAGGGTCTGTGTTCGGCTTGCTTTGCTTGTGCACGAGCCTGGGTTTACAAGCGTTGTTGACCATATGCTTCATATACACGCAACACTGAGGCATCGTGCTCCTAGCTCTAGCATCTAGCATGAAGCTGTTTTCCTGGCCTAGTCGGGTTCTTGAAGGTTGAATATATAAACACTTTCCTGTCTCTTTGCTTCCTCCTAGGTAAGTTCACTAACATGTTGGGACTGGACAATTTTATGGTAAGATGATTTTCGTAATGCTTTTGAACTATAGCTTTACGAGGACAGAAAGTGCTTGAAGTCGTGATGACAGAAAGGAACAGGCGGGCTTGTCCATCCAGGGCTGCTCTCTTTGTCTGCATATCTCACCACTGGTGCAAGGACCCGGAGATCGTCACCAAAAACTGAATCGGAGAAATGCACGAAGAATTCCTCGTTCTTCATAGAGTCTCCGTTGCTCTCCCAAGCCTTCAAGATCTCGTAATAAAGTGGGGCGACGTGCGCATCACTAGACCATGGGGCAAAGCGGTACTTATCTTGAATTCTCTGCACATCTTCTCGTTGATACAATCGAACCTCAGGGTCTAGCTTCACCATGTCATATCCCGTAAGTGCGGCGTGACCATGATAAGAGCCTCCAATAGTGGAACGATCCCGGATTGCGCACATTATAGTCAGTGCTGCTAGTAGTCCCGTGGACATGTCCGAAATGGGGAGGCTTGGGAGCACGCCCTGGCCTGGTGGGCAACCAAATGACTGACCCATGACATACGAGCTGCCTGCCGCCGCATCAGCAACTTGTTGCCACCCTGGACGCTCGGCATAACAGCCATCGGGCCCGTAACAGTTCTCGTCCACGTAAATGAAGCCCTTGCCGCGCTTACTCGCCATATGCAGTGCGGCTTGTAAACCAAACCCGCGTCTTTCCAGCGATCGTAAACGATAGCCTTGTAAGATGACATCAGCCTGCTCGAACAGCTGCAGTAACTTTGCATGATCGGCGGGGTTGTCTAGATCTAAGTCGACTGTCGTCTTACCTGCCATCAAGGAGGAAGGCTGTGCTGGGGTGTAGTCTTTGAGTTTCGATGAGTTCGCGCGTATGACTTCGGCTCCCATTGACGCAAGAGCGGCACCTGCAGCAGTACCAGCTATAATACGGGCAAGCTCAACGACTTTAATCCCTGCCAAAGGCCGCTTATCACTCAAATTGGGCAGTGGCGTAGGTGGAGTGTCAGGACAGTATGTCTGCTGGGCATAATTGACAAGTGGATGTCGAGAGAGGCTCTGCCCCATTTCCGTTTTACGCCAGCTTTCGGGTAAGTGAACGACCGAACCCGACAAACCATGCTCGAGCATAAGTTGCTCAATCTCCCGTGCGCGATACTTGCGAACGTGTTTTTGAATGAGAGCGTAAGCTTCATCAGTCGAAAGCGCCTTGCTTTCGGCGTCCTTTGTGATGCTGATAAGCCCTAACATCTTCCACGGGTCGAGAGAGCCATGAAGCTGGAACCAAGTGCCTTCGTCTGCAGTTTCATAGATTGCTGTGGCGCGAAACACGAGTGGCGAGCCGGATTGGCGATCAGGATCCCATTGAGGCACTGTTGGTAATTTTATAACTGCCTGGCCTGTTATTTCATCAATTGTTACAAGTGCTGGGGTTGCCGGATATAGTCCTGCGTGGTTCGTATTGACATAGGTGCTTGTTCTTGTGGTGTTATTGCGACGGTTCATAATTTCCAAACCCACAATACCGAACATCGCGTGCAGAACCGCGGTTATGGCTTGAGATTTGATTGGGTCTGGAATGCAAGGCAAATCGTCGCCTTCAAATACAACTCCATCAAGCAAGGCATCATCTCGTGTGAACCCAGGCGTCTTGGCCGCAAATACCCGCAACAGTCTCCTGCATTCTTCAGGAACGGGAACGAAAGTCCTATCAACACAGGTTCCTGCGCCGTAACCATCCTTTGGGAGTATTGATTTATCATTGATGGCCATTGTTTTGGCTGGTGGCAGGTCTCTAAGAGTTGGTAGGCTGATTCGAAAACAGAAGCTATGTGCCCAACGACTTTGGCTGGGTCGAAACCTCAAAGTGCGCTGCTGGTAGTTGAACGAGATTGACTTTTATGTTCAGTGGTTGAAACAGCTCCAATGCAGACCTCGTATTGGTAACGTACATAAGGTTAATCGTTCCAAGGTTGCTGGTGGTCGAACTACAAAACGTCCACCTGAATTCGGGAACACCGGGGAATCCTTCCCGGGATTCTGCCTTGGAGACGCCACCGAACGTAGTTCGCACCTGTCCCTCATTCTATCTGACTAAGACATGGCCTACATGTTCGATCTCCTATATGTTATTAGAACTCGCTCAGTGAGCTTTTCAATGGCCATCTTCCCTAGCAGGCGCAATTACACCCCGCCGCCAACAGAATGCCGCAGGAGATTCATACCGTTGCCGTTATTGGATGTGGTATCATTGGAATGAGTTGGGCCTCTCTGTTTCTCGCGAGAGGCCTGAAGGTAATTGTCTCTGACCCTGCAGAAGGAGCGGAAGACACTTTTAAGCGCTACGTAACCGATGCTTGGCCTGTCATCAAAGGGAACGAGAGCAAACCCCTTGAGCAGATACTTGCGAAGAAATATGAGTTTGTCATCGACGTGACATGGAGACTACCGGAAGTAGACTTTATCCAAGAGGTAATCTTACCTATTTAGCTCGGAACACACATCATCAAGGGCGCTGATTGGTAATGACTTCGCTGACCTTGAATCCTTTCTAGAGTGGACCCGAACGTCTAGATTTTAACGAGCTTCTCATGGAAACGCTTGATCAACACGCCAGGCCGGATGTTTTGATTGCCTCATCCTCTTCTAGCCTACCCTCCTCTGCATTCATTGGTCGCTGCAAAAATAATCCTAGTCGCATATTGATCGGTCATCCGTTCAACCCGCCACATCTGATACCATTGGTCGAGGTCGTACCCCATGCGGGTACCGATCCGATCTCTACCTCCGCTGCTATGGAGTTCTACAAGTCTCTTGGGAAAAGGCCTATTTTAATCCGCCACGAAGTGCCTGGCATTGTGGCCAACTGCCTACAAGCTGCAATCAACAGCGAAGCATATAGCCTCATCGGCCGTGGAATCGTTTCGGCTGAAGATCTTGATACGGCTGTGACTTCAGGTCCAGGTCTTCGGTGGGCTATTTCAGAACTGATTGTTACCAATGCGCTTGGTAGCGGAGGAGGGCGAGACGGGTTTACGTCGCGACTCGAACGCCTTGGGCTTGCAATCAGGAGCTGGGAGGAGGATATGTCCAAGCATCGATTTGACTGGAGTGATGAAAACATATCTGTTCTGAAAGCTGAGGTTAGCAAATGGTTCGAGGTAGTGCCATGGTCTACGCTTGTAGAACAGAGAGACTCTGTATTGCTGCACTTGTTGGCCGCCAAGTCTAAGGCCTTGCAAATCACCTAGCTCATAGATAGATAAAGAGAATATGGCATCAAATATAATTAAAACATGATTCAATACATTAGGTAGATTCACTCAGTGGAAGCGTCACGATTTAATTGCATTGAATGCCACATGCGGAAAATAGTCGCGTAAAGATTCAATGATTCGTTAAAGGGGACGAAAAGTCAATACGTGCACTGAATGATCTCATATCAGTAGTCAAGTATAAATACTAGTTATAAGCTATTGTTCCTCTCGTGTATAAGAATGATGTTTATTTAATCATTTGTTTGCGCCTAGGTTTCTAGTTGGATTTTGGCAGGCTCCTCTTTTCCTAGGGAGAGCCAAAAGTCGAACCATTCTACGAAGCTCTTGAAACTTTGCTCTTTCGCCCATCTTTCATAAGGATTGGATAAATACGCTCGTGTCTAAATTCTTCTCTTAGGATCTCTTTCAAGTGACTAGCGTGCTTCACCGAACTTACCGCAAATCCGTGCCCTACATTCGAGAATATTTGCATATTGAAGGATTTCTCCCCACTCGTCATGATATCTACCATTCTCCTGCGCGCCTCTGCGTCAAACAGGGTATCGGTGTTCGGTACTGAAAAGAAGATCGGCGCTTTTATTGTTTAGTAACAGACGCTGAGCCGAATCCTCTACTTACCATTCACACCAAAAATATGACTCTCCTTCATGAATGAAGGATGTGCAACAGCCCCGACCTTGCATATTCCAGTATTCGACAACTGGCCACAGACGAAGCGTGCGCCCCAGCTATTCTCAATGAGAGGATGGTTCTTTATTTCCAACTTTGTAGAGATGATACTTACCAGTATCCCACACAGGCAAATATAGTGTGTCCAGACCTCCCATATTTCGTTTGCACGTCCTTTACCCATTTCGCAGCGACTTCTTCGCTGCGGGTCAAATGTTTATTTTTCCAAGCCTCAAGATCAAAGTTCGGATCATTCAAAGGAGTCTTAGAATGTTTCGTTACGGCATCCTGTAGCTGGGTGTGAGCAGATTTGTCCAAATAGTTAGCTTACAATCATACTCCGAGAAAGTAGTCAACGCCTAGGACCAGATATCCAGCGGCAGCAAATGCATCCATCATCAAGAAGCTGTTGATGTGTAGGCCGAAGGCATCGGGGAAGTAAAGAAGAATGCTTCCATTTGATATTTTGGCGTCAGGAGTAGCTACATAGGTGTCAACACCTTCGATTTCTTCGACTCTTCCCTTTGGTTCTCCAGAGTGGATGGAACCCCTTAGGCAACAGAGATCAACTGGCTTTGCGAGGACTGCATCCGTGTTGGTGCTCATGGTCAATGCTTGGACTAAGATCGATATGGAATTTCGGAAAACACTTTGAAAGTTGATGTACCGTTTGTGATACCAGCGAAGTCTAAAAACGACGAGACCCACAATAAGGGGCTGTGTCGGAAACATCGGGACCTTCCCCGCATGCTCGGCTTGACTAACTGTTTTTCGGGATTCAGGGTCTTAGCGACCCGCACCATGCCTTAAAAGTCTTGCTTATCATGATAAAACCCGTTTTTGAAGTTGATGCGAGTGCGAGCAGCCTCTATATGAAGCTCTTGCATTACTATGCTTGAGGTTATCTTACGAAAATTTTGTATGCACTCACAAAGAGGTTCTTGATCCAATCAAACTTTTATAAAGATGGCGTATTATCTTAACCTGCAGAATCAGACGTTCGCCGAAGCAATTGCTGGCGAGCCTGCTCCCCATATCCTAGGACACGTGAAAGCCCGGGAAGCTTTAGAAATCTTACAAGAGCATGAATTAGCATCAGACGCCGCTACGGAGACAATTGAGGTCCCCGGAGAAGGTGGTCCGACGACTGTAGTGATATTCAGACCTAAGTCTGCGCCAAAAGTTTGTCCCATGGTGTTTTATTCTCATGGAGGCGGCTGGACATTAGGCAGGTAGGGGAATCGTCTCGGTGCGTATAGGTGGGAATCCCTACTAATTGAATATAGCCCTGCTTCATTTGCACCATTGATGGAAGACTTATCACGCCAGTCTGAAGTGGCGATGGTCTTTCTACGCTACACATCAGCACCTGGTAAACGATATCCCTTCCAATTCGAGCAAACATACAGGGTCCTAGATTATATTGTTCGCAACGGTCACAAACACAACCTTTTAGTAGACTCCATTGTGCTCTCCGGGGACAGCGTTGGAGGTGCGTTCCCTTGACGGATTCTGTATAGGGGCTGATTAGCTACAGGACACATGTCCATCGCAATGATGCAGATGTCGATTGAGTGGGGCCTACCAACCAAGATCAGCCAAATGATCATTTTCTACCCTGTGACAGACACTCACGTGAAGATGAAATCTTACGAGACTTACAAAGACGGGCCATTTCTGTGTGCAGATACAATGAATTGGATGATCGATTCATTTTTGCGCAGAAAGAAGGACCGAGAAAATGCACTAACGTCTCCCCTCACTTTTATGTAGGATGAGGCTCTGTCCAAGTTCCCACCAACAACCATTTTCTTTTCAGACGTTGACCCGCTACTCGATGAGGGCAGGGCTTTTGGCCATCGGCTTCAGAAAGCGGGAGTGGATACAGCTGTGATCAGGGCGGAAGGTCAGATTCATGCATACGCTCTGCTGAAACCTATTAGGCAATCAGCCACTGCTCAAGCCATAGTTGAGCTTACTGCATACAAGATGCGCAAAGCTTTCTTGCCTAGCGTGTCGGCATGACGGATCAGGGCGTCTGCGATACAAAGTCCCGAATGTAAACTACGAATGCAACGACGAATAGAAACGAGATTTAAGCAGTCATTAGCATAATGCACGTTTAAGAATGGTTCCTATTTAAACTCGGTCAACTTGAGTTTCCAGGGGCAAGACCAGCGACGGCCAGCCCAAAGCTTTCAAAAATAGATGGATCGAGCATATCTGATGTCAAAAATCCAAATGCCTCAAGACCTTCTCCATCGAGTTGCATCGTATCAAACGGGCTAGGACCAGAAGCAGATATATTGTCAGAATGCGCTTGCGCCGATGCAGAAGAGAGATCAGAGTTGTTTTCAGACGAATTTGATGCTGCTTAAGGAGTGACATTAGCAACCTTTTCGGCACTAACCTTGGCGATGGAGCGGTACTAACCTCTAAAATACATGTCCGTTAGGTTGCGAATATACTTTGAGCAACTGTGGACTAGAGCGTCGTGCTTGTTGAGCTTCTGAAAAACAGTTTCTGCCTTATCAAGTAGCGACTTTGCATGAAAAACAGCAGCGTCATCAGAGACACCCTGGCCATGTTTGGCCCATAGTAAACGACCACTTATTACTAGTGATGCTGTAAAAACTGTTGGAAAATTCCGTCAGCAGCGCCTGTTTAGAGCTATAGTGAGATGTAGACTGACCATAATACAGGGTAAAAAACCATACTCCAAGATTATTTTTACTGGTTGAATCCGCAGTCATGACAGAATGCACGATATCAATGGTACTTTCCGCTGAATGTATACATTCGTGGGCCTCTGCCATCGCCGGCTGAATAAGGTATGGCGATGCTTGGCCAGGTGGAGTGTCCACATGGAACAAATGACGTATTGTGGTGCTGAGCAAGGGTCGATGGATGAGCATGCTGACGTTATGGTACCGAAGAGTTAGAATCACACGCAGTCGATTAACCTGCGTATTCTCCGAGAGCATGTCGGATTGGGGTTCACAGAGACGCAGATGAGATGGTAGATCCAATATCCAGAGTCGAAGAACCTTTCGGAAATCATGTGAAGCTTGAAGTGAAGCCAGTTCATCCAATTCCAATTCAGCATTCTCCATATTTGCTCCATACTGTTTCGTGAGAGACTTGCTTACGACCTGATACAGCCGCGATGACACGGCAAGAAATTGGCCAGGCAAATCAATTTCAGTAATGGAAATATCTAGCGACGTTCATGGCATCCAACCTATAGGCTGCTGGTCGAACATCTGCTCATCCGATATCGCCGTTGGTCTACCAAAAACCATGCTCAAGACTCTGTCTAGGCCGTATATGACCAACCAAGTGCGACGACGAGATTCTTCTGTGCAGGGATCGGAACCTTCTCTCCTTCTATTGCTATGCAGTCCTAGCGCAACTGCTGATCGGACAAGAATTCCATGAATGTTCCAAGCTTGTACCGACCTCTGCGTGCCTTGACAGAAAATAACTAGAACTAGGCAGTGGACAATCTCAAGACTGATGACTCGTTTCGAGAGTTCGTCGCAAAGCCCCATGGCCCTTTCATAGAAGATATTGGATTTATGTGAGCGGCTTTTGATCGATGCAGTGTCGTCTCCGTCCTGGTCAAACTTGCTGGCAACGGCAAATATCATATTAAGGGTACCAAGCCAGGTCCTACGAACCCTAGTGAAATTGTTCACCTTACACTCGGCATATGTATTTCTCATTGTCCCTTCATGGATAAAAGGAAAAACTACCCCACACGTGTCGAAATAAATGTCTATCAAACTATCCATTTCTTCAGTTGTTGGCAGAGTGGTAATGGAAGGCTCTGGTAGATGCGATGATGATTCGGGCAGCGAGGAACGTAACTGAGAGAGTCTCGCCATATTGCTCTTCGCCAGAGCATAGTCCTTTTCCAGTGCAGGTTGGCGCACATTGGCTGTGGCGCGAAGCAGGAGGCGTGCGAAGTTGACATTGGACGACTCTCCAAAAAAGGCTGACGTGCGCTCTTCAATAAAAGAAATTGCCATCCATTGGGCGATGCATCTTCATCTCGTGGCTCTTCTAACACATTGGCGTGATGGGCGTTTTGTTCATGCCCACCTTGCAGCGCCACGACTGGATGTAGCGGGGCGGCAGGGTGGGAAAGTATTGCGTGGCGGTGAATTACACCATCCACGCAATCTGAGATGTGAACTCTAAGCAGGTGTTCGAGCCGCTGCACCATACGCTCATTGGCCGTCACACGTTGATCCAGGTCAGCCAAATACTCCTTGCGCACAAGGACATTAGTTGCAAATTCAGTTGGCTCATATTGGCAGACGAAGCCAAGCCCTAGACAAGACGAGCACGAAGGGCGTTGTCCATCACACCTGACGTGAGGTAGGTCAGCACACAGTATCCTGTACTGGCAGGAAATTAAATAATCATCAACGATCTCGAGGGACTGCAGCTGCCTGTGCATACCTGGACTTGCGCGTCCGACACGCATTGCACGCCAGAGCAATGCGCCGTCGCTTGTTGGCGGAAGAAGCCGTCTCGGACTGCTCCGGCGCTTGGGTCGCCATACGTTCAATGCAAGAAACGCAAGGGGAAGGGATAGGGAAGCAGAAGAGCCAGCGTTGTCGTGACCGGATGAGCTGGGGAACTGGGCAGGGCGGCTGGCCAATTTGACTTGTTTCGTTCCTTCCCCGCTGCCAGCGGACGAACAAAGCCGACAGCCGTTCAGCGCAATGCCACCAAGATCCACCACGGTCGAACAAACGTACTGATACGGTCAGCTTGCAACTTGGCCGCTCAGGTGGGGTCAAGATTTGGGGCGCAAAGGCAAGATGCTCGGATTTTAATCTCACGCGATCATTGTGTGAGCCTCCGTATCTCGATGCAACCTGTTCGCTTTCCTCTCCTTTGCCACTGCCGATTCTATCCCGCAAGTAGATCACTTCTTTTATAAATCTTTATTGTCATGTGTATTTGTATCGACGGGTACTGTTGAGGTAAATCACACCGCTTATAGAACGGCCAACTTGCTACCTTCGTTTCCACCATGGCTAGAGATGCTGTCAACGACTTTCATGTCGCCATCGTCGGTAAGTATTGCAAAACCGACTCCTGTTTGTGGCAGCCCACCGATGCGCTCATCAGGTGCAGGCGTTGCTGGTCTTGCGCTGGCGATGGGATTGCACAAGAAAGGTGTTCCTTTCACACTCTATGAAGAAGCGAAAGAATATTCTGTCGTAGGGTGAGTTTCATTCACTATCCTTGAATTCTCTGTGAGGTGTTCTCGCCTGATTTGAATAAAGCGGTGCGAGAGTATGTCTTGAAGCCTTCGTATCCAAATCAGGTGGAGGCATTGTACGCAGATGCATATTGCTACCGAGGCGTCATTCCCATGACTAAAGCTGAAGAGATACTCGGAAATCTCACGGATGTTGCGAAGTTCTATTTTGGCTACAAACGCGGTGCTGTTACTTATAGAATTACAGGCGGTGAGGTAAGCTTATATCCTTTTAATAATGATCGATTCGTGATCTGAGCATCCTCCAACTGATTGTCAATGGTAGGAGTTCAATTTTCTTCTGTGCAAAGCTACCGACACGCCGTGGACGCTGAAGAACGCTGTGACAGAAAAGGTCACACACGAAGCAATGATGGCGGATTTCGAGGGGCCTGATGTAGACGAACGCTTCCGCCAACTTCTCAGCAAGGCAAAACCAATCAAGTGGGGATTCTTCCATCATTGGCGCACCTCAACATACTGTCGCGACCGCGTGGTCATCCTGGGCGACAGTGCCCATGCCTCTCTACCTTTCCAGGCCACTGGTGCTGCCCAAGGTTTGGAAGACGCTTTGGTGCTATCAAATGTGATTGCAGAACTTGCGAAGGCTTCCAAAAACGATGTAAGCCTGCAACCGAAGATACGTGCAGCTTTTGAAGCATATGACTCGGTCCGGCGACCACGAGCTCAGAAGCAGCTGGAACAGGCTGCCGAAGTGGGCCGCATGATCTTCTTACAGCATGAAGAAGCCGGATCTGATATTAGTAAAATCCTCCCCGGACTACAGCAAGGTCGATTCAACTGGCTATGGTTCCATGATATTGAAGGGGACGTGCGCATAGCAATGTCAAGAATGCAGAATCGGACAGGATCTGAGCCTTATGCCATCAGAGATGCTGTATAGTGTATGATACATAATATGAATTTTGCTGAACACCGCTCGACAATGAATCAACGATTCTGTACCTTGTTCTGATCATATGCCTATTCTTGGAGTGCACTGCTGAGATCAATGTCGTTGTCTCGAGTCGCCTGACATTCTCTAACCTAAATACTGATATTGTTGATATTCCAAAACATCCAGGCCCACTAAACGATACATCATACCAAGGCATGACACAACTGGGAAGGACCATAGCATTCGAATTTTTTTGTCGAATCAGTGGTTTTGCCAAATTCCTGTCCATCCTGGTTTAGGTATTGGGGCTTGCAAGCAAAGTCTGTGGACAATCGATTATAGCTTTTCCGCCAGAACTAGTTATATCGTGAAACACTGACGGAGACAATGACCCATGTATCGGCTCTGCTTTCACCCAAGACTCAAGCGAACCATCAAGACCTAAGAAGCCAACACTACAAGGTCTCCCTTCTACATCATATCTCTGATTCAAGTGACTTGCATATATTCGTGCTAGGGAGAACTATGTAACCTACTGCCAGTGTCAAAAGAGCTCAGAAATGCCCATTTACTTTCTTCCTTCCAACCTTTGGCGAGCCAATCGTTTGCTGGCTTAGGGTAGAAATCTACAACGTCGAGCAGACTATTATCATGGGCGATGACTGGAAAAATATTGTGGTAAGCATCAGACTCCGTCATCTTTTCGATACTGCGTGTTGCTTCGACGGGCATCGAGATGCCACCCTCCCTCAGCGGTTTGCTGGGTTGCAAAACTGGTTCCGTGCGGCTCTTCTTCGGGTGGATAGCAACAAAAATCTCGCCAGGGCAAACAACGGGCGGCCGCGAGAGCGCATTTCTGAATGGATGTGGAGAAATCGCTTGGGGCAATGGCATATAGGTCGTTGGGCGGAATTCGCATGCATGGTGTGCAATGTCTCCGCCCATGAATATGAAGGTTGGGGGGGGGGGTCGACCGTGGTACGGGCAAGAGCCGACATATGCTCGATTGTATGGCGCGGGGTATGCAAAAGATAGAAACTCTCGTCGCTATAAAAGTCAAACGCTTGGAATCTACCAATCTTTAGTCCTGCATCGTCTCTCACAAAGCCAATTTCGCGAAGCTCGCGGCCCTGCCATGCGCGTTCGTCCACGTGAGAGTCCTTGACGGTCGGGAAGGCAGGCACATGATGTGATTTGAAGCCTGGTCCCACGATGACGTCTGTTGAGCCAGGGAACGTTCCAGTGAGACCAAATGATGGCTCCGACATTGGCCAAGTCTACTCCATTTTCGCTTAAGGTTGTTGCAACATCCTTTTCAACTTCGATTTTGGAGCCTGCCTGCTTGACTGCTGCAACGAATGCAGTTGGGCAATTTTCCCAGTCCTTACGTACCCCAAGGTCAAAGAGAAGGGTATCGTATTTACTCCCACTGCTAGTGTGCTGGATAAGAAAACAGTAAGAGCGACAGTCTATATCAGTCCACCCTGAAATTTGAGGGTCCACGAAAGTCCATGTCGGAAACTTGCTCAATTGGCTTGTTGTGTCGATGATGGAAACCTTTACGGTATTGCAGGAATGTGGAATATTGAGATTCGGAGGTTGTTGTGGGTCTTCCATTTCTGGGTAGGGGATGTGAAAATGGTCAAAGTGAGGGTGTTAAAAGGTAGGAGCATTTAGCACGTATGTATAGTTGTTTTGGTATAATCGCTTTATAAAATGGTTATGTGCAAGGATCCTAACTAGACAAATAGTTTCTTGACGGGATTTGGAAATGTGGGCTTAATAAGGACGGCTCGATATACAGTCAAGTATGCTTGAGTGTTGCTTAAGAACTGGTTAGACTGGTTTCTAGATTGGCACTGATGAATGACAGGGGACGCGGGGTAAGTATGGGAACCTAGCTGAGACTGCCAAATTGGCAAGCAGTACTGGGGGTGTGGACAGGCCTGACCTCGAAATGCGGGGAAGGGGCTGGGCTTTACACTTAATGGTCTCATTAAGTCATGGTAGGCGAGACCTTCGGCAAGCTGACGTACAAAAAACCACGACAACAACCTTAGAGGTGGTCGGGGCCAGTATTGTGGCAAATACCCACGGATGTACCACTTAGCTACTAACTCTCCGAATCGTTGGCGTCGCAAAATGTTCCGAAGCTTGGTTCCATAATTCAAAACAGGCCGGTAAGGCGGAGACGCTGCAAACAGTCCGTTTTAATTGTCCTGGTAAGCTCACCTATGCAAATATATGGAGGGCAACCGAGCTTTTGTAGATAGCACTGTCACTCCGCAAAAGTTTGTAACAGCGTGGCACGTGCGCGCCCAACACGAGATTAACGCCTCATCGTTTACAACCACCCACCACTCAAAATTATATAGAAAATCGGGGTTTTTTATGTATTTGAAGATGATTGAATCAGTATTTAGTCTGCCAGCCTCGCGCGCGCCTACAAGCTTCAATCCTCCTCGGCATACTCATGATGAGCTTGCGTATAAGCGTACCTGGTATACGCCGCCAGCACTCCTTCAACGCGCCGCAGAAGCCCTCCCACTCCTCTTTAGCTCGTGAGGAGTTATTATATTGTGGGTAGTGCTTATGCATCATCTTCTTAAGATGCCACCAGAGGTGCTCAATTGGGTTGAGATCAGGTGAGTAAGGTGGCCAGGTTATAGGTGTGATGTGGTGTTGAGCCATCTATCTCATCGTTGCGCGCGAGGTGTGTATGCGCGCGTTATCCTGCATGAAAAGCTGAGACCGCCGCCAGTTAGGCAGTAGGCCTCTACGAATAGCTTTAATGTAACTTTTGCTGGAGTAGCCACGTCGTCGTGCATGCTCATCTCTCTCCATAATAACGAGTGGACTGCGGCGCGGTCTACCAAGTTCATCCAGCCATATAGATGCCCATACCATCTGGGCAGGGCGCTGATGGACGTCAACCTCAGTTATCATCTCTGGTTTCCACTTCTCCCACGGGAACCGAAAACACCACTCACAGTTGTGGCTAGAGCCCTTCTGAAGAGAGCACTCATCTGAGAATTTGAGTGTACGCGAGTGCCACTGAAAGTAGCGATACTGTCGACAGAACTGCCGGCGTTTCTGAGCATGGATAGGCTTGAGTTTTGGTCGCTTTTTGCAGCGGTGATTAGTGAGGTTATAACCTTTAAGGCAGCGGTATAGTGTATCGTGGCTGGGTGGCTGGGTAGCTTCGAACAAGTCCCATCTGCTGCTACGAATACGGCGGCTTCAGCAAGCTCTAAATACTCTAGCTTTGGCTGTGCGCGAGCCTTGCGATAGATGAGCTTCTTCTGACGTAGCGATAGTATAGGTGGACGGCCACTGCGAGGTTTATCTTTGACGTTGCCTGTTTCGTGGTACTTTTTCATAATCTTGCTCACAGCTGAGTGTGTACAGTTGAACTGCCTTGCAGCTTCGGAGTGCCCTGCACCAGCTAATACCATCCCAACAATCTGGTTGCGTGACTCCAGACTAATATTTGGCCTTCTGCGAGCATTTCCATCTATCTCTTGTCCGAATTGGCGCGGTGTAGCCATAGTTGTGGTAGGTTGAAGTGATGAGGTTGTTTGGAGGTGCACGGTGAGTTGAGCTTGGCGTTCCAAACTTTTGCGCTAGTACAGTATTCGTGAACCGCGTACAGCAGGTGAAACTCTTTGACCGAAGCGTGTTCTTGCATTCCTATATTGCTATGTATTAGTCGATTTATCTCACAGGATGTCTATAGTGGATCTTGATAACTTAGCCCCTAATATGCTTTCTTGATGACTATAATGCTCAATAGACGCCCAGTTACTGTAACTAGGGATTGCAATTTCAATTTCCCATGTTCAACAGCGCTTTTTCGTCGTACCGGTCACCCTGCGGCTTCAAAGAATCAATGACTGCACGCATCTCCCTCTGATCTTCGTCTGTCAACTCAATATCCCTCGAAGCGAAATTTTCTTCCAAACGTCCCGGTTTTGTCGTCCCTGGGATGGAGATCATCCCCTGAGCGGCGACCCATGCCAAGGCAACTTGCGTCAGCGAGCAGCCTTTCCGTTCCGCAAGTTTCTTGAACCCCTCGCTGATTCGCTTGTTAGCATAGAAATTGTCGCCTTGGAACTTAGGAACTATAGTGCAATCAGCAGAGCCTAGAGAGCAAGATGAGGAAATAAGCGTACTGCAGCGACGGTAATCATCAGGTTCGAAGTCATCAGGCGTTTGGTAAGGAAAGTAGTCGACAAGCCAGCCGTGCCCTAACGGGCCAAAAGCAACAAAGGCAATATCGAGCTCGCGAGCGGTAGCGATGAGGCCATCAGATTCATGGAGAGTTCCGAAGGCAGAATATTCTGCTTGGACTGCGTGTATTCTGGCAACTGTAACAAGTAAATGGGATAAACTTTGTGTTTGACGATGATTGATGTAGCACCTACTCGAGTTTGCTTTTCTCAGTGTCTGGGCTGAGGGTTCCGAGAGCCCGATATATTTCGTTTTACCTTCTTTACGCAGCGATTCGAGTACAGGAATTGACTCCTCTAGAGGCGTATCTGTGAGATTTGTTAAGCAAGGGTGTGGGAAATATAGATCTAATTGCTTGATATACGCACGAGGGTCGATTTTATGAAGGTAATATAGGTCAGGTGTAAAGCCAAGTCTCTCAATAGTGCCGTCCATATAAGTTCGTATATGGGACGCTGAATTGGTAACTTCGCCATCTTCGAAACAAGCAATGCCGCACTTTGAGGCGACTATTTGGTGTGTGGCACGTTAGAAAAGTTTGTAGAAGTTGACGACCCATACGTACGGAAGATGTTATCGCGGACATTGTGTTTTCTGATAAAGTCACCCAGGGATCTTTTCGTTCACACCGGCTCGGTATGACACCTTGAGGTAGAAGTGAGTTATGGATGCGGTTAAGACATAAAGCATGTTGCAGCGCTTACAGCGGTGTCCCAAAATGTACAGCCTAATTCCAAAGCCTTGAGGAGGACAGGCTCAGCCTCCTCGTATGTGAGGTTATTACCAAGTGCGAAGCTAATTCCCATCGCACCGAAGCCAGGGACTGGGACTTCTAATTCCGCAAAACGTAGTGTCTTCACCATAGTGTCGACGGACAAGAATTTTGCGTTAAGCGACCTAGTTTCTGGAGATTAAAGGGAGATATTCTGAATGGATTGACGTCGGTTATGCTGATGCAAGAAGCTGAAAGGAATGTGTTCTGATGCACCTTATGAGGAACCGCTATCCGATAGAAGTGCCCAAGGTGGATTCTCTTCCCGATTGATACCCGGTAACCCCCCCCGCTCTAAATTCACGCCAGTTTTGATTAGGGTGGTATCTCCGCAAATGTTTAATGCATGCCTATGACTCCTGCCATGCTATTGCGATAAGGGCGGAGTCCCCGCACATGCTCATGTATAACTACATCTTCTTGCGCGATCTGCTTCGCACCCAGCACATCACAAATTGCTTTGCTGTGTCCCATTTTTCCAATTATGGCTACCCAAACTATTTCTGACAACGAGAAAGCAGTTGGCTTATGCCAACGACAAAGCAGCTGTATCCGATTCGACAAGTGATAATGATGCTATCAGAACCGTAGGAAGGTGAATCATATGAAATTTTTCAAGTGAATATTGACGGCGTCCAGTTCAGAATTGTCAGCTGGCAGCGAGCCGCTATTGTGTTCACTAAGATTGAGTTTGCAATGAGCATTCTGAGTGTTCCAGAAGCTTTGGCAGCGCTTAGTGCCATAGGCGGTGGTTTTTCCATTGTGGGATGGACTGCTTTGAATACATGTATGTTGGAGTTGAATGGTCTAAATATCTCCAGAAAGTTGTTCTGACCAATACAATGTGTAGATACTGCCCTACTCCTAGGAGACTTTTGCGACAGGCATCACGAATGCCACACTAAGCCACTCGCAAGTGCTGACACTTCGTGAAGTGCTAGCTGACATGATGGGCTTCCTTTGGGGACGTGCAGGCGGCGAGCTCGTTGGAGTCCAAATTGCCATCGCCCAGACCCTAGTTTCTGCTGGAGGAATTGTATCGACATCAACTGCCTTTAACGCCCTGTCTGATCATAGCGCTTGCACTGTAGTTTTTGCCCTGGTCTCCGCGATTTTGATCACGATGTGCTCTTCTATTCGCACATTTTCCCGTCTCGGCTGGCTGACCTGGTTCGGATTCATAACCTTCTTCCTCTCGGTCTTCGTATTCACTGTCGCTCTCTCGCAGCAAGATCGCCCTGCAGCGGCGCCAGCTACTGGAGACTTCGACCTCGGATTCAACGCGATTGCGTATCCAACCTTCGTCATAGCGATGTTATCATCAGCCAACATCTTCATCAGTACGAGTGGCTCCTCCATGTATCTGCCTGTCATCTCAGAAATGCGCCAGCCTAAAGATTACCGCAAAGCTGCCATCGTGGCTGGTATCACTGTTGGCATTATATATCTCACTTTCTCGGTGCTCATATACCGCTACGCTGGCGTCTGGCTTTCTTCGCCTGCTTTTGGTAGCGCGGGGATACTACGGAAAAAAGTCTCTTACGGTATTGCGCTTCCTGGGCTAGTCATCAGCGTTGGCATCTACCAACACGTTGCGGCGAAATACGTCTTTGTCCGCTTGCTCCGAGACTCAAAGCATCTCCAGGCAAATACTGTCGTTCATTGGTCTGCGTGGCTCACTATCAATCTGACCCTAGGAATAGCCGGTTTCGTCGTGTCCCAAGCAGTCCCTATCTTGAACTTTTTACTTGGTCTAGCTGGTGGGCTGTGTTTTGCACCATTCAGCCTTGTATACCCGACACTCCTGTGGATGTACGATTTCAGATCTTACAGATCCGGATCAATCGGACAGAGAGCAATATTTGGATTCCATGCGTTGATTTGCACCTTCGGCCTGTTCATGGTCGTTGCTGGAACGTACGT
Source organism: Ophiosphaerella korrae (assembly GCA_028456385.1). Lineage (NCBI taxonomy): Eukaryota > Fungi > Ascomycota > Dothideomycetes > Pleosporales > Phaeosphaeriaceae > Ophiosphaerella > Ophiosphaerella korrae. Next base: position 78,545 of record JALNQF010000027.1, on the reverse strand, counting down.
TTTCCATATTTCTCAGACACTCCAAATGCTAACATGCCTAGGTATGGCGTTTCTGCTGCAATTCGAGATGCATTCGCAAGTGGTTTCATCGCAAGAACGTTTGATTGCAGTGATAACTCTGGTTCAAGCAAGACTGTTTAGTAGCTTGAGACTTATAGATTATGATATCATACGATACCAGAACAGGAACATAACTCATAGTGGTCTACCGAGGTACTTCCATAAGCGAAGCGGGAGGGATGTATCTTCGAAGATGTTGTTTTTGGTCATAGTTATGTAGATAGTTTTACATGTTTTGAACTGTATATTAAAGACTGGATGGACCAACCATAGTATAGTAGTAATGGAACGGAGTTGTTGAAATGGAATAATAACTTACGCCAGGGGATTAGTGACAGTGAAATCGAAAGCATGCCTTCTTCTTGCATCGATAAAGTTTGAGGCGCATGTAATCCGTGAAACGCGTGGGTGTACAGGATAAGGATGAAACCAAAAAGAGCACATGAAATTGTGACTACGCGGCTAGATGCGTGCTTGTAAACCCCGGTCTTCCCCCCGGTCTTTCCCCGACTCCCGTCATCGGAAATCGGAACCGTCGTTGGCATTCCTTCTTATCATTCGGCACCTGGCACCTGGCTCCTGACCAGTCACACTCCTACTGGTTCTAGGAGTCGTTGCCTGATCACACCTAACCTTTAGACACTTCTCGACCTTTATAGTGTGGCTCAAGTTCCGCAGGTTCCGCGTACGTCGTGTGTATAATCTTTGTAGCTTGATACCGTGGATACAACCTATGCCTTGCGCTAGACATATATCTACACTTCTGTCCTTGCAAACACGCCCAAATCACATATAATACACGTGCCTAACAACAATGTCGCGTGCTTCGCCACCCACGACTCTGACTCAACTTCCGCTACGCGAAGAGGATCGTCCACGCTATAGCCTTGCTCAGTTGCATGATTATTTCAGTCTCATCGGGCTTCCACAGAAATATCTTGACTCGCCTCTCTTGTCAGATAAATCCTTAGCTACAACCAAAGAGCATGGGCTGCCATTCGTGCAAGCCCTGTCCAGACATCACCTTTGTAAAGTCCCTTTTGAGAATCTCGAACTTCACTACTCTGCACACAAAATCATCACTCTCGACGTAGCAGACTTGTATACGAAGGCCGTTCGCCGGCGTCGTGGTGGCCGGTGCATGGAGAACAACACCTTCTTCGGAGCTGTGCTACGCGCGCTCGGCTACGAGTTGCGCAATTGCGGAGGTCGTGTATCGCGAGCAATGAGTCCTTACCCAGAAGTCCGACGCAACTAACCTGAGACTTATGACGGATGGAATCACATGCTCAATCTTGTCCGATTAGATAGCGAGTGGTACGTCGTAGACGTCGGAATGGGCTCCATGGGTCCTAACCTACCATACCCGTTGAAGGATGGTTTCGAAACGACTAGTATCGCTCCACGGAGGATACGAGTACAGTCACGCTCTATCGCAGAATCATACGGAACTCAGTCCAACAAGCTATGGTGCTATGACGTCTGCCTCAACCCTTCTGAAGATGGAGAAAACGTGTGGGTGCCGACCTATTGCTTCACAGAGACAGAATTCTTGCCCCAGGATTATGAATTAATGTCCTGGTTTACGTCTACACATCCGAGATCGTTTTTCACAAGATACGTCACAAGTACAAAAATGCTAATGGATGAAGCGGGTGAAGAAATTATTGGCAACCTAACCCTCCTTGAGGGTACTATCAGAGAGACGACTGGCCGAGATAGGCGGATTGTGAAGGAATGTACGGCGGAAGATGAGCGTATTGACGCTTTGAAAGAATTCTTCGGTATTGAGTTGACTGAGGAGGAAAGGAAAGGAAAGGAAAGCAATCCCACATGATGTTCAGCTAGGCTTTTAGCTCAACTTCTTTCGACCGTAGTTTATTTTTCATTACGGAGAGTAGTGAAAACGTAGTTTTGGTTTAATATAGATAATAAAGTATGAACAAAGCATGATGGCGGGTCAGACCCGGTGTTACCCTCAAGTGCGATAACAAACAATCGTCCACGCTGTCGTTCTGTCCATATATAATCGATGTATGGATTCGATTTGATGCGCTATTGTATTATCCTGTTATTCCCCCCTTGCAGGTGCCATTCACACTGCAAAATTGATTTAATGGATGCAAGAATATATCTATCTTGTGCACATGATGAATGGTGTATCTTGTGCGCTCATTGGTTACAACGCTTAGTTGTCCATCATCCCCTTGACGTTGCTTGCCCGCTCGCGCAATGTTATTAGCATGGTAGAGTTTCGCACATAACTACGAGGAATTATTGGAGCCAGCGCATACTTCATGTGATGATAGCATCTGTAGCCGGGACATGGTAGAGTTCGTAGACCAATTGATGAAACGCCGAGAGTCCGCCTGCGGAATAGCCACCAACGGTAACGTTGTCTATATTCCCACCAAGGTGTGACATGAATCGTCGGGAAGACGATTCTGGTTGGCATAACTTTGAATTACCTTTGATGACTATACGCATACGACTGTTCAAACTCGTGCCTGGCTGACAGACAGCTGGTCTGTGCTAGTGGTACCGACGTCATATGAGCGCGCTAATGCGGGGCCGGCCCACAGTGCCTTCGCATGGTGGAGCGCATCCCCGTCAAGGTCTGACGAATCACAGCTATAGATCACACTGGCTGTTGCGCTCTGATTCGCCAAACTTTGACAGGGATACGCTCTGACATGTAGGTCAACGCGGGGCCGGCCTAGGTCAGTGCGCCGGCCTCAAGCTACTAAAGCTTCCCTTGTGTTCTTGCCTTGTTGACACTTCTTTTCAACCTTCTTCGTTACCCTTTAATTCATTTAAATCTTACACAATGCCACCACGCAAGCGCCCTGTTGCTGAAACTGACAGTGCAACAGCCAAGAAGCCACGCGCTGGCAAAAAGAACAGCGCGCCCGACTCCGATAACGCCGACGCGTCAGCAAGCTCGAGTGCTGCAGCTATGGTGAGGCTGAAGCGCACGGATGGAACAGGCATGTCTGTACTAACCGACTTCTCTCGCAGCACGATGCCGCTCGCAAGCTCGAATATGTTACCCTCCCGCGTCCGCACTATAGTTTACCTCACGAGGATGACGACGACGACGACGACGACGACGACGACGATGACGATGACGATGACGATGACGACGACGACGACGACGACGCCGAAGACGAGTCCCACGCCCCCAAAGCCATCAAAGCAAAGGAGGCAGAGTACCTAAAATACAACTACAAGCCCATTGCCGATTTCCCTGACTGGCCGTTCATCATCTCAAAAGCGGCCGAAAAGATCCTTGGCGTCCACCATATCGCAGCTGCCAAATGCGATCAGGATATATTTGGTATGTATATCACCAACGACTGGACTGGGTACGGCCTCCAGGAAGTCATAGAGAACCAACTCTTAGACTTCAACAAGATCATGAGCGTAAAGGGAAACCAGGAGCCCGACGCTGTGGAGCTTTGGATCAGGCTAAGCGCTTTTGCGCACTGGACGCAGGAGGAGCAGCTCGGACCGTGGATGGGCCAGGATGATGGGCCGAGGTGGAATGATACTAGTGCCATGATTGGCGTTGCGACCTTGGCTACGCTGAATGCCCTCCAACGCTCTAGACTGCTTAGCAACGACTCTCCCATCAAAGATTTGGGTTTTGTGATTGCGCTCTTGGGCTCGTTTTTAAATTCTTGTGTAAGCATAACGGGGGATGTACCGGTTATGGAGGGGTGTGATGAGATGGAAACTTGGCCGTGGGAGGCTGTCTCGTATGCAAAGAATGCTGGTATAGAGATTAAAGGTGTGTACAATATTGAAAAGGAGTTTGTGGAGAAGTATGGGGATAAGGGGATGGTAGGAGTTTGGAAGACGAAGGAGGGTGTGGATCGGTGGGGTTGGAAGGCCAAGGTAAGGTTATCTCCCTACTTCCTTTCAGCTTGATAAAATGTATTGGCTAACCCATCGTTACAAGTGGAAACAATTCACCACTACCCACGGCAACAGGGGTAAAGTAGGTGGTCACCATTACGATATTACCAAGATGTCAGCGAGGGAGAGGAAGAGTGCGCATTTCAATGGGAAGGACCCTCTAGATCCGAAGGATCCTATGGTAAGGTTTGAAGAATAGTAATACATTCTACAAATGGCAAAGGTATTAATATTAGTGTTGAGACCTTCGTGAAGTCAATGGGCAGGGATTGCTTGGTAACTAACTGGTATTGGTAAACTATCTGAATAGAAGGTTGAAATTGAATGTACTCGATTGCATTTCGCAGCAGAGTATACGAGGACAGGCCTAATATCAGGGTTAGAATTGGGGTTTCTTTTAGCAGGGCAGCACACCACTTTTGACCAATAAGATTCAGTGTACGGCTAGCGGGAGTAAGCAGTGCGGCTAATCCCGAAGGGTTATTAGTGCTGACAGCCAATTTACAATCAATGGGTTGAGGGCACCATAGTTGGGGATAAGTGAGTGGGCAACTAGAGCGACAAGCAGTCAGCATTAGGCATTGTTGTCTGTTTTACCCCCTCTATAAGTATCTCGTGCAGTGCACATTTTCACAGAGCAGTGTTCAGCATGGCGCACAAGAAGACCAGTCGCCAGGGCGGGAGGCGCCAGAGTTACGGCAAGCGTCCGTATTATCAGAAGAGTGTGTTGACGACGAGTTATCGTCAAAAGCGCAGTGGTAAGCAGGGCGGAATGCCGCCTATTTCACCCAAGAAGTCTTGGAAAGCCGACATGACGGGTTACGGAGAACCCCAGTTTTTTATGGGAGATTACGGCAAGCCAGAGCTGGAGCAGGCCTACTTCGGGATGCCGGCCACTCTCGCGATACCTTTGCAAGACTCCAAGAGTGCACCCTTCCTAACGGCGCAGTATCGGCAGAGCCGCAAAGTCCATGTAACCAGTGCAAAGGTCGGATTAGCGACAAAGCACACGTGTCAGGTACAGCTCTCTGCTATCCTCTTTGAGGTACCTTTCGAACACGCTGTTCCCGTCGAGGTATCCAGCCCCGGGGTACAGAGTACTTTTATTATCAGGCATAAGAGCAGAGACGGAGCTGTTCTACATAGTTTGGAGGGCAGCAGCCTTCTTATCGGTGGAAGTAGCCCGTGTGAGGTTCAAAGCGCGCAAGAGTCTGCAAGTAAGTATAGCCATGCGCTTGCTGGTGGAGACGGAGCTGTTTGGGGCTGCCCTGTTCGCCAATGGGCGTCTATTGGGAGGGTTGGATACAAGGTGGGTAAGGGGAAGAAGGCTGAGTGCGAGGCTATGAGTGCCACGGTCGATTCTGCCTACTGCCAATCGGAGGAATACGAGCAGGCACGGTCGACAAGGATTTCGAATTCTCCTTGGGGAGGGGGGGGGGGGGGGGGACAATAACATTGTCTCTCCTAATCATCTCCAGACTGAGGTTTTTTATTCGCGGTTGTGGCTTTGAACATAATACGAAGGACACTTTAGGGTCACGCGCTGTGATGCGACGGTATATTACAAGAATTAGAGTAGTCTAGTGTAGTTCAAGATTAGAATGCAGAATGCGGTTTTTGTTAGCCATGTACTGTCTCTGGTTTAAGTATAGATGTTAGTGATGCACGATGGAGTACCGCCTTGAGGGATAAGCAGCCTACATTGTGCATGCAAAGTTTTCCGAACGACATGCTGGGCTACCTAGACTGGACGGTACTCCGTTGGGGACGTCTTTTAGTGCAAGTTTTGAAACGGGTGATGAGGTGGCGGTAGCTGCGGCTAGAGGTCTCTCGCTGTGTATACGACGGCGGAAGGTGTGGTGTCGGTGTTTGGGGGTGGCAACTGTTGAGAACGCGGCTCTACTCCACTACGACAAACAACCAAAAAGGTTTGAATAATCAATAACATTGATTATTAGAGTAGAAAGGCCCTCGGCTCTTCAGTTTCGGCTTACGCTCTCGCACGGCTATAGCTTGCAGTTGGCCTTAGGCCTAGCCTGCAACCTGACAACATCTCCCTTCCCTGCAGCGCTCGGCCCCGAGCGCTACTACGGGCAGTGATACTGGACCTCCCAGCAGCTACAACACACCATTGCACACACGGCCGCGTCTCGGCTCAAAATGGCCGACTGAAGCTGAACTGACTGTTGGCGGGGTCGAACTGACGCACTTAGCTCCAACTACCCCGCACCAGCCAGGTGTTGTTGATTATTCAAGCCTTTTTTGGTTGTTTGCCGTAGTGGAGTAGAACTGCGTTCTTAACAGCAACATTTGCGACGAAAAGTGAGCGCTACTCTGAGTCTCAAAACGGGCAAATGAGAATGGTGTCTGTGCCTCACAAGGTGAATTTTCCGGCATTTTGTCCAAGAATGCGGATCACGCTTGGGCTGAGAACCTCAATGTCGGCGATTGCTAGTAGGCGGGACAACTGGGTCTCAAGTTGGTCTTCGAAGGCGCAGGTGTTGAGAGCCTTATCGATTTGTTTGCAGCCGCCCCTGCGCTTGTCGGTATTGGGTTGTGGACCCCGTGGGGTATATAGACATCCCTGGACGTCGACAAAGCCTAGGTAGATGTGCCACACCAATTCTGGAACACCTTGTGTTGCGTATAGGGTGGTAAATGGGTCCCCTTCGAACTTTTTCTTTTCGCTATATCTTAGCTAATACTTTTTCAAATTATCTGATTCTTAGCTTATTTTGTAGAGCTTGAGTAATTGAATATTTTTGTTATATAAAGTTTTTTTACAACTCTAATATTACAGAAGTTATTTAGGAACCCACCTAAACCGGGGTGGGGTCAGCCCCAAAATTTCGCTCTTCTTTACCTCCTAGCTTATAGAATTTTAGAGTTATTTAGAAACTTTACATTACAAAGTTATAGACCTTAGCAAAGGCTATACAACGAGCCAAAGATTTCCTCATTTGGACTAGTATTCGGTAAGATATTTGGGAACCCATCCGAAATTTCGAAGGGGACCCATTTACCACCCTAGTTGCGGAATATAGCTCTGAAGATAGATATAGCCCTGCAAAAGGATAAACCTTGTCCTGCTAAGAGAAGATACTAAGGATATTGGTATCAAGAGGATCCAAATCTCTAGCTACAGAGTATATAGACCGAGATTTGTTTCTATCTATACTTAGATAGGAGTCTAGTTAACTTACTTAATATAATTAATTGTTCTATAGTTTTCTATCTACAACAGTTATATGCCTAGCGCTATAAGATCGTAGTATTAATTCTCCCTACGTAATTTTGTATTTGCTAAGAACTATAGAATAATTATTACTTAATCCTACATACCTTTATCTACTAATTATTACCTATAATAAGTAGTAATAATAAAATCGCTATAGGTAATATGTAACAGGCTAACCTAGTCGTCGACTACTAGGTGCCCTAGGGGGGTATAGTAGATTGAAAGTTAATAACAAAAGCACGTGTAGTAATCTACAATAGGCTGTAAACAATAGAGGACGTTTTGTAATGTTAAATACTATCGCTTGTAGTTAATAATTAAATTGCTAATACCTTCCTAATAATACGTATTGCTACTAACTATATACCTATACTAATCTATTATACGTGTTTATAGATTACTCTAATCTATTATACGTATTTATAGATTACTTTATATTACGTGTCTAGGTTATAGTTTGTTTCCTAATCTAGGTTATTACCCTACTTATCCTATACTTTATTAGTACTTAAGTTAGGACTAATTAGTTCTATTTTAATTTCTCCTGTTACTTCTATAACACTATTCTTCCTTCTAGGTAGGTTTTTATTTTCCTACCCTAAAGCTAAAGTAATTAATCTAGTTTTTTTATTAATATTAAGTTCTTTATCCTCTCCCTTAATACCTACTATATTATAGGCGTAACAAGAGAAATCGAGATAGAACCAATTAGTCTTAACTTAAGTACTAACGGAGTATAGGATAAGTAGAGTAATAACCTAGATTAGGAAGCTACTTATAATTAGGACACGTAAGTAATCCCTCGATCTATAAAGTGTATAGACAGAAATTAAGCATAGATTAATAGATTAGTAATCTATAATCTGTAGTCGCTAAGACTAGATACAAGTAATAGATTAATAGATTAGTAAAGGTATATAATTAGTAGCAATACGCATTATTAAGATAGTATTAGTAATCTAATCTCTAACCTAGAACGCTAATACTTAATATTATACACATAAATTAACTATTATTTATAGTTATTGTCTAATTACTATATAAGCTTTTGCTATTACTTTTAATCTACTAATACCCTATAGTAGTTACTTGTAGTCGATAGAAGTAACCCTATTATACCTTACTAATTTAGTTATTAGAGAAGTAAAGCGTAAGTAGTATATAGTCTAAGCTAATACGATAGTAGAAAGTTTAACTAAGAAAGGAGGTAAAGCACCTTTAAGTAGTTACAAGTTAGATAGAACTAACTAGGTAGTAGTTAAGACATATCTAAACGACTTTATTACTAGGCTATCTATTATCGACTACAGGCAGCTTATCTTTAGGGGGTATTAGTAGATTAAGAGTTAATAACAAAAGCTCGTGTAGTAATCTACAATAACTACAAATAATAGAAGATATCTTGCGACTGTCTTGTATTAGCGTTCTATAGTTAAAGGATTAAATTACTAATACTATCTTAATAATATATAGTTCTATTAACTATATACCTTCGCTAATCTATTCGTATAACCTTATAGATTACTCTAATCTATTATACGTATTTATAGATTACTCTAATCTATTATACGTATTTATAGATTACTCTAATCTATTATACGTATTTATAGATTACTTTACGTCTTACGTATTTAAATTATAGTACGCTTTCTAATCTAGGTTATTACTCTACTTATCTTATACTTTGTTAGCGTCTAAGTTAGGATTAATTAGTTCTATCTCGATTTCTCTTGTTACGCCTATAATACTATCTCCCCCTCTAGGTAGATCCTAGTTTATCTATCCTAGGGCTAAGGTTATTAATCTAGTTTCCTTATTAATATTAAGTTCCTTATCTTCTCTTATACCTATAAAGTCTACCCTTTACTATCTTTAATAAGTAGATTGTGTATTACGCTATAGTATTATAATATTTCTTTATTCTTATTATAAGTCTTTAAATCCTCTTATAAATTATATTTCTTTAAAGTATAGTAAGGCTTATAAGGAGTATATTTATACTAATACTTATTTATCTTATAACCTTTCTAGCGTATCTCTAGTAGAGTATAAGTTAATAATACTTATTTATGCGTCTATACTTATTTATAATAAGGAGAGCTATTAACTACGCTTAAAATAAACTATCTAGATAGATTATAGAAGCTAAAAAGGAACGTAATTAGATTCTAAGTATATAAGTAAAAAATTATACCTACTTAGTTTGTCTTTATAAGACAAAGGCCTTAAATAATAAGAAGTTTATTATATAGGCTATCTTTATAGAGTCTAAGCTTAATTTTAAGGCTACTATAAAGGCTACTCTTACTCCTACTATATTAAGCGTTCCTATCGCCTCTCTATTTAGTAGTAGTAACGTTAATTTTCTTAGTTTACTATAAGGTAGTCTAGAGGGTTTTAACTTTAGAACTCCTCTAGTTTTTTAAGATAATTAGGGTTATCTTCTAGTTCCTATATATCTTCTTATAGTTAGCTTTTCTTATCTTTTCTTATCTATTTTACTAGGTAGTAGTTTCTTCTATTATAGAACTAGTACTATAAGATTTCTTTAACTTCTTATTCTTTTTATTCTCTATACGTGTCTACTTCGTACACTAGTAGTTCTACTTCTTATAGTACTTTTTCTAGTAGTACTACGTAGAATATTAGGTATATCTTTATTTTATCTAGTAGTCTTAGTTTAAATATAACTAGTGTAACTTCTTTTTTAATTTTATATAGCCTTATCTTAATATAATCTAGTTTAGAACTTAATTACTTACTTTTAATATTTCTTTATATTAAATATACTTTTTCTCTTTCTTTAAATTAAAGTCCTTTTTAGTATTTCTTATTATAGTACTTTACTATTTAATCTTATAGGAATTCTATATCCTATTATAATTAATTATATATTTCTTTAAGTTTATTTATAAAGTTTTCTCTTCTTAAAGACTAAGATACTTAGGATTTTAGTATCTAGTATATATTAGGGTTAAATCTATAATTTATAAAGAAAAGTAATACTCTTATTACTATATTCTTTACGCTATTGTATACTTGCTATACTATAAGTAATAGTTGTACCTAATTATTCTATTTATAGTTAAGGTAGTATCTTAAGTATTATTCTACTATCTAGTTTATATATTCTAATTATCTATCTATCTATAGATAGTATGCTATTAATATTATATACTAGATTCCTAATAATACTACTATTGTTTTCTATAGTTTTAATATAAATCTTACGTCTCTATCTATAATAATTTTATCTAGGATACTATATTAACTAACTATAGTCCCTAGAACCTAATATATAGTAACTTCTATCCTACTTTTTTCTTTATATAGTCTAAAGTATAAGTACTTTATAAGTTTATCTACTATTATTAAGATTCTATTATATTTAACTCCTAGTATTAGGTTTTTAGACTTTAGTAGTTTTATAATAAAGTCTATTATAATAACTCTTTAAGATCTTTCTAGTATTTTAACTAGTTATAATATTCTATATAGTGCGTATCTAGTATACTTGTTTCTATAGTATTCTATATAATCTCGTAGTACTTCTATTACTAGTTACCTTACTTTTAGGATATAGTAATCTCTTAAGAGTCTATCTAATATTTTATTAATACCTTAATATCTATATACTAGTAGTTTATAGAACTATTATATAAATTCTCTTTATATTTTACTTAGTATATATATTCTTCTATATACTTTTATAATTTCTTCTTAAATTTTAAGCTTCTTTATTTCTTTAGAAGCTTTCTCTATTTCTTTCTAAATCTATTTATCTAGTTTACTACTCTTCCTTTTAAGTATTATAGCTATTTTAAGTATATTTAGGACTAAGTGTCCTTTTTTATTCTTAATTAGAACTATACTAGTAGTATTTACTTTTTCTTCTAAGTCTAGTCTTCTACTTAAGGAGTCTATAAATAAGTTATCTTTACCTTTAGTATATATAATTTCTATATTAAATATTAATACAAACTCCTACTATCTTATATAGCGTTGTAATAGATCTTTATTTATTATAAATCTTATAAGATGTTAAGTCTTTAGAACTAAGTAAAGGTAACAAGGGTAAGTAGGCTTCTATAAGACGGGCAAGGTTAATAAATAAGTTAGTTACTTAACTTAATTAATAGTTAGCTCTTATTAGAGTATTACAAGGTATATAAGTATTAATAGATAGATAAGAATCTAATTAAAGTATTAGTTGTAATACTCTATTAGGATAAGAAGTAAAGAAGAGATTAAACATAATAGTCTATAAAGGTCTATTAACGTTCCTATATACTTACTATCTAGCGTTTATTCCTAAGCGCTTACTCTAGAGCGTTTACTCTAGAGTACTTATTCTAGAGCGTTTACTCTAGAGCGTTTGCTCTAGAGCGTTTACTACTAAATAGTTACGTATTCTACTACGCTATATTACCTAGCCTAATTGCGTACAATATAATAGCTTACCTACTACTTAGTATTATAACACTATCTCCCTTTCTTACGCTAAGTCTATCTTTAGGCCTAGGCCTCTATTAGCTAGGTCTAGCTTATAAGTAGTTTACCCTACCTTTAGGTTAAAAACTATCTTACTATAATATTACCTCCCTTATAGTCTTGTAGACTTTATTTCTTATTAGAAATCCTTACTATAAACTATATTTCTAAAACACCTTATCTATATTATTCTCTCTTAGGTATTTCTTATTTTGTTATACTAGATTCTACTCTAAAGTATACTAAGTATACTTATATAAGGCGTCCCTATATTAGTATAACCTAGGAGTCTCTTAATTAAACTTATAAAGAGTTCTATAAAAAGGTTAATAATAATAAAAAATATCTTACTATTATTATTACTTATTTACTATATAATAAGAAAATATTAAAATCTACTAAAGAGTATACTCGTTATAAGGCCTTATACCTAGTATTAGAGTTAGAGTAAGAAGGTAATAAGGTCTTAGCGTAAGTTCTTAACTATTCTACTACTACTATTAATATCGCCTCTTCTCTTACTATCTAGTCTACTATTAGCTTATTAGATAAGTTTATTATAACTAAAGGTACTTTATAAGCTCTATATAGTTAGGTTTATTATAAAACTTTCTTTTACTAATATATCTATTATATCCTAGCTATAGCTTTGTATATCCTATGTATCCTAGTATATTATACTTATTTCTTACCTTCTTAAGTATCTACTAACAATTCTATAGATTAGCTTTAAGTTTCTATATATTTTTACTTACTAGGTAGCCTTTCTACTTTACTAGCTACTTTTAGTGAAACTATATACTTTAGAAGGCGTTACGTCCTATTTCTTAATATTCTTATAGGTTTTTAACTTTAAACTTGTTATCTTCCTCTTTCTAATATTAGAATTGTTACTATACTAGTATTTTTAGCTTAGCTAGTTCTAGTAGGCTTGTATAGAACTTAAGGTATACTTTAGCGTCTTTAGGTAGTTTTAGTGTTTTTGTTACTAGCTTATTATCTTTCTTAACTAAAAATAGTCTAACCTTAATATAGTCTAGTCCTTTACTAGGTTACTTTATCTATAGATTCTTTATATAAAGATACGCTTTATCCTCTTTTTTTAGCTAAAGGACTATTTTTTATTTTTTGTTAATATATAAAATACTTTATTTCTAAGCTTTCTTTAGTTTTTATCTTATCTTATTATAAAGTTCTTATATATCTTTAACTCTAACTAATACTACTTCTATCTTAGGTCCTAGTAGTATTCTCTTAAATAAATTAGAGTATATTTTATAGTTTACAAAATATAGTATTTTACTTATTACTTTTAAGTACTTATTATTATATACTAATTATACTATAAGTAGTAGTAATACTTAATTATTCTACTTCTAATTACTATAAATCCTTAGGTATATCTTTAACGTTCTATTAGTCTATTCTATCTATCTATCTATCTATAGATAATAGGCTATTAATAGCTTTCTTTTTATCTCTATTACTATAAGTAGTATTATCTAGTAATTAGACGTAAAAAGCTTATCTCTATTACTAATAATACTTTTTAGTATCTTATATTTTTGTATTAGTACGTCTAGTAGTATATATCCTAGCTAATTTACTATATAGTTACTTTAGAATTTCTCTATCTTAGCGTATTTTATAAATTAGTCTATAATTACTATTATTATATTATATCCTATTCTTATTACTAGGTCCTTTAACGTTAGTAGTCCTATAATAAAGTCTATTACAATATCTATCTATAGTTCTTCTAGTATTTTAATTACCTATATTTCTTTATATAGTATATATATCTTGTACTTATTCTTCTAGTAATTTACGTATTCTTTAATAAACTACGTTACTTTCTCCTTTATTTTACTAAATCTATAATTCCTTTAGATTAGTTCTATAGTTTATATAATCTCTAGGTACCTATATACTAGGTTATTATAGTATTATTATATAATTACTTCTTATAATTCCTCTAGAACTTTGTTTATAATCTTAACTAAGTTATTAATTTCTTATTCCTCTACTAGTTATATATTTAGTACTAGGTATCTTTGTCTATTATATTGTAGTATAGCTTCTTCTACTACTTATCTTTTTCTTATAATGTTATATCTTTAGCTAAGCGTGTCTACTTAGCTATTTTCCTTACCTAGTACGTACTAAATCTTAAATTTATACCGTCCTAGTAGTTCTAACTATTATATCTACCTATCTTTTAACTTCTTACTTATTATAAAGTATATTAGGTTCTTATAATTTATCTTTATAATTACTTCTACTACGCTTTTAGTATATACTTTCTAATACTTAAGTATATTAACTATTATAAGTAGCTCTTTATTATATACGTTGTATCTTTTTTTTTTTTATAAACTTTCCTAAATAGTATATAATTAGATACTACTTCTCTTTATACTCTTATAGCGCTATCGCTCTATAAGCTAGGTTAGATATATTAGTTTTAATAACTAGGGTCTTGTTACTATATAATTACTTTAGAACTAGTAGTATAATATAGGCTTACTTAAGCTCCTTATAAGCTTGTTTCTACTCTACTCTCTATTCTTATATTATTTCTTTCTTTATAAGCTTTATAAGTAGTAGTACTTTCTTAGAAAATTCTTCTATAAAGTATTAGTTAAAGTTAATAAATCTTAGGAACAATTATACGTCTTTAACTATCTTAGGTTCTTTCTATTCTTTTACTACTTTAATCTTTTCTTAGCTTATCTTAACTTTATTAATACCTATTATATATCTTAAAAACTTTACTTCTATCTTATACTTATAATAGGGTTACTAGGGTCGACTTCTTAGAGACCTCTAGGGTTATTAGTAGATTAAGAGGTAATAGCAAAAGTTTATATTATAATTAGTAATAACTATAAACAATAGTTAATTTATGTGTACAATATTAAATATTAGCGTTCTAGGTTAGAAATTAGATTACTAATACTATCCTAATAATGCGTATTCTATTAACTATATACTTATACTAATCTATTTATACAACACTATAGATTACTACTAATCTATTTATACGTAACTATAGATTACCTTAATCTATTTATACGTTATTATAGATTACCCTAATCTATTTATACGTAATTATAGATTACTACTAAGTATCCTAGTTGTAAGTAGTCTCCTAATTAAGGTTATTACCCTACTTGTCCTATACTTTGTTAGCACCTAAGTTAGGACTAATTAGTTCTATCTTAATTTCTCTTGTTACGCCTATAACACTATCTCCCCTTCTAGGTAGGTTCTAGTTTATCTATCCTAGAGCTAGAGTTATTAACCTAGTTTCTTTATTAATGTAGAGTTCCTTATCTTCCCTTATACCTACTAAATCTACCCTTTGTTATCTTTAATTAGCAAATTATATATTACGTTATAGTATTACTATATTTCCTTATTCTTATTATAAATCTTTAAATCCTCTTATAGAGTATATTTCTTTAAAATATAGTAAGGCCTATAAGGTATATATTTATACTAATACTTATACGTCTTATAATCTTTCTAGCGTGTCTCTTGTAGAGTATAAGTTAATAATACTTATTTACGCGTCTATACTTATTTATAATAGGGAGAGCTATTAACTATACTTAAGATAAACTATCTAAATAGATTACTAAGGCTAAAAAAGAACGTAATTAGATTCTAAGTATATAGGTAGAAAATTATACTTGTCTAGTTTATCTTTATAAGACGAAGGCCTTAAATAATAAAAAGTTTATTACGTAGGCTACTCTTATAGAGTCTAAGCTTAATTTTAAGGCTATAGTAGAGGCTACTCCTATTATATTAGGCGTTTCTATCGCCTCTCTATTTAGTAGTAGTAACGTTAATTTTCTTAGTTTACTATAAGGCGCTCTAGAGAGTTTTAATTTTAGAACTCTGCTAGTTTCTTAGAGTAATTAAGGTTATCTTCTAGTTCCTATATTTCTTCCTATAGTTGTCTTTTTTCGTCTATACCTATCTATTTTACTAGGTAATAGTTCTTACTATTATAGAACTAGTATACTAAGATTTCTTTTATTTTCTATTCTTCTTGTTCTCTATACGTGTCTACTTTGTATACTAGTAGTTCTACGTCTTATAATACTTATTCTAGTAGTACTATATAGAATATTAGGTATATCTTTATTTTACTTAGTAATTTTAGTTTAAATATAACTAGTATAACTTTCTTCTTAATCTTATATAGTCTTATCTTAACGTAATCTAGTTTTAGGCTTAGTTGTTTACTTTTAATATTCTTTTAGACTAACTATACTTTTTCTTCTTCTCTAAATTAAGGTCTTTCCTAGTATTTTTTATTATAATATTTTACTATTTAATTGTGTAGAAATTCTATATCCTATCTTAGTTAATCGTGTATTTCCTTAAGTCTATTTGCAAGGTTTTCTCCTCTTAGTAACTAGGATTCTTTAGTTCTTAGTGTTTAGTATATACTAGGGTTAAATCTATAGTTTATAAAGAAAAGTAATACTCTTATTACTATATTCTTTGCGCTGTTGTATACTAACTATACTATAGGTAGTAACTATACCTAGTTGTTCTAGTTATAGTTAAGGTAGTATCTTAAGTACTATTCTACTATCTAGTTTATACGTTCTAATTATCTATCTATTTATAAGTAATATGCTGTTAACATTGTATAATTAATTCCTATTTATACTATTCTTATTTTCTATAGTTTTAATATAAATCTTACGTCTCTATCTATAATAATCTTGTCTAAGAGTCTATATTAGCTAATTATAGTTCTTAGAACCTAGTATATAGTAACCTCTATCCTACTTTTTTCTTTATATAGTTTAAAGTATAAGTATTTTATAAGCTTATCTACTATTATTAGAATTCTATTATACTTAACTTCTAATATTAGGTCTTTTAACTTAGGTAACTTCGTAATAAAGTCTATTATAATAATTCTTTATAGTTATTCTAGTATTTTAGCTAGTTGTAACATCCTATATATTATGTATCTACTATACTTATTTCTATAGTATTCTATATAGTCTCTTAGTACTTCTATTAATAGTTATCTTACTTTTAGGATATAGTAGTCTTGTAGTAATCTATTTAGAGTTTTATTAATTCCTTAGTGTCTATATACTAGTAGTTTGTAGAATTGTTATATAAATTCTTTTTAGATTTTCCTTAGGATATATATTCTTCTATAGGCTTATACAAATCCTTCCTAAATTTCTAATTTCTCTATTTCTTTAGATACTTCTTGCGTTATTTTCTAGATCTATTCGTCTAGCTTGCTACTTGTTCTTTTAAGTATAGTAGCTATTTTAAGTATATTTAGAATTAAATATCCTTCGTTATTCTTAACTAGAACTATACTAGTAGTGTTTACTTCTTCTTGTAGATCTAGTCTTCTACTTAAGGCGTTTACTAACTAGTTATCTTTTCCTTTTATATGTATAATTTCTAGGTTAAATATTAATAGAAATTCTTACTATCTTATATAGCGTTATAATAATTCCTTATTTATTATAAATCTTATAAGATTCTTATATTCTATATAGACTTTTATTTAGTATTTTACTCCTTATAAGTATATTCTCTATTGTTTAAATACTTTGTAAATTGCTAATATTTCCTTGTTATAGATTAGGTAGTTAAGCTCTACTAGTTTTATTTTCTTAGAGAAATATTTAACTAAATATTCTTTTCTAGTCTTTAGGTCTTCCTATATTAGTACTATTCTATAAACTAAATTAGATATATCTGTTTTTACTATTACTAGTAAGTCTAGGTTGTATATTTTAATAACTAGGTTTTCTATAAACTTTCTCTTAATTTTATTAAATACTTTATTGTATTCCTTTATCTATTTAAATAGCGTGTCTTTTTTATAAGTCTTGTTATAGGTTCTATATCTTTAGACTATTTTACTATTAACTTCTTATAGAAGTTTACTAACCTATAAAATTATTATACCTCTTTTAAGTTCTTTAGTGTTAGCTATTTATTAATTAACTTAATTTTTTCTAGGTTAATCTTAATTTTTCCTAGTTCTATAATAAATCTAAGGAAGTCTATTTCTTTTGTATAGAACTTATATTTTCTTATTTTAAGAAATAATTTATTTTCTACTAGTCTTTCTAGTACCTTATATATATGTTATACGTGTTCTTCTTCTATTTCTAAGAATATAAGGATATTATCTAGGTATATAAATATAAATATATCTAAGTATTCTCTTAGTACTATATTAATTCTTTCTTAAAATACTACTAGTGCGTTTATTAATCTAAAAGGTATAACTAAGTATTTATATAGTCTATATTACGTTCTAAATACTATTTTCTATTTATTACCTTCCTTAATTCTAATTTAGTAGTAGGTGTTTTAGATATCTAGTTTTGTAAAAATCTTTACTTTTTATAGCCTATCTTGTATTTTATCTATTTATAGTAAGAGATATTAGTTCTTGCTTATAATTACGTTAGTTTTTCTAAAATCTACGCAAAGTCTTTTATTATCTATTCTCTTCTTGTTTATAAATATAAGTCTATATACTACTAAGGATTTAGATTCTAATATCTATCCTTTTCTTATTACATTTTTAATAAATGCTTATTTAATTTTAGATTCTTCTTTAGTTTTTCTATAGACTAAGCTCTATCCTATATCTTTTCCTTCTTCTAGGTCTATTACTAAGTCCTATAGCTAATATTCTAGAAGATAGTCTTTAGGTTCTATAAGCTATTTTTCTTATATCTTATATTCTTTAGGAAATTTTCTTTTATAAGTGCTTATATTAGCTTTTAATATACCTATCTTATAGTAGTTAATTTTTTATATTCTCTAATTAATATATAGGTTAGTTATTTATAACTGTAGTATTTCTAATATTATATCTTATTTATTATTAATTGTTGTTATATCTATAACTATGTTCTAGATTGTTATTCTTTTTAGTTCTAATGTAAAGAGAACTATCTCAAACCTAATAGGTTCCTAGAATAATTTTCCTTTAATTATACTTAGCTATTAAAGGTACTTCTTTATTATATAACGTATTCCTTGTATTTCTATAAACTTTTTTAATATAAAGTTTCTTATAGCTCTACTATTAATTATTAGTTATACTTTTTTTCCTTAGTACGTGCCTATTTTCGTAATATATAGGCCTCTAATACCTTCTAGCTATTCTTACTTAGGCTATTTTGTAAATTATCTATCTTTTTAAGGCTATAGTCTTATTGTAAGCTTATATTCCTTATATTTTAGATATTTATTATAAGTGTATTTATACTATAGTCCTCTTTAGACGTATTTCTTAGATAGTTTTAGTCTAGGCCTTACCGCTAAGTATCCTTCTTCTAGTATTATCTCCTATCCTTAGATATCCTCTACTAGAATTACTCTTGTATAATTGTAGCCTCTTCTTTATATTAGCTACGCGTAGTTATTTACTTTAGAGTTTCTATATATAATATAATTCTTATCTAAGTATAATATCTATAATACTTTAAAGTATACTAGATACTTTAGGTTTGTTATTTTATTATCTCCTTCCTAGTATTTATCTTTTTTAGGTATATCTATAGTTAGAATATAGTATACTACTAGTATTCTTAGTGTATAGGCTTTGTTAATCTATTACGTCTTTCTTGTAAGGTACTACTATTCCTTTTATATAGGTATTCTTCCTACTATAACTATATATTACTTTATCTATTCTTAAAATAGTATAAATTTTATTTCTTTAGGGTTGCGTTTTTTCTAGTCTTTGCACGCTTCCTCTATTCTTATAGCTAGTAAGTATTTCTAAATAAACTTCTATTATTTATTTTATTCTTTTATATCTATTATTATATAGCTATTATAGCTATATATATCTAGCTAGGTATACTCTATACCTCTTATACTAATTTCTTTCTTACTTCTTTGTAGTCCTTTAGGGGAAGTTGTAGTAGTTTCTTTATCTAGTGCCTATTCTTTAGCCTAGATTAATAGAGTTTAGGGTTTCTCCCTTTCTAAGTCCTCTATTAGTAGGTTTATTACGTGCGCTATTTCTTCTAGCTACGCCTTTATTCTATTTTCTTTTATTGCTACTACACTATTCTTTTATAAGAACTATCTTATATCTTACTTACTAGAAAAGTATATATAGTAGTTATCTTTGTAACAAAAGGTCTAGTAGAGTATTACGTATTATATTTCTTTACTCCTAGCTACTTTATCTTATAGTTTAGCTTATACTTTTAGTACTTTCTTTTTACCTTTAGTTATTTTTAACTAGGCTTCTTTATCTTTCTTATAGTCTTTACTTCTATAGTCTTTTATAAAGTATCCTAGTTTTTTATATTTATAATATACTATATCTTTCTTCTTTTATAATTAGTAATCTTTTACGTAGTAGCCTTTCTTACTATAGTTAAAGTACGTAAAGTTGTTATTCTTTTTCTTTTTCCTATCCTTGTTAGCGTTAAGGATTATAGGGTCTCTAGTATCCTAATTTCTAGGTTAACTTTTATATTTATTCTTCTTCTATTCTTAAAGATTATTATTAATTTATATTACTTATTATTTTAAAGCTTCTAGTATCCTTAGTTTTTCTATATAAATTATTTTGTATTAGATTTTTACATTTAGTTCTTATTTAAATTGTAATATTAGGGCTAATTTATTCTATTCTATATTTTATAATAGTTATTTAAACTATAATATATATTCTAGGATACTTTTACTTTATGTAAGCCTTTCGAGTTTTTCTTTAGCTTATTAGGTAATATTAGTATCTCTAAATACTACTCTTATTTGTTTAGTAAAGTATTCGTAGCTTCTAAAGATAGCTCTAGTTTTATCCTTCTATATTATTAGGGTATATATTATATAATCTATCTAGTAAGGTTTAAACTATCTTATTATATCTTCTTCTAGGTATATTCTAATATATATTACCTTTTTCTCTTCTATATTAAAGTGTAGTACTTATATATCTATCTAGAGTTGTACTAACACTATAAAGGGTCTTAGTTTTTCCCTTATTTTATTAAATTTCTTAAGAATAGGTATTTTAGGTAGTTTTTTTGTTGCACTTATCTCTAGTCTTTAGGTAATTAGTTCTATCTAGTTTTAGCTTTTTATAATAGCTTTAATTTATACTTTATTTTACTTTAAGTAGTCTTGTAGTTCTTTATTCTATATTTCTAAAGCGTTAATTACTATCTTTATATCTTCTGTTTCTAAGATTAGGTTGTTTATATATTCTTTAATTACTTTCTATACTATATTATCTAATTTATAACTACTTAGAAGTGCCTTAGCTACTTATTTAGTTAAACTCTCTACTATCGTGTTAGCTAGACTATGCGCTACTTACGCTTCGCTTCTCTTAATGTCTAAATTAGCAAGGTGTAATAGGGTTACTAAGGTTAACTTCTTAGAGACCTCTAGAGTTATTAGTAGATTAAGAGGTAATAGTAAAAGTTTATATTATAATTAGTAATAACTATAAATAATAGTTAATTTATGTATATAATATTAAATATTAGCGTTCTAGGTTAGAAATTAGATTACTAATACTATCCTAATAATGCGTATTCTATTAACTATATACTTATACTAATCTATTTATACAACACTATAGATTACTACTAATCTATTTATATATAACTATAGATTACTTTAATCTATTTATACGTTATTATAGATTACTCTAATCTATTTACACGTAATTATAGATTACTACTACGTATCCTAGTTATAAGTAGTCTCCTAATTAAAGTTATTACCTCGCTCGTCCTATACTATATTAGTACCTAAGTTAGGACTAATTAGTTTTATCTCGATTTCTCTTGTTACACTTGTAACACTAGACCTAGCTAATAGAGACCTAGGCTTAAAGATAGACCTAGTGTAAGAAAAGAGGATAGTATTATAATACTAAGCAGTAAGTAAGCTATTATATTACACGCGATTAGGCTAAGCAATATAGCGTAGTAGAATACGTAACTATTTAGTAGTAAACACTCTAGAGCAAACGCTCTAGAGTAAACGCTCTAGAATAAGCGCTCTAGAGTAAACGCTCTAGAGTAAGCGCTTAGGAATAAATACTAGATAGTAAGTATATAGGAACGTTAATAGACCTTTATAGACTATTATATTTAATCTCTTCTTTACTTTTTATCCTAATAGAGTATTATAACTAATACTTTAATTAGATTCTTATCTACTTATTAATACTTATATACCTTATAATAATCTAATAAGAGCTAACTATTAATTAAGTTAAGTAACTATCTTGTTTATTAACCTCGCCCGTCTTATAGAAGCCTACTTGCCCTCGTTACTTTTACTTAGTTCTAAGGTCTTAATAGATAGCTAATTTTAGAAAGGAGAGAGAGGGAATTACAAGAAATTAGTCTAATTTAATTACTCTTGTAGAGATAAGAATACTAGAGACCTAAAGAGAGTTTAGAAGTAAATTAAGTTTATATATAGACTAAAGCCTTTAACACTATATATATAGAGAGCTATAGCTAGTACTAATATAGAGAGCTACTAGCTAGTACTAATGTAAAAAGTAGTAGCTAGCACTAACGCGCTAATCTCTCTATTAGTAATAAGCTACTAGCTAATCTCTTTATTAATTAACTAGCCTAGTTTAGCTTAGTTTACTAGCTTAGTTTAGCTTAGTCTACTAGCTTAGTTTAGCTTAGTTTACTAGCTTAGTTTACTAGCTTAGTTTACTAGCTTAGTTTAGCTTAGTTTAGCTTAGTTTAGCTTAGTTCTATTAGATTTGCGCTAAGTTAGCGCGTTACTATTAGTCTAGCGCGTTAATTTTAAGTTTAAGCTAGCGTAGCTAGTAATACTTAGTGCGTGTACGCCCTACAATTACTATCTTAATTACGATTAGCTATTAACGTTATAGCTACTAGTGTTACAGCTAGTAGTACTACTACTAGTAGTACTATAATTAATACGCTACTACTAGTATCTAATTAACGTGCTACTACTAGTATCTAATTAATACTCTACTACAGGTTAAGGGTTTAATTTACTAGCTTAGTTTAGCTTAGTTTAGCTTAGTTTAGATTAGTTTAGTAAGTTACTAGCTTAATTTAGTTAGTCTCTTATTTGTAAGCTTAAAGAGACTAAGCTCTTTGTAAGGAAAGAGGTATATAGTTGTTAGATTTAAAGGAGGTTATAGTAGTTTAATAAAAAGGCTTTTTTGTAATAGCTATATAAGGGCCTTATTAGAGAGGGATACTAAGGCTTTTAGAAAAGCCCTTTTTTAGATTGATTACCTATAACTTGATGGCACTGGGTATAAACTGAGTGGATTAATCCTGCTGTCTATCTCTGGCCCTGCGCTCTATCTATGTATCTGCGATGCGGCGGTCTCGGCTGGGTCTCTCGAGACGGCGGCGAGCCGGATCTTTAACACCCCTTCTATTGAGGTGCTGGTTTCTTTGTTGTATTAGTCGTGCTAACGTAGTCTATCTCCTTGCATGTGAGATTCTTTGTTCGATTCCTTTGTTCGTGACGGTCGAGGATGTGATCGCGCATCTAATCGCGCATCGAGCATCTAATCGTGCAACTCATCTGATAATAGTAGAGTTATAGTAGAGTTAGCTAACTAAAGCTCTAAAAGAGCTTTAGTTAGAGAGTTTAGGAGTATTTAAGCTTAATATAGAAGGAATATAGACCTATAACTTAATAAAACAAGATATAGCGAGGTTAATAGAAGTAAAAACTTCTACTTTTTTTCTACTACTATTTAAGCCCTTAGTACGTAGTTAATTAGTCTACCTACGCTAAGTAGACTTATTTATCTACTATAATAGTAGTTGTCTTTGTAATAAAAGGTTTAGTAGAGTATTACGTATTATAATTCTTTACTTACTACTACCTTTTCTTAAGGTTTAGCTTATACTTTAGGTACTTCTTTCTTATCCTTAGTTGTTTTTAACTAAGCTTCTTTTTCTTTCTTAAAGTCTTTACTTCTATAATCTTTTATAAAGTATCTTAACTTCTTATATTTATAATATACTATATCTTTCTTCTTTAATTAGTAGTCTTTACATAGTAGCCTTTCTTACTATAGTTAAAGTATATAAAGTCTTTATTCTTTTTCTTACTATCTTTGTTAGTATCTAATATTATAGGGTCTCCTTTATTATAATTTCTATAGTGTCTACTATATTTGTTTATCTTCTATTCTTAGAAGTTATTATCTACTTATATTACCTATACTTTTAGAGCTACTAATATACTTAGTTTCTTTATTTAAATTAGTTTATATTAGATATTTTCTTTTAGACTTTATTTAAATCTTAATATAAAGGATAGTTTATTCTATTTAGTATTTTATAATAGTTATTTAAATTCTAATATATATTCTAGAACGCTTTTTTATTACTTAAGTCTTTTAAGTTTCTCTTCTACTTATTAGGTAATATCTACGTCCTTAAATACTACTCTTATTCTTTGTATAAAGTATTCGTAGCTTCTAAAAATAGCTATTATCTTATCCTTCTTTATTTATAGAGCTCTTATACTATAGTCTATCTAATAGAGTTTAAACTATCTTATAGCTTTTCCTTTTAAGTATATTCTAATATATACAACCTTCTTTTCTTTTATATTAAAGTATAGTACCTATATATCTATCTATAGTTATACTAAGGCTAAGAAAGGTCTTAGTTTCTTTCTTATTCTATTAAATTTCTTAAGTATAGGTATCTTAGGTAGTTTCTTTATCGCACTTATTTCTAGTCTCTAAGTAATTTATTCTATCTAGTTTTATCCTACTATAATAGCCTTAATTTAGACTTTATTCTATTTAATATATTCTTATAGTTTTTTATTCTACGTTTCTAGGGCTTTAATTATAAGTTATATGTCTCCCTTTTTAGTAATTAGGTTGTTTAAATGTATTTTAACTACTACCTAGTTAGTTCTATCTAACTTGTAACTACTTAGAAGTGCTTTACCTTTTCTCTTAGTTATACTTTCTACTATTGTGTTAGCTTAGACTATGTACTACTTACGCTTCGCTTCTTCTAATAACTAAATTAGTAAGGTGTAACGAGCTAACCTAGTCGTCGACTACTAGGTACCCTATAGAGGTATAGTAGATTAAAAGTTAATAATAAAAGCACGTGTAGTAATCTATAATAGGCTGTAAATAATAGAGGACGTCTTGTAATATTAAATACTATTACTTGTAGTTAATAATTAAATTACTAATGCCTTCCTAATAATGCGCATCGCTGCTAACTATATACCTATACTAATCTATTATACGTGTTTATAGATTACTTTGCATTACGTGTCTAGGTTGTAGTTTGTTTCCTAATCTAGGTTATTACCCCGCTTATCCTATGCTTTGTTTATACTTAAGTTAAGACTAATTAGTTCTATCTCGATTTCTCTTGTTACTTCTATAATATAATATCCTCCTTAAACAGTAACTATACTAGCCTAATTAGTATACCTAACTTAAATCTTATACTTAAGATAAGATAATATAAGATTAAATTAACTTAGTGTTAAGAAGTAGCTAGAAGATAATAGTACTTACTATAAGCTATAGGAGTATAAGGTAGACTTTACACAAGATAACTTAAATAAAGTAGTTTTTAATAATTAACTAAAAAAGAGTAAATAGTAGATAAAGAGCTAAGTTGAGATTTAGGAAGGAGTCAAGATTTAGGAACATGATCTAAAGATTGAGTGTCTAGAGTAATTGCTATGAGGGCTTATCGAGAGATAGTATCTACGGTGATCAAATTCCGTGATCAAATTTACTAGAAGCCCCGATACCGAACCTTTGAGATATAGCGTGTTGTTGCGCTATAACCCTGAGCCGTTACTATAATCAACTTTTGTGGGAGAATGAAACCCAAGAAATGCCGAAGACGCCTCCACCTACGCCAAACTTGTAACTGGTATTGCATACGAAGCAACTTTGAGTTATTCTTTTGCACAGAAGCACCTAACAAGCTAACAGCTTGCACTAACAGGTCTTCTGCTTCGTCCCATCGGATCAGTCCCCAGTAAAGATTCGCCAATAGACTCATGGCATCCGCTGTAGCCCAAGCGTCACCACTAGTCTGGTATAGCCTTAGACTTTCCTCGGCTAGGGATAAAGCCTCTACAGTATAGCCTTCTATGGAGTATATACTGGCCATGGTTTTTATCATCGCTTTTGTGGTAAAATGATCAGGAGGAAGTGTCGTTCTGCAATCAGTCAGTATCTTCGCCCCACGCTCTAGGTCCATCCTTGCTTCAGTTCTTTCTTTGTATGAGCTAATCTGCAATTGCTTGAGATACAAAACAATCTCACTCTTCGCGCCGAAACTCTTCTCCCCGACTTCTATAGCTCTTTGAAACACTTCCTTGCTCTCTTTAGTTCGATGAAGATGACTGTATATTGTGGCAAGGTTCGCTTCAGCATGGAGTGCGCCATCTGTATCCGGTCCATAGACAGCTTTCGCTAGATCAGAACATTTGCGAGCGAAATCGACAGCCTCAGAGAACTGTCTCTCGTAGTACAAAAAGGCGAAGGTATTCTCTAGATTTTTCAGTTCATGCAGAATGTCAAGGTCTCCGTAGACTTGATCGACTTGGCGCCATTTCCGTTCTTGCTGAATCTCGAAAATCCTGTTGCTATATTCCAACATTTTGGACCAGCGACCGGTGTCATAATAGAGATTCCTTAAGTATTGGAGAACCAACAACTTCCCCGTCGCTGGAGTGGATTCCTCTAGGGCATCAAGGGCGACTCTTTCCGACTTCGTGTAATCTTGTTGATAGTAAAGTATCTCTGCAAGGATCGCTTTCTGCGTAATGACTCGGACATCTCTCTTACCGAGAAGGTCCTGAAGAGTGACGACCATACTATCATGAGCAGTGAAAGCCTTGTCGAGAATACGATCTCTTGCATATGTGCTTCCTTTTACGAACCGGTCTAATTTCCATAGAAATCCCTTAGGTGACGGACCTGGTAGTGTATTTTCTTGAATGTAAGTAATCTGATCATGGAGATCCTGATCGGTAAATCCACTTTGTAACAGTCTAGCCGCCGATTGAGCATCCGATCTTTCACATCCGAAACCAAGTTTGTGACACATACTGAGTTGGAACCCAGCATTTCTTCGCGACGCTTCATCTATGTTCGATTCTGCGTGGAGGCTTAGGGTCTCGAAGATGTCATTCCACAATCTGTAGTCCGCTCGGAGAAGATCGTGTAGAAGATGTGAGAGCTGACGGCTGTGAGCATTTTCCACCACCATAAGGGATTTCACGAACGAACCGTGAATAGAGCGGCGTACGGTATCTCGTGTGGAGTATGGAGATAACCAGGAAGTGGGCCATAGTCTGCATCAGTTTCATTGTGGTCAAAGAGCCCTTGAAGATAGATTGACCGATTCTCGGGGGCATCAGCTAGTGCGCGTTGGAAAAACTGCCGGAGACCCAATCGCTGCCATTCATCGATGAGCGGTATCGAGTCAACCATATTGATCGCCTCCACATATAGGTCTCCCTTTCTCCTCAAGGCTTCAATCCATTGCAAAAGCATAGGAGCCTTACTATTAAGAACTAAGTTGCTAACCCCGGGGCGAAAAAGGATCCACATGCAAACAACGCCAAATGAGTATATATCAGTCCTTTGCGCTGAGGTGAAGTTGAATGACCACATATACTCCGCTTCTGGGGCATACCACGGCCATGTCGTGGCCAAGCGCATTGCATCACTCTCGGCCATTAGGGCCGCATATCCGAAATCGCAGAGCTTGGGCAAGAACTTTCCATTGTCACCAAATACTAATATATTACGAGGATTCACATCCCCATGGATTAGCCCTTTCAATCGAACATCAGTGGGGAGTTTTAGAAGGCAGTTGGGCACTTCATACTTACCAAACCGATGTAACGCAACCAGTCCAGTACCAATATGCTGACAAAGGCGGAGCCGGGCAGGGAAATCCAGGGACTCACTAACAGAAGAGTTGAAGAAACTAAATAGATCGCCATGAGTGGCTTTCTCAAAGAGCAATACAGGCAAGAATTGTTGGGTTTCTCGAGAGGATTCCCAAGTAATTCCTTCCAGTGTTATTAGATTTGGGTGGTATCTTGTTGGGTTGTGGCTCAAAGCGAGAGCCTCTGCTATTGCGACTTTGTACCCCTCGCTCAAATCCGCTTTAGTCCAGTTGGGGGAGGGTGTATACCGCTTAAAGGCAAGACTAGCCCTAGCTGTGAATGTGGATTGCGAAACATGCGCTGTACCTCCTGTTCCAAGCGCACCCAAAGTATCATCCCAGCGGAAGTAAGCTAGATCGATTCGATGTATATAAGCAATGGCAAGAAAGGTAATCAGATCGCCGGATAGTTTGTCACCCGATCCTCTAGCCTTAGACTTCGAACCGTCTGTACCGCTTGTAGTAAACCGAGGGTAGACATTGTAAGACGTATATGTTGATGAAAAACTCATGGGAGGCAGATTGTAGATGCACGTATGGGGAGCGTGACTGGCAAGGACTGGAGCGACTCGAAGAGCTGGACTGAAGGACCGAAGAGTGCTCAGCTTCAGTACGGCATTACGAAGGGCCCGAGGTGGCTCGCGATCGACATTCCGGTGAAGGGTTGCATTCCAGTAGATCCGCGGGCGCAAGATGTCGCAGCTGTGGCACGTGGTGTCACTAACGTGTCTGTGCGCGTAACGAGCCAGTTCGCGTGACGAGCCAGTTTTACTAGGAAAATCAAAGAAAATCAAAAAGTTTAAAGTAGTATAACTCTACTAATATATAACATTTTAAAAAACTCCCTTAATATTTATCACTCTAAATACTTATATAAATAACCTTATAGTTACAAATATATATATATATTATATTTTGAATTTTTTTTAAAAAAATAGGAAAATAAAAGTGCTTAGAATTCTTTATAAAATTAATTTAGTTAAGTAATATATATATAAGGAATATTTTTAATATTAGGAGTTTCTATAAAAAAACAATATTAATAGAGATAGATTATCTCTAGTAAAAAAAGTGTTACAGCAGTAACAAGGGAAACCGAGATAGAACTAATTAGTCTACGCTTAGCTACTAACAAAGCATAGGATAAGCGAGGTAACAACCTATAGGATAATAAGTTTAACTAGGAAGCTAACTACAATATAGACACGTAACAAATTTGTAAATTTATAATCTTAGTAAATACAAAGTTATAAAGCTATTATGTAATAAATTTATAAATTCGCGATCTTAGTAAATACAAAGCAATAAAGCTACTATAATATTATTACTATATAGTTAGTAGAGATATATATTATTAGGATAGTATTAGCAATCTAATCCTTTAACTATAGAACGCTAATACAAGATAGTTATAAGATATCTTCTATTAATATTAGTTATTATAGATTACTTATACGAACCTTACTATTAACTCTTAATCTACTAACACTACTAATAGCTACTAACAGTTAACGTAGGTAGCTATATTACACTTTACTAATTTAGATATTAGGAGAAGCAAAGCGTAAGTAGCGTACAGTCTAGCTAACACGATAGTAGAAAGTTTAACTAAAAAGGAAGGAAAAGTACCTCTAAGTAGTTATAAATTAGATAAAACTAATTAGGTAGTAGTTAAAACACGCCTAAACAACCTAATTACTAAAAAAGGGGATATACAACTAATAATTAATGTCCTAGAAACGCAGAATAAAGAACTACAAGATTACGTTAAGTAAAACAAAGTTTAAATTAAGGCTATTATAGAAAGACAAAACTAAATAGAATAAATTACCTAGAGACTAGAAATAAGTACGACAAAGAAGCTACCTAAGATACCTATACTTAAGAAATTTAATAGAATAAGGGAAAAATTAAGACCCTTTATAGTAGTAGCATAACTACAAATTAATATACAAGTACTATACTTTAATAGAGAAGATAAAAAGGTAATATATATTAGAATACACTTAGAAGAAGATGCGATAAGATAGTTTAAATCCTACTAGATAGATTACACAATATACGCGCTAAGAATATAGAAGAATAAAACTAGAGCTATCTTTAGAAGTTATAAATACTTTACTAAACAAATAAAAGTAGTATTTAGTAATATAGATATTACTTAACAAGCTAAAAAGAAGCTTAAAAGGCTTATATAATACAAGAGTATTCCTAAATATATATTATAGTTTAAATAACTATTATAGAATATAGAATAGAATAAAGTATTACTAATATTATAATTTAAACAAGGATTAAACTTAAAAATCTAATACGAGATAATTTATATAGAAAAACTAAGAATACTAGAAGCTCTAAAATAATAGGTAATATAGATAGATAATAACCTTTAAGAATAGAAGAAAAATAAATATAGAGGATAACTTAGAAACTAAGACGCTAGAGACCCTATAATCCTTAACGCTAATAAGGATAAGAAATTTAAGAAGAACAAAGACTTTACGTACTTTAGCTATAGTAAGAAAGGCTACTACGTAAAAGATTACTAGTTAAAATAGAAAAAGAACATAATATATTATAAATATAAGAAATTAAGATACTTTATAAAAGACTATAAAAGTAAAGACCTAAAGAAAGAAATATAGTTAAAAATAACTAAGAATAAAAAAGAAGCACCTAAGATATAGGCTAAACTTTAGGAGAAAGTAGCTAAGAGTAAAGAAATATAGTATATAATACTTTATTAGACCTTTTATTATAAAGATAACTACTATATATATTTTTCTAGTAAATAAAGAGTAAGATAGTTCTTATAAAAGAATAGAGTAGTAGTAATAAAAGAAAGAACAAAAGTATAGCTAAAAGAAATAGTATATATAATAGACTTACTAATAGAAGATTTAGAAGGGGAAAAGCCCTAGATACTATTAATCTAGGCTAAAGGACTAGCATAGGATAAAGAGACTACAATAGTCTCTTTTAAAGAATTATAAGGAGATAAGAAATAAACTAATATAAGAGGTACTAAGTACGCCTAGTTAAGAGTATATAGCTATAATAGCTATATAACAATAGATATAGAGGAATAAAACAAAGAATAGAAATTCGTTTAGAAATACTTACTAGTTATAAGTATAGAAAAAGCGTACAAAGACTAGAAAGAACGTAATCCTAAAGTAAAAAAGTTTATAATATTCTAATAATAGATAGAGTAATACATAGTTATAGTAGGAAGAATACCTATATAAAGGAAATAGTAGTTCTTTGTAAGAAAAACGCAATAGATTAACAAAGCCTATATACTACAAGTACTAATAGTATACTATGTCTTAATAAATATAAGACCTAGAATAGATAGTTACTAGGTAGGGGACGACGAGAGAAAGAACCTAGAACACCTAGTACACACTAAGATATTATAGATATTATACCTAAATATAAATTACTATATATATAGAGAACTTAAGGCACGTAATTACGTATAGCCTATACAAGGAAAAGGATACGATTATATAAACGTAATTACAAGAAAAGATATCTAAAGTTAGGAAATAATTAAAATACCTAACAAAGAATATATAGTAATTAGACTAGGCCTTAAACTATCTAAAGAATATGTCTAAAGAAAGCTATAGTATAAATATACCTATAATAAATACTTAAAATACAAAAACTATAAACGTAAAATAGGACAATAGCCCTAGAAGAATAGATAATTTAAAGAAAGACCTAAGTAAGAAAAGCTAGAAGATATAGGAGGCTTACACATTACAAAAATAGGTATATACTAAGAAAGGAGAGTATAAATAATAATTAATAGTAGAGCTACAAGGAACTTTATATCTAAGAAGTTCGTAGAAAGCTAAAGAATAACTTATACTACAAAGATGTACCCTTAACAACTAAGTACAATTAAAAGAAAACTATTCTAGGAACCTATAAGGTTTAAAACAACACCCTCTACGCTAAAGCTAGAAGGATTAGAAATTAAGAATATAGTTATAGATATAACAACAATTAATAACAAACAAGATATAATACTAGGAATACTATAGTTATAGATAACTAACCTAAAAATTAATTAGAGAATAAAGAAAATTAGCTACCTTAAGAAAAAAATATTAAAAGCTAACATAGTTACATATAAAGGAAAATTCCTAGAAGAATATAAGAAATAAGAAAAATAGCTTATAGAACCTAACAACTACCTTCTAGACTATTAAATATAGGACTTAGTAATAGACCTAGAAGAAAGAAAAAATATAGGATAGAGCCTAGTCTATTAAAAAACTAAAGAAGAATTAAAAATTAAACGCGTATTT
Source organism: Ophiosphaerella korrae (assembly GCA_028456385.1). Lineage (NCBI taxonomy): Eukaryota > Fungi > Ascomycota > Dothideomycetes > Pleosporales > Phaeosphaeriaceae > Ophiosphaerella > Ophiosphaerella korrae. Next base: position 46,548 of record JALNQF010000027.1, on the reverse strand, counting down.
ATACAAAAAGTAATAAAAAAAAGATAGATATAAGAATCTAAATCTTTAGTAGCTTATAGACTTATATTTATAGATAAAAAAGAGATAAATAATAAAAGACTTTGCGTAGATTTTAGAAAAACTAACGCAATAATAGATAAGAACTAATACCCCTTACTACGTATAGACAAGATACAAGACAGACTACAAAAAGTACGAATCTTTACTAAACTAGACATCTAAAATGCCTACTACTAGATTAGAATTAAAGAGGGTAATAAGTAGAAAATAGTATTTAGAACACAATATAGACTGTTTAAATATATAGTTATACCCTTTAGATTAATAAATGTACTAGTAGTATTTTAAGAAAGAATAAATATAGTCCTAAGAGAACACCTAGACGTATTTATATTTATATACCTAGACGATATCCTTATATTCTTAGAAATAGAGGAAGAATACATATAGTATATACACAAAGTGCTAGAAAAATTAGTAGAAAGTAAAATATTTCTAAAAATAAGAAAATGCGAATTCTATATAAAAGAAACAGACTTTCTTAGATTTATTATTAAACTAGGAAAAATACAAATAGATCTAAACAAGATTAAAACAATCTAAGAATAGCTAATACTAAAGAACCTATAAGAAGTATAATAATTCTATAGATTAGTAAACTTTTATAGAAAACTAATAGTAAGATAGTCTAAAATAATAGAACTACTTATAAAACTTATAAAGAAAGATACACTATTTAAATAGACTTAAGAATACAATAAAGTATTTAATTAGATTAAACAACGTTTTATAGAAAACCTAGTTATTAGAATATATAACCTAGAACTACTAGTAATAGTAAAAATAGATATATCTAACTTAGTCTATAGAATAGTACTAATACAAGAAGACTAAACTACAAAATAAGAATATTTAGTTAAATACTTCTCTAAGAAAATAAAGCTAGTAGAGCTTAACTACTTAATTTATAACAAAGAGATACTAGTAATCTACAAAGTATTTAAATAATAGAGAGTATACCTATAAGGAGCAAAATACTAAACAAAAGTCTATATAGACTACAAGAATCTTATAGGATTTATAATAAATAAAGACTTATTATAACGCTACACGAGATAGTAGGAGTTCTTATTAATATTTAACTTTAAAGTTATACACACAAAAGAGAAAGAAAACTAATTTATAGATACTCTTAGTAGAAAACTAAACTTACAAGAAGAAGTAAACACTACTAGTATAGTTCTAATTAAGAACGAAGAAGGATATTTAGTCCTAAACACACTAAAAATAGCTATAATACTTAAGAGAAAGAGTAGTAAGCTAGACAAATAGATTTAGAAAGAAACAAGAAAAGCCCCTAAAGAAATAGAGAAACTTAAGATCTAAGAAGGCCTCGTACAAGCCTATAGAAGAACGTATATTCTAGGAAAAATATAAAGAGAATTTATACAATAGTTCTATAAACTACTAGTATATAGACATTAAGGAATTAACAAAATACTAGATAGACTACTAAGAGATTATTATATCTTAAGAGCAAGATAACTAGTAATAGAAGTACTAAGAGACTATATAGAATGCTATAGAAATAAGTATAGTAGACACGTACTATATAGAATATTACAACTAATTAAAGTACTAAAAAGACTTTAAAGAGTTATTATAATAGATTTTATTATAAAACTACCTAAGTTAAAAGACCTAATATTAGGAGTTAAGTACAATAGAATCCTAATAATAGTAGATAAACTTACAAAATACTTATACTTTAGACTATACAAGGAAAAAAGTAAGATAGAAGTTACTACACACTAGGTCCTAGGGACTATAATTAGCTAATATAGACTACTAGATAAGATTATTATAGATAGAGACGTAAGATTTATATTAAAACTATAGGGAATAATAATAGTACAATTAGGAATTAAATATACAATGTTAACAGTATACTACTTATAGATAGACAGACAATTAGAATATATAAATTAGATAGTAGAATAATACCTAAGATACTACCTTAATTACAACTAAAATAATTAGGTATAGTTACTACCTATAGTATAGTTAGCATATAATAGTATAAAGAACGTAGTAATAAGAGTATTACTTTTCTTTGCAAACTACAGATTTAACCTTAATATATACTAAATACTAAGAATTAAAATATCTTAGTCCCTAAGAGGAGAAAACCTTACTAATAGACTTAAGAATATACATAACTAATTAAGATAAGATATAGAGTTTCTACAAAATCGTATAATAAAATATTATAATAAAAGATATATAAAGGGACCTTAATTTAAAGAAGGAGAAAAAGTATAGTTACTACAAAGAAATATTAAAAGTAAACAATTAAGCTTAAAATTAGATTATATTAAGATAAGACTATACAAAGTAAAGAAAGAAGTTATACTAGTTATATTTAAATTAAGACTACTAAGTAAAATAAAGATACATCTAACATTCTACATAGTACTACTAGAAAAGGTACTACAAGATATAGAACTACTAGTGTACGAAGTAGATACGTACAGAGAATAAGAAGAATAGGAAGTTAAAGAAATCCTAGTATATTAGTTCTACAATAGTAGGAACTACTACTTAGTAAAATAGATAAGAATAAATAAAAAAGGACAACTATAGGAAGAAATATAGGAACTAGAGGATAACTTTAATTACTTTAAGAAACTAGAGGAGTTCTAAAGTTAAAACCCTCTAGAACGCCTTATAGTAAGTTAAAAAAACTAATAATACTACTACTAGATAGAGAGGCGATAGGAGCGCCTAATACAATAGGAGCTAGAGCAGCCTCTACTATATCGTCTAAATCTAATTTAGCCTCTAAGGCACAAGACTATTTAGACAACTTAGCGTTATTATAAGCTTTTATTTTACAAAGACGCTTAATATAGGAATAAAGCTCTACTAGCTTATAAAGAGTTAACTTGCGCTTAGCTTTAGCTATAGTAAGCTATAATAATAATTACGCTTAAGCCCTATTAATAGCTTACTCTATATAACTTAGTAGAAGGAGACTATATAGAAATTAAATACTTACACTCTATAAGTAAAACCTTAGAAGAAATACATTTATACTAAATATTAGTAAGAATACACTTGTTATAGTGTTTACTATTATTTAAAGATATAAGGTAAGAAAGACCTAATTTAGTACAATAATAATAAAAGAATATCTTAACTCTATTATAAATAATACGAGCTATAAGGAGAAGTTTATTGCGCTAGGATTAGGATAGTATAGAAAGTAATAAAGAGCTAAGGATTAATAAAGATATAGAATTAATAACTTTAGCGCTAGTATAGAGAAATAAGAGACTACGTAAAAGAGAGAATAGTATTATAGTAGTAATAAGGGAAACTAAGATAGAACTAATTAGTCTACGCTTAGCTACTAACGAAGCATAGGATAAGTAGGGTAACAACCTATAGGATAATAAGTTTAACTAGGAAGCTAACTATAATATAGATACGTAATAAATTTATAAATTTGCAATCTTAGTAAATATAAAGTCGCGAAGCTATTATATAACAAATTTGTAAATTCGTAATCTTAGTAAACACAAAGTAATAAAGCTGCTAAGATATTATTACTATATAGTTAGTAGAGATATATATTATTAGGATAGTATTAGCAATCTAATCCTTTAACTACGGAACGCTAATACAAGATAGTTGCAAGATATCTTCTATTAATATTAGTTATTATAGATTACTTACACGAACCTTACTATTAACTCTTAATCTACTAATACTACTAATAGCTACTAACAGTCGACGTAGGTAGCTATATTACAAAAAGATTCTTAAAAAAGTAGAGGAGATAACCTATCTCTATTAATATTATTTTTTATAGAAACTCCTAATATTAAAAATATTCCTTATATATATATTACTTCACTAAATTAATTTCATAAAGAATTCTAAGCACTTTTATTTTCCTATTTTTTTAAAAAAAATTCAAAATATAATATATATATATATTTGTAACTATAAGGTTATTTATATAAGTATTTAGAGTGATAAATATTAAGGGAGTTTTTTAAAATGTTATATATTAGTAGAGTTATACTACTTTAAACTTTTTGATTTTCTTTGATTTTCCTAGTAAAACTGGCTCGTCACGCGAACTGGCTCGTTACGCGCACAGACACGTTAGTCCCAACCAAGACTAGCAGGTCCACCTCTGAACAATCCCGCCAACCCACAATTGTCGTGAGCACTAATTACTGTCTTTTCTTCAGATACATCCACGTGACTATATACACTGTCACGACAGAATACAGTTGCATTCTTTAAAAAGAAATTACGTAGATTTGATGAGCCGGTCCTGCCATTCGCCTCGGCCGCAACGACTGCGTGCTAGCTACTATGCCATGCTTGTATTGTCAGACAAAAGCTGCCTAACTCGGTAGCTTTTTCTTTGATAGACGCCTTGAAGGAGAAATAGCCCTATGAACGTAAGGATCATCAATGAAATGGAGATCACTATGTACACCCAAAATTGTGGAGAGAGTTTGAAATGGGCTCCGTTCTTGGCGATTTCGTCCGGCGCTGAGCTTTGCACTAAACCTGAGCTGAAGATTGTCCATAGGGAAAATATTGTTAGCTGAAAGAAAGAGCTATCGATGAGATACTTACTGCGATAAGACCGGCTGGAAGGTACATGGTTGCGATAACTGTGAGGCTTTTGACCGCTTTGGAATCCCTTTGGTTCTGTTCGGTAATCTTAGAAAGACTGCGGCTCTCCTGTTGAGTGTCGTTACCAATCTGCCTGAGGAGTTCAAGACTGCTTTGCATTGCAGTTCCAGTTCGCAGCAAAATCTCGTCGTGCCGCAGTTGCACGATGTTAGAAAGCTGCCGGATACATTAGGCCCAGAGTAATTCCATCTTGCGAGTACGTAGCTTACAAGACTCGATATTCCGTCTATAGACTCCAGCAAATCATTGAGTCTAGCAATCCCAGCCCGTATCTTGCTCTCGTGCATCTTGAAGCCGTACAGTGCTTCTGGCGTCACAGTCCCATTCCGGATTTTGTTCAGCGCAACTCCATGGGACTTGATATCCCATACAACGGCCATCAGACCTTTCAAAGACCCTAATAATCTCGATGCTTTTTGTCTTAATAGTTGTAACTTCTGAACGTCGGAGAAGGCAACTGCGAAGTCATGGATCTTTGTGGTGCCGACAGTTGAAAAGCATGCCTTGTAGTTCTGACGAATGATCAACACTGGTACAATAGTAGAGCTTGAAAGACGGACCATCTGCGTAACTTCAGATTGGAGGCACTCTATGTATTTTGGTACATTGTTCAGAACCATTGAAATAAGTAGGATATGAAGCTGGAGCGGATCTTGATTGAGCTTGTTTGGGTGCGGGGGAATAGCTCCTAATTTTTGCCGAAGGAGGTGAGTGAACCGCTGGGGTGGCTGTATAAGAATCCAGTTAGACCCTCCACTGACAATATTAGCACTATGATATATACCCGTTTGCCGAAGGACCCAACGTGTCTCGCCTCTATGGACTTTTCTATCTATGTAGCGAAAGTTGTAGCATATTTCTAAAGTGAGTTAGTTTTAGGTGCCAACAGCATTTTTGCTTCAAGTTAGTGAAGAAGGAAACGGACCAAAAGAAGGCTCTGGTGCTTCCCTTTCGATCCGACCTCGAAACCCATCCCAAACGTAGCTGTCCTCTTCTGTCTTAGATCCAAAACTGTAAAGACAGTCTAGGAAAGCTGGAAACACGTTGAGAGACGTGAAGAGCTTTCTACACGCCTCTTCAGTAATATTGAATGTGCTCCATGAGTTTTCTTGTTGCATTATGCTGTGCGCTCAATTAATATAAGCACACAAGTCGGAGGAGCTCAATTGTTGGGGAAATGGAGGACGGACTAAAACGCAATCTTGGACGAGCACTCGCTAGTCTATGTAGTTTTACTTGAGTTAGATATGGTTTTGACTTAATTAATATATACTTATGCTGTACATACCCGCAATAATTTGGCGACCGAACGCAGGTCAGTCGCTTGCTCGACTTGAAATTCTATGCAGGTCAGACAGACTATCGTCCACAGCGAAAGTTTCGCGTCCCGTCTGCTACGCACCATTTGTATGAGAAATGCGATATAGCGTTAAATCAGCCCGCTGATCTGAAAATAATCGAGATGAATCTTCAACAAAGCTCTGCATGCAATGATCAAGATCCTGATCAAGAGCATGTTTTTGATCAAACATGCTAGTATTCGTTTTCTAGTGAATAAGTGGCTCGGAGATTTCCAATGTTGGTGGTATTTACTACAACATGACAATGCAAGGTGAACAGGAACCTGTGTAGCTTGCACTACTAAAAGACGAGTAAGAAAGGGAAAGTATCGTTTGAAACGAGGTCGGAGCGAAAGATTGGGGCTGCACGCCAGAAGTCATACTAGGCAGCACATGTGCGGGGGATGCACTAATTGAACAGTAACGATCAAGTACGCAAGGCTGACAATGAGTGGGCTGTGGTAGACGGTAAAGCAACAAGGTTCTCGCTTACAGCTTTGTCACTCTCTCCGTCCACCAATCACAAGCAACGATGACTGCAGCACTATAGCCTAATGTGCCGTTCTCCAAATCGTAAAGCCTTGTCGCACAGGAACAGCAAGATGACGTGGCTTGGGCTGCCTTGCGTGCATATATTCCGGTCAAGATAGCCCATCTGCTAGCCTCCACATTGCCTTGTCTCGCTGAGTTGTCAAGTAAATATATTTTGCACTCACCACATCGTTATGCTTATCCAAATTCTCAGAGAACGATATATAGATAAGGAGCGCTTGAATACACTGTTGACTAATCGATTCGGCGCCGGCAATTTCGCCGTTCTGGTAAGGCTGAGGCTCAACAGTTGGCCAAAGCTGATCGTAGTAAGGTCTTGGGCGACGATCATTATGAGCTCCAAGTTCCTTCCCTGATTTCAGAGGCGAGTTCCACACCTTTGATATTACCTTGTATGTTACTAGGATAACATATTAAATAGAAAGACAAGGAAAAGATCAATGAGAAGTCAAATGCGAGCCTCTCGTAATAAGAGATTGCTTGGGATTGCAAAGAGTAGCACCGCATCATTCTTGCGTCCTCATCGGCGCATCGCGGCTTCCTCATTTTTACAGTTCTTCTTCTACTACGCTCATTAGTTGTGGCGTACCAATTGAAAAGATGTTTACCCTTAATGCGAAAATTGACCAACTTCGTTGCCGAGTACCGCGAGAAGCAAAGTATTTTGTACCTAATTCCGATATAATGGAGCTCTTTTCCCAACCGGTCATATTGGCCGCCTTAAGCGAGTGCAAGTTTGCAACATGGATCGATATAAACGAGATATCCACGCGAATTCACACCGGAGCAAAAAGGACCTTTGCGATTCTGACGGTGATAAATCGCCAGGAGTATATTCTTCAGTTTTTAGAGAAGGACCATCTGCAACGTTCTCCCCTCGATCATCGACTTCCCATATCGTTGGCCGATGTAAGGGAAATCGTTCCTGAAATCGCTACTAGCTTCTATGAAAAGCAGTGGGAGTTCTGTGCGCCCGTATTCTGCGAGGGTACTGGCCATCGCAGCCTGGATATTTTCACGTCGATGCCATTTATCGAAGACAAGAAAGTCGGCGAGGGCGGATTTGGCGAAGTATTTAAGGTCATTATCCACGACGGGCACTCACTTATAGAACCAAGAAAGGTGAGAACAAACTCGCTTATCTCCGTAGATGAGACGAATGACTAACATTCATTTCTTCCAGGGCGTCGCCTTAGCGCGGAAGCAATTTCGAGAGATTCAGGATCCAGACGATATGAACCACGAGCAAGAGCTTCGCAATCTATGCCTCCTCAACCAGTTGAAACATCCTAATATCCTGCCGCTCGTTTCATTCTATACCTATGAGAGTCGACGGAACTTTGTCTTCCCATATGCTGAAGGTGGTGATCTCGAAGCCCTCCTCCAGCAGGATAGTCGACCTGCGGAATTGCAGACCAATTTTGGGTTCTGGCTAGCACTGACCCATCTCTCCTCAGCTCTTGAGAAGATGCACCACTATACATCTGAAGAGAAGCTAGATATCGCACTTATTGGCCTTCATCGCGACCTTAAACCCAGTAACATTCTCGTCAATAACGGCGATTTCGTGCTCGCAGATTTTGGTCTATCACGCTTCAAACCAGAGGACAAATCCTCCAAAACACCCTTCGTAGGTGGTGGAGGAAACTATCTTGCCCCAGAGTGCGAAGATATAGATAGAGCAATGGCCAAAGGCCTCATCGGACGTGCGAGCGATATGTGGTCCCTTGGGTGCATTCTCACCGAAGTTTTGACGTATATGGCGTACGGAAAAGACGGCTTGTGTGATTTCCGGAGAAAGCGAAGGGTTCAAGTTCCCGGCTGGACTTGGACCTTAAGCATATTCTACGGTCCTGGACCGAAAGTGAATGAGCATGTCGAACGAGTTTTGTCCAAGTTGAGCTCTGAAGGACGCTATATGTTATTGGGCGTTAGACTAATCAAAGACTTGCTGCAAGTGGATGAAGCCGCCCGACCGAAAGCTAGTGAAGTCGTACGGAGGCTTCAATACATTGCGGTTTGGGAAAGGCTGCAACCGGTGTGTGAATCATTCAAGAAACTCATGGAAGTAACCCACTCTGCACAAGCATGTCTTGAGAATGAACGTTTTCGTGTCTGGATGCATACCAGTGGAATTCCTGCCGATCCCGGTATGGACCCAACGGCGTCTGTCGAGTACTTTTGCGATTTTGAGCAGACCCTTACGCTGTTGGAACAAGCTGAAAGTGAGCTTCGCGCCATTTTGTTACGACAAGAAATTGCAGCGCATCCATTGTATACGGAGCTACGTCGAGTCATTGATCTTCTCCTAGCAACCATGTCTAGCGAAATGCAACAAGCCGCGCTTGTGGTCCTCGAAAATCGCCTAATGGAAAAGAGCGACGAGCTTCTAATGAGAAGTGACCCTCTGCGGGACGGGGCCAGCGACAACAACGCGCTTGGAAGCCGCGTCAGCTACACTCGCTTCGTAAGGCAGTTGTCCAAGCGAGCCGATGAGACCACAGCTAACCTGATGCGTGACCGAATCGCCACGGGAAAATCGGACCTCGCGATCAAGTATGAGGATGTAGCGTTCGAATATAAATTCAACGATGGTCAAATCGCTACCATTAAAGGGGAGAAGCAAGAAGTGTATGTGGAGTGGATACGTTACGACCGTCACTGGGAAGGAGAGGCCCAAGAGGAAATGATCGCGCGAGTTGGGAACATCGCCGTTTTCCTTCATGAAGCTGTCGACGAGGCTAAGACCTTGCGGATGTTACGATGCCAAGGCTACTTTCACTCAAAAGTTGATCACGCATTTGGACTCGTGTACGAGCTCTGTTTGGATGGCCATCTACTACCAAAGACGATGCACACCATAATCAAAGAAACACGAGGAAGACTTAACAAACCTGTACTTGGCCATCGCTTCAAGCTGGCCGAGTTGCTCGCGACTACCCTTTTGGATGTGCATCGCGCCACCCTTCTTCACAAGACCATCTCGGCCTTTAACGTCATATTTCTTGTAGAGAAAGATTCGAAAGGTCCGGTGTCTCTGCTCTCGCCGTGGTTAGTGGGCTTCAACTACGCTCGCCCCCGCGACCCCAAAGCGTTCACAACAGGTCCACCTCCAAGTGAAAATAGCCAGAGATACTACCATCCCAACTATTCGCTCCAAGCAATGTGGCGAGGAGAGCGCTACCGCCAGTCGTTTGACTACTATAGCCTTGGTCTTGTGTTGCTAGAGATTGGGTTATGGGACACTATCGTTACCTCCACGGAAGCTGATTCAACTATAGGGTTGAGGACGATCTTGATGGCGAAACGGTTGCCACTGTTAGGTTTTATAATGGGCCAAACATATAGTGATATCGTAACCTTATGTTTAGATGGAAGCTTTGACAATTGGGAGAAGGCTGGAGAGGACGTGCTGCAAAAGTTCTATACGTCGGTTGCGCAGCCACTCCGAAAACTGGGAGATCATGCATGGTAGGACCTACGCAACAGTAGTTAGATTGATAGATATCAGGAATAAAATGAAACTATTAAGCATAGTCGTTGTCTAATCGAGATATAAGCATCGGCAGTGGCTTTTATAGCTTCTTGGTGTGCGTAAAGTCTGTATAACCAATAGGTTCTCAGTCTTAGGCTCATAACGCTCACTAATCCGTTAACGGAGGCTACTGGCTGTCAGCTACATCGTTTAGCTCCACGTCTCCCTGCAGCTCATGGGGTCTGTAAGTGTATGAAGAAGCTGCCTCATTAGGGTCTCCCGAATTTGGGATACTAGGAGTAGGTGAGACTTAGCCGTAAACGAAAAACAACTTATATAAGGTAGCGCATCAAAGCTATCATTGCTCACGCCGTATGTTTCATATTTCTATCCCTGCACGACATGCAACCTAAGTCAACCGGTCCTTCTCGCTGATATATCGCTGGCTCTTTCGCACAAGGACAGCTGAATCACTCCTTCAGCAGCTTCCGTAAGACCTTATCTGCAGCCGAAACTTGGTAATGTCAGAACAATTTATGATCACTGTCGAGGTGAAATCCTCAGAAAACAGAACTATTTTCATGCAATGCGCTTTGAGTCGATGCAGGATGGTGATCCATCTGTATCTCGACGTGAGGAAAGGTCAAAGTGAACGCAGTTACTCACCGTTCAAACCTGTGTCGTCCGAATCAACATGGGGGTCCTTCACGACACCATCCTTGACAACCAAGTCATACCGCTTGAAGCAGTCACAGCCGAAAATGGCAGCGCCATCAAATGAGAAATCAAGACCCGTTGTGAATCTAAGATCAGGGTCTGCGACGAATGCAATCTGTTTGTTCGTCAATCTTGATGAAACCAAATCATCGAAGGTAAGTAAGCGTACGTACTACGCCTGAATCTGATGGATGAAGGGCTTTAGCTCCAAAGGAAGATCCAAGAACCGAAAGGGCCGGTGGTCTGCAGTTGCCATGATAGCTGCCGATCTCATTAATTGAACCTGTTTCCCTTTTTCGACATTATCAGATAGATCGATGCACAGCTAATCAACCCAGATGAACCTTAGACGGTCCTGAATACGGATTCTTTCCAGTACATGGAAGAGGTTAGGAGTGACATCGATATTGTCATTATTTAGTGTAACCTTATGGTTTTGGGTACTCAGCTCTTTTTCACACCAGACGTAGGACAGCGTCTCGTAATTCGGCTTCTCGCCGAGTCGGGTGAGCTGAATTTGTGCAACAATTGGTGTATACCTTGATCCGGGAAGTATCTTGAGTAGGCGCAATGATTCACCGAATGGTAGAGAGCAATATAGGGATTCATTCGGGTATGTAAGCAGCTGACGAGTAGGCGATGAGGTGCGGTTGAAGTTAAAGTCGCGGAAGAAGCCAATATTTTGGGGAACTGTATTATGATGGAAAGAGAAGTCCATGGCTCGCGCGCGGCGCACAGGAGACTCGGCTGAAATATACTTATTGAGCTGCCCTGGGGCTAGCTCAGGCATACTTACACCCATTTTCTACTGAGTACTGTGATTCATCCATCCTACTGTAACGTTCTGAAAACAAGAGTAGCTTGAACTACTGATAAACACAGTAAGTCCCCACTGCGAGCAGGCGCAATAAGCTACTATTTTGAATAGTATTCGAAGTAGAGTAAAGAGAAGTCAACTAAGGCTTACTAGCTAGGAGTAGTTAGGTTAAGATGCACTTGGATAATGCATTGCTTGCACCCGTTTGGCGAAGGTACCTTCTAGAACACAGATCTTCGGATGTGTGGACTGCTGGCTGGTGCGCTACCGGTGAGCTACTGGTAAGGGCCTATTAACACATGCCTCATGGCCCGCTGGCTAACTATCTCGCTGCACACCCTACTACTTTTCCAAGTTACTAGCCTATGAGCTTATACCACGTATATTAAATTAATTTAGTTATACCCTAGTCTTAGGTATAGGCCAAGTAGGTAGGTCGACTGAGATAAGGTAGCGCGCATCGAGGACGACTATAAGTAAGAGAACAGAAGGGAGGTTGTATAGGGGGCTTTGTATCAGTCGGGGGTAGTATAGGTGCTTAACGGAATAAAGGTGCTGAGAAAAGCGGAATAAGCCCCGCATAAGTTACGCAGGCGGTTTACAATGCTCAGTCGGATAACTAGGCAACAGCCTTCCGGTGAACCACCATTGATGCCTAGTTATATCATAAACGTGGCGGAACCCTATTCGTTATCCAAAATTTAGTTAGGAGATTCAACCTAAATCGGATACAGGATCCGAATGCTAAAACCTTCTTGATCGCGATTGCGTTCGCCCCGAGCCTTCAGTGATATTTGTGGCATTTCACCACTACGCCGAGCTCCGTCTTCCTATGTTCAAAAACTTGTCCCCTTACGTTTGTGCTAAACCCACCTTCCGCAGGGCATAGGCCAAAAATGTAGGTACCGTTAGATTAACAATGGAGCCAATGTCTAACAATAACGCTCAGGCCACAATTCGAATACTCGGATAGCTTACGCTCTAAAGATATCCGTTTACTTAATCTCGAATGTAAAAGAGGAGAAAAGTGCATCCAATTTAGCCTTGAGACGTATGCCCTAGACGAAACTCCAAACTATATCGCTCTATCATACACATGGGGTAACCCTAAAGAGACCGCCTCTGTTCTTTGCAACGGGACAGCCATGAATGTCACGCTGAATTTGAATAAAGCTCTTCAGCAGTTGAGAGAGAGTCGGGAGGCCTTAATCAAAGATAATTTTCCAGAAAGAAGCTCCAGTCAACCTTTATTATACTGGATCGATGCCATCTGCATTAATCAGGAAGATACTGAAGAGAAAGCCCAACAGGTCATGCTAATGTGGAATATATACCATCGCGCACATCTAGTAGTAGCTTGGCTGGGAGAGCAAGACGAGACCTCCAAGAACGGCATTGAACTTCTCAAAAAAATGGACGATATTGCCAGGCGTGAATTAATTAGACGCGGAAAACCGTTAGGAACGAGAGAAGAGGATCAGACGGTTTGCATCACTGAAATGAACAAGCTTGGGCTACCGCACATTTTTTCCCAAGAATGGAGCTCTCTTTTTCAAATTCTGACCCGACAGTGGTTTACTCGCGTGTGGATCATACAAGAGCTTGTGGCTTCAAGCAAATGTATTTTTCTGCTAGGTAGGGAAACGATTGACTCAGACAAGTTACTTCGAGTTGGGCGATTCATTGAAGAAAACAAGCTCTTCTCTTCATTGCGCAATTTCGATCGGAAAAGAGTTCTAGCCTATAACGTTGCTTCCTTGGATACATTAAAACAAGCAAAAAACCACAGCGACCTTCTCGAGCTCCTGTGGTCAACACATCACTTCCAGGCAACGAATCCACATGACCGAGTGTTCGCACTTCTAAACATGGCGTCAGGCCTGGGATCTAAGAGAATTTCCAGTTTGGTCGATTATAAACCGCATCCACACATAGTTTTTACAAAGACTGCGAGGCTCTGTCTGGATCGAGGATCACTCGATGTTTTATCCTACGCACAGGCATTTGGAGATTTTTACGGGTTGCCATCCTGGGTGCCGAATTGGGGTGCTTCAGACTATTCATATCAACCTATGAGAAAGGTTCTGAATACCGCTTCTTTGGGCATAATAGAAGTACATAACAAGCACGATTGGATCGTAGAAGGCGATGTAAGTTGAACTATCTTTGGAAAAACGCTATTCTAATTCTGCATCGTATTTGAGAGCTGGAACTGACATCATAAAACAGACTCTACAGTTGGATGCCAAGGTATTTGATCAGATAAGGAGAATAATAAAGTTTCCGCAAAGCCATGTCTACGATCAATGGATCACTGATATGAAGCACGACCACCGGCTCATCTCCAACGTTATATCCGAGAAAGCGAATGATACTCGGAATATTCTACGTTTTCACCGCGAATGCTCGGACGAGATCCGTAGAATGCACCATTATCCCACAGGCGAAAATCTCCCTAATCTGTACTGGCGCGCATACTTCATGGATGATAAGCTAGAACTTCCAGCTACAGTTCGTGATGTTTTCGAAGAGCATATAGGGAGAATGGAAGCCGAAATAAGGGCATTGGAAGAGCTTTCTCGACCAAGCACGATGTGTTCGATGGACAGATTTCACGTCATTCCTTCTCTTGTATCAATTGCAACCTGGGATATGTCCAAGATTTTGTGGAAAGATTTTTTTCGTTCGAAGTTTTTAAGCCAAACATGCCGTCTTTTCTTCATCGTGTCTGTCAATTTCGCGATTGGTTTATATCTGAAAAAATTAACCAAATCACTTGTCCTTCGACGCATACTGCACCGCGCCTTGCTATCCATCAAGTTTCTGAATGAGCATATGGAAGCTCTTACGAATGCGCACAATAATCTCACGGGGCGCGATTTCTGCATTACAGATACTGGACATATTGGTTGGGTATCGAGGTTCGCGAAAGAAGGCGATCATGTCTGTGTTTTCCGCGGAAGTCCATTTCCTTTCGTTATTCATAGGGTTGGTCCATGTCACAGTATGAAGTATAGATTGCGCGGAGATTGTTACATCCATGGTCTGATGAGCGAAAGCTTATTTGAGAAGGCTAGGGCCGATGTAGAATCTGTACAGCTCGTTTAACAAGATAGCTATCCTAAGAAAGGTTCACCTAAGTCATATGGTGGCTGTCAATTTAGTATCCTATACCCATTAACATGTTTATTATCAAATCATCACAATTTCCTAATTCCTCAAGATATGGCCTAGATTTAACATTAACGACTGATTAGTCCACTACAAAGGCCTGTATCCCCACACATTTTTGTTGGCAGGTTATCCGACCATGAGTTTAACCTTATCTGACTCAAGATACACGCTAACGTAGACTATTCAGGTTAAGTTTGGAACACGTTCAGATTTTATATATATCCTATACTCGATAATGAAGGGATAATCAGGAAGGAGTATCTCCCTACGGTTGAGAAGATGCCTGAGACTAAGTTCGAAGGTGTTGGGACAACTTTTATTTTTAACAGGAGGGTCGGTAGGATCCTCCTTGAAAGCTACCAATACTAACACGGAATTGCCTTTTAGCTTAAAAGCAGTGCTCCATAGCCCACACTTGACAAGATCAATTTAGCGACCTTAGTCAGCTGCTGTTTCCGAGCAATTATGCTTACTCAGATAATTGCCCCATATCAGTGATCCAGAGGATCCAGAAAAGTTTCCCGAAGGATACAGAACGTATTCTTAGCCAAAGAATTAGAGCCGTGAAGTATAGCCTTACTAGTTATCATATTGAAACACTAACACTAAACATAGCCAGCGTTTGGAAACCGCTAAGCAATCCCGTCGACGAATGGCCCCCGACTCCCGACCCTAATGGGATTAGTTCCCACACCGATACCTAATACCCGACCTGCGAGTTCCGTCCCGCCCGATTGTTCTCCTTCGACAACTAAACCGTGCGAGAATTTGGGGGTCGTGTGATCTCATACATCCTCCTACGCATGCAATAGACACTGCAAACAGTTGCTCTTTGAAGCAAGGATCCCAGCTCATAATCATATTTGCGATCTTTTAGCTATGCTTAGCCAATTGAACCCACGTAAAGAGTTGTCTGACTTTGCTGCAACATACATTCATTTTTACCCTCCCGGTCTAAATTAATGATGCCAAATCTTTTATTGGGCACCGGTTTTCTCGCCCCCGGTATTTGATTTTCGTTTTCGTTGCTATATCGAGCTAGGAATAAACAAAACAGTCACCCTCCAACTTGAGGGGAGGAAAAACTAGCCGAAATTGAGGGCACCATTTGGCCTCAGTTATCAGCAAGACTTAGGGGAAATCCACATAGAGCAGCGGTGATCTGCTTGATGAAACAATCCACAAGTCCTCAAAAACTAATCACCACATGTTGCGAGGAGAACAACGGCAAGCGCGTAAGTGGATATCCCAACGACATTTCGACGCCAAAGTTGTGGCGCAAAGATCAAGGCTGAGTAAATACGCTCCATGAGCCAGAGAAAACGCCTCCTCACAGTCCCACTCGCGAAGAGAAAGCCACCTCTTTCACGCTCACATATACACAACTCCATCGCACGGCCTTGAAACTCACTACTGGACTCCTTGCCATTGGGGTTCAATCTAATACAAGGATGGCCATGCGCATTCTGAACGGCGGTGAATACGCTCCTGGAGCCATCGGTCGTCAAAAGCTCATGTCGACGCCCGATCCACTGTATGACGTACACAACATAGAGCTCAGAGACCTCTGCGATACCGTTCTCAGACCAACCTCGCTGTTCCAGGATGCATATCACCTAGCCATAGAGATAAGTAGAGTCAGCCATAAGCCTTTATACCTCTAGGATAGTGTAACTTAGTTTATACTATATATCTCAGCAACTTTCTTATATAAAAAATCTTCTCCTAGCTTACGCGATTTAATATCTTCAGTTGCTACTTGAATTGGACCTATATCGGCAGAGTTATGAGGCGTTGAAGTTAACGTACTTTTGGTGTTCTGATGGTAGGGGTATTCATCTTACCGACGAGCACGGTAGTGACTACCGAGGCACCTACTATATAGAACCAATGACCAGCAACCGTGGATGGTTGCGTTCAGCTTGCTTTAGCTACTACACTAGCATTTTACAAAGCAATACAATCTGATACTCTTTTCAGATCGCTGCTCGAATACTGTCTTAGTATCAAGTGCCCTTGAGAGCTCCTGAAGTCGCCCGCGAGAATCAACTATTGCGCCCGCCATGACACTAGAGGCTTTATATCGTTTCCACATCACCTTATCGACGCGAAGAGGCCCAACATTATACAATTGATCGGTTTTTCCGATGGGCGGAGAAACGGCTCTATTCCCGGTGACTTGGCCGAAGGGAAGTTAGCCAGTTGCAAGCCAAGTTCGCGGCACGATGACCGGGCAGTTGCTATACCCGGCACACCCCAAGAACTATGAGATCCAACCTTCATGGGTAGGAGAGTCTGATAAAGCCGACCTCCCCCCCCTGGGACGCGAATTCCTCGCCACTGGCTTCGTAAAGAGCGTCCTATGATCCTTTATCTTTCCAAATATCTCGAAAAGGCCGTTCAAACACTGTTCAGCTCGTCGCCGCAGGGGCTAATCTCATCGGTGACGTCAATTTCAATGTGACCTTCGAGGGATTAACTGATATTCTCCTTCAGCAGGAGCATACTTTCTTCGGCTACACAGTAGATCTGCACCCTGTTTATGGAAAATCGGCTGGCGACGAGTTTGCATGTGAGGAGGTGTTGATCATTCAGTACACAACCGCTCTCCTTTCAGGTGATGGAGTGAGAAGTGGCGGCCTCCTTAAAGTTCATGCTACAATTAACGGTGGCAGCAACCATACCTTCAAAGGGTATATTAGCTGGCGGTATTGTAGCCTATTCGCTCAGAAGGTTTATTGTGCAACTATAATTCGTAATCGAGTGGTATCAATGCCTCCCGAGCGAAAGCCCTGTCTCTTGCCAGTGATGGGCAATCCTAAGCCATCCTGTAGATCCTTCCATCTATGCCGCTCAGCTCAGACATCTTCCTCGTCTTTCAAGATTCGTGGAATGTACTACCTTTAAGTCTGTTGGTCGAGGAATACCCACACCGCTCTAGGTTCGGGCGAGAAACGATTCGAATCAATAAGAGCACCAAAGTCTCTGCTCAGCACTTGAGCAGTGACTTGTGTCTCGGGGAGCACCACATTGCGCATTAGCAGAGCTGGCGTGCCAACTCCACGTGCGGGTATTCCGTGGGTATTACGCAATAGTGGAAAGGCAGGCGTATTCTCATTTACCCAAGTCTAAACACGATTCGTGGATATTACGATGTCTAGAGATGCGATCGGGTGTCAGATCGCAAACAAGAAGGCACAGCGACTTTCATCTCGACCAGAACCTCTTTTTGGAATTCTGCTTCACGTGCCTCTATAGAGGTGTCATCGCTTATATTGAAGTTGAGTCGTTAGCGATGTCTACTTTCCCTGATCCGAAGAGCGATTACAGAAAGAATTCTATTGGAATTCACACTCCCTAAAAACCCCAGCAACCTGAATGGCGAACTCTTAAAGTCGCCGATGTGCGTAACATCCAGCCCTGTGTCGAGGGCCAAAATTGGGGGGCCAAGATATTATGTATTGTCCAGATATTAAAACAGTTTTCGCCATCTCTGTTCCAAGCACCACAAATGATATAGCTGCGGTAGAACCAACTAATTATAAATACTGGGCCAGTTCGCTATGACGAACCCCGATGGCTCACCCTATGCCTGCATTTATGTCCTTGTAACCATTCCTAGATCGGTTCGCTAAACTTAATTCTGGAGTCACTCTTTTTCCCATTGCTGGATGGATCGTAACACATGTTCAGGGGATAGACACGCTGGTTCGTATCGCTGGGCACGGGGTTCGTTTTCCACAAATTAGAGGCTTGCGGTCCGCAAGAACACACGCCGTTATTCGGTGAGAATAGTATTCGTATTACAGGATTACAAGCTTACGCGTCTAGATACTGTTAGTCTCATGTCGAAGATTGTAAACCGTAGTCAGGCTAATGGTGTTCAGATTTAGATCTGAACACTGGTGGCCGTACCTTCCTACAGGAAGTTAATCTTCCACAGATCTGGCCCGGAGCTACAATCAATTCTCTTGACATGTCCAAGCTGTGGAGAAAAATTTGTCCCTGCATGTAAGCAGACCAGAGTGCGCACAGACCCTATTACCCCTAGACCCGGTTTTCAAGGTTATGCACTCTAAACCAGGTAGTCTAGATCTAAATAAAGTCGGCCGATATTTATCCCTACCATTTGGCCTCGAGTGAGATGCATTCTACGCCCCATAGCGAGGAAAAGGGTTACCAGGCCGTCGGATTTTAGCGGGATGGCCTCATCAACGCTAGCAATCAACAATATTGGTAGACCAGGATACGCGAAGGCCGACCACTCAATACCCGAGCCCATCTGTATGCCTCACAGATAAATATATTGCACACAGAACGAGTTGCTCAAGAAATTCAGGGAACGTTGCGCGGTCTTGTATCCTAAATTCGGTTAGATTTTACAAAAAAAAACATTAAGCGCTAACTTTTGGTGGGAGAAATTTCAATCGGTATGTGTTCCCAGTGTGTCTCGGCCCTGTTCTTCCGGTGGTTGAAGTGATGAGCAAACAGTTTTTGTAAAGCCGTCAAGGCTATCACCTTTGGTAGTCTCCACGATATTCGCTTCTTCGACTAAAAATGGCTCCAGCATCTATATCATTATTGATAAGAGTGTACATTCCGTTCTTTCTCCTAGTACTGCATAGCGCCGCGGCATATGTTGGAGGTGCCACGATTTCCAGTACAATCCTCGTTATAGCGCGAGATGAGTCAGCCGCTGAAAACGGCGCTGCTGCTGGCCTCCGTGGTTATGGTATCCCTTTCGAGATCGTTACTGTCCCTCAGACTGGTATTTCAGCCCTCCCAAACCTTAACACGTCTGCTACATATGGCAACTATGGGGGCATTGTCATCCTAAGCGAAGTCAGCTACAATTATGATAACCAGTACTACAGTGCCCTCACACGGACACAATGGGATTCATTAATGGCATATCAAACACAGTTTGGGGTACGAATGGTCCGCCTTGACGTCTTTCCAGCGGCAGAATTCGGTGTTGCTGTTTCTAGTAATGGAAGCAATCTAAACGACGAACCGGTCGTTTTTACAAATACGACTAGCTTTCCCACTGCGAACTTGAAACTGTAGGTCCAAAATCCTCTCCAATCCTTGACCCCTGGCATCACCTGCATCTGGTACCGAATTTGCTCCCGTAGCCGCCACTCAGACTCACACTGTCAACAGGAACGCACCTATCAGTATCGCAAATATTTTTCATTACCCAGCTTCCATAAAAAATTCCTCCATTGCTTGGGAAGTCGCTAGATTTAGCAATTCAGGTACAGCTGCAGTCATCAACCAGATTGGGTCTCGAAAGCAAATGGTCTGGTTTATGCCGTTTGCCTTAGATTGGGCAGCTTCAAGTAGTGTGCTACAACACTCATGGATTGCATGGATTACAAGGGGCCTCTACCTTGGATTTAGGAGAATATACCTTAGTACGCAGGTGGACGATATGTTCTTAGAGACGGATATGTATAGACCACAAGGCCAGAAGTATCGCTGCATGCCTGAAGACCTCTCAATGCATGTTGATTGGCAAACGCGAATCAACACAGAGATGAACAAGGGTTCTGACTTTTTTCTCGAGATTGGCCACAACGGTAATGGCAACATTGCTAACGCTGTTGTTACATCAGTAGGCTCCAGGATCTGCGATCCCCGCAACAGCATCGAACGCGTAGAGCACTTTACTAGTGATCCAGAGTTCGTAAAGCCACTTGGAACTGGTACGGATACATGGCCTAGCACACCTGTTCAATACAGTTGGGGCATAACGTGTGCCGAGGCGGACAGGCTTGAAAACTGGTTTGCGGATGTCACTAATCGCGATGCCTTTGCACACGTCTCTCATACCTTGTAAGCCTCTTGTGCTTTACAGATATCAACACATTTATTGATCGCCAACAGCTCGCACCCAGTTTTGACAAATGCGACATACTCGGATGCAGTAAAAGAGATCACTTTCAATCAAGCGTGGCTGAAACAAGTTGGCCTCGACGCAGCAAAACGTTGGAGTCCCAATGGTCTTATTCCACCAGCAATCACTGGTCTGCATAATGGGGACGCAATCAGAGCGTGGTTAGAGAACGGTATTACTAATGTTGTCGGCGACAACACGCGTCCACTACTTCGTAATCAGAATTCTTTCTGGCCACTGAACACAACAGAAGCGGTGAATGGATATGCCGGGGTAAATATTATACCTCGCTGGGCAACAACCATCTACTACAACTGCGACCTTCCTGCCTGTACTGTGCAAGAGTGGATAGATACTTCAAGTGGCAAAGGTACATTTGAAGACCTCCTGAGCCAAGCTAAGAATACTGCGATTTGCAATTTGATGGGCTTGCATTGGGATGCGTAAGTACATTCCTTTACCCGATATTTTGCGGAACTGACAGCGTAGATATATGTTTCACCAAGCCAACCTGCGCGTCCATGACGTCCCTTCAACGACTGTAGGTAATAAACAGGGGCAGTTCTCATTGTTGATGGCCTGGGTCGAAACCATGGTCAGAGAGCTTCTGCAGTAGTAAGTTCATCTCAATACAACAACTCATTTTTATTAGCATGTGAAAGCTCAAGCTAACCAACCCAAAAAAAAAGCACGACTTGGCCAATAAAATCGTTAAAGCATGATGACCTCGCCCAGGCCTTCCTGAATCGCCAGGCACGTGATCTATGTTTGCCTCGCATGACATGGACAACCTCCGTCAATGGCGATAGTATAGAAGCTGTTGACTTGTATACAACGAATGGAAACACATGTAGCACCCCTATTCCGATTACTATCCCTACTAATATCTCTTCGAGTGCCGGGGCAACAAACGAGCAGCTGGGAAGCGACCCATTGACATTGTGGGTGAATATGGCCGGTGCACCAAGAAACTATAAGTTTGGGAAGGCTATTCCAATACTATAAGAGCATAGTCACGCCGGATGATAGTAAGTGTTGTTATACGTTTTATAAGCAGCTGATAGGACCTTACTAACCGTCCTAGTAACACTAGATGGCCTTTTGTTTCTTAGCCTTGCATGCATTGGTCTGTATAAGGTTATAGAGTAACTACTAGAACGACTATAGGACTAGATATAGCCGAATAAGAAGCATCTATACTATAATATATTAGGTTTAATAATAGAATAGGTTTACTAATACAAGGTACATAAGAAAACATGTAGAACAAGATCGAGGTATCTCTACTACAAGAGATTAGCCGGCCTATTTCGTAGATGCATAGCATTACGAGCGTAGGGTTCGAGGTCGAGCTGGACCAGGTCGACATCTCTATCGCCAATGCCGGTGTGGTGCGCGCCGAGTACCACAAGGTCAATGGCCGTGAAGCGCCATCTTGACTACACTATCAGACAAGCAGACGTGTGCAGAGTACTGGTCGCAGCAGTACCCCGTGTCGAAAGCTCGTGCAGCTGCTTCTCGTGCGCGCCATTGCCGACCCCCACCCAGCCAGCGAGTTTCCTGCGACCATCAACATCGTCAGCCCCGGCGTGTGCCACTTACAGTTGTCGCGCGAGGCCAAAAGTTGGGGTTTCCGGTTGTTCAGGCTGCTTGTGGCGCGCTCCACCGAGGTAGGGAGCAGGACGCCAGTGCACGCGGGCGTTGCATGATCGATGGGCTAGGTGCGCTGGTGGCAGGTGCGGCGGGGAAGGAGTCGCAGGGGCGGATTGCGGCCGAGTCAAACAACTTCCAGGCTGCATGGCTAGAGTTTGTTTAGCATTGTGCGTCTCGGGATGGAAAGTGCTAGGTATTTAGTTTCGATTTCGAGGGTTGCGCTTCTCTGATAATGTACGATGCACGATATTTCTCAAAATCAACTGTGGCGTATACGATTGAGGTCGGTCCGGTTGCTCGTCCCGGCAACGCAGTGAACAAAATAAGCCCGACTCACAGACCTTCAAATCCTTGCTAAAAGTCAAGCACACCAAATAAACCTCCACTTGCGCCGTTGATGACTCTACAATAACACAAAAAGTTTGATTTTGCTACGACCAATCTGCGTCCGGTAGGCCCTCAACACGCTTTCCTGCCTCAATTGCCTCTGCCACCTCGTCCACAGTCCACAGCACAAAGGTATGGCCCGGAGGCACATTTGTGCTTGCAAAGTCGACGCCCTAGAAGCCCACTTGCGGTTCAGATCTCTCCAGAGTAGAGGCTAGTGGGCAACACCGTGCCGAGTTGCTCGATTTTATGAAGTATGGAAAAAGCTAGATTAAAAAAAGATTAACAGAACAATTAACGCCTATCCAACGCAGCTACAGAAGTGTATTGAGGAATACCGTGGCTTAGCTACAGAGTATTGATAGAATATACTCTGAAATTACAACCTTTGGCAGTGCAAAACTGTAGTGTTCCGCATCGGTGTTGGTGGGGCGCACGGTCCTTATTTCCCGGTTATTTTTGTGTACGAGAGGGTGGGCATCAACAGTTATTGGTGTGACGTCAACAACTCCCCTGACCAAGCCTTATCCGCACGCACCTCCGAATGTTACCATTGGAAGCCAGGGTATGAAACGCGGGCAATAAACAGCAGTTTGCTAATTCAGGAGAAGGCGAAGGGGCCCGCGACTCTTCCAGCTGGATTCGACGTTACACTGCCACGTTCTCCTACAGCCTCATACCCCTTGCGGAGCACCAAGTGCTCGGACCATCTCCGCAGCACGCCTACTTCAGGCGGTTGATTCCAGGATGCGCATAAGAAACGCCGGAAACGAACCAGCCTCTCATCGGCGATACCTATTTCTATCATCCGCTGTACCAAAAGGTTAACGTGGATCATGTAGATCCCTGCATTTCGAACCCTCGCTTCGGCAGTCGGCAGCGTAGGTGTCAATTCAAGGAGACCAGAAGAAAGATATATAAGAAGCTAAGCATTGCTATTGAGTCCGTCACCACACCTCACACGATATTCTATCAGCATCAGTCTACCGTTCGCTTCAGTCTCCTTCAGTCTTTCTATCCATCCTACCCAGTCTGTCCCATCTTTACACCAAGCTTCAAAATGCGTTCCCAAATCTTCGCTGGCCTTGCTCTTGGCGTCGTTGCCCTCGTTACAGGAGCCCCCATGGAAAGTCGTGCATCTGACGAGCAAGTCACCATCACCGGCGTCGAATTCGTGCGCAAGGATGGCAACGGCAATGACAATTGGGATACCCTTACCAATGTCGGCCTGAACCTGAACACTCCATCCGGCTCTGTCCGCTGCGATGCGGACAGCTTCCCAGATCCATCCATTCCATCCAGCACATACGCATGTGTCGACCCCGCATACTCCTTCCAAATCACCGGTCGCCCCGGAGGTTACAACCAATACACCTTTGCCATCTCCCATAAGGTCTCGGATAGGTACGCAAGTCTCCTGTCCTGGCATTGATCTCATACTGATTACAATCAGTGTCACATTGACTGGCGAAACAAACGTCGGCTGCAACGGTCCCATTCCAAGGCTCTGCGACCAAGTTCGCACCAGCACAGCTACTTTGACTGCTGCCTAACTTCCAAGCGTGAGACCTATTCAGGCTCGATGCATTGTTATTTAATAAGATGGCGAGCTCTCACCATGCAAAACACTCTGGGATGGCAGGCTTGAATGACATGAGAACTGAATGGGACATGGTTAGCGGTATCCCGCTTCAAAACTTTAGGATAATCGTAATATCAAGAGCAAATCAAATCGGACAGATCCCTTGCACGTTTCCGATCGAATGATTGAGGGTGCCTGAGATTGTTTACAATGTTGCATACTCTTTGGAAGATTTGTCTGCTTGTGTTTTCCTCGTCTCCCCGCCATGATTGAGGATATCTGAATTACCGCTCATCCGCAAACGCCATGCCTTAGCATTTGTTGCACCATTTCCAGTTTTTTCTAGCCGTTCTGCTGCAGGTAGTAGTTCCAACTCTCAGAGACTAAATACTTCCCACCCGCAGGACAGGGGCCGACTTATCGTTGCTGATGAAAGAGAGCGCTTAGCATTTGTTACACCATTTCCAGTCGGGCTGTCTAGCAGCAGTGGTAGATAGCGTGTACATTGTGGAGCTCATGTTGCGTAGCAGAGTCTAAGTGACTAGAGCCTGCTATTGTGGGTTAATATGTAGTAATTAATATACTTAATTCTTACTTTAGTTTATATATATTAATTTATAACCCCTAAAATCTAATTAGTATATAAAGTATATAGATATTATACTTAAAAAAGGAGTAACTCTTATAACTTTTAAGTATAAGTAGCTAATATATACTAACTCCTTAGCTTTTTATATACTTCTTAAAGTACTTAATATAGTTAATAATTAGCTTATCTATTATTTAACTCTTGTTTCTAATTCTAATAGCCTAGTTTTATAAAATATAGTCTTCTTTATTTAAAGTAAAGAAGTAGTTCGATAAGTATATAGTATACTACTAAACTATACTAAAAAGGAGCTAATAGCTAGTTAAGCTAATATAGTAGTATATAATATATATACTAGTTATTATTATTTAAAGTTCTTCGAACTTGTTTAGGATTATACTAGGTTTAAGCTAAGGAATATACTAGCCGATAGAGCTAGTAATACTAGTTACTCGGCCTAGTAGAACTAGTCGATAGCGCTAAGCCTACTCTACTAGCCCTTTCCCTAGACCCTTTATAAGTACTTACTAATAACGATAAAAAAAAATAGTAAAACTACTTAGTAGTATTAATTGTAGTAATTACTATTACTTACTTATAATTACTAAGCTAAATAGCCTTTAGCCTACTTCTTCTTTCTAACCTTATAATAATAAGTTAAATTAAAATTTAACTTCTTATAAAGCTAACCTTTTTAAAGTTATAAATATACTTATTAGCTATTCGATATATAGCTTTTATATACTAGATTTACTTAAACTAAGTACTTATTATATAAAGAGTTAAAATATATTATAAAACTATCTATATACTTAATAAAGTTATATACTTTTTAGCTACTAATAGAGCTACTACTATACTAAAAGATTAGCTTATTAGCTATTTTATATATAGTAGCTAGAGTTAAAGTAAAACTTTAAGAATTTAGATTAAGAATATAATTAATATTACTTTCTTCTCTAGCTAGCTAAATCCTTTTAAGTTAGGCTAATAATTATATTTAGTAGAAATACTAGTAACGTGTTCTATTACTTAACTAGCTAAATATTATAGTAGTAACAAGGGAGCTATAGATAGAACCAATAAGCCCTACGACAATCGACTTATATCTATATAACGCTAAAGGATACGAATCTAATTAGGAGGCTATACATAATTAGGCTACCTAGAGTAATCTATAATCTATAGACTCTTAGTATTAATAGATTATAGATTAAGGTAATCTACGATCTATTAGTCTTAGTACTTACAGATTAATAGATTACTATAAGTATATAGCTAGTAGCGATGCGCATTATTAGGATAGTATTAGCAATTTAATCCTTTAACTATAGAACGCTAATACAAGATAGTTGTAAAACATCTTCTATTGTTTATAGTTATTGTAGATCCTAACATAAACATTCTCTTATTACTTTGTAATCTACTAACCCTACTAAATAGGTACCTGTAGTCGACGACAGGAAGCCTGTTACACTAAATTACTTAACTAGCTACTTTTCTTTAGCACTTGTAAAGATAATAGTACACTAACTAACTATACTAAAAGAGAGATTAATAGCTTATTAGCTTTAATCGAAAGTATATAGTATATATACTAGAAACTAGCTAGTATAAGGTTTTATATTAACTTGTATAAAGCTACTAAAGGACTAAGATTTACTAGTCCTTTATAGTACTATAAATACTACCTCTATACTATAATAACTAGATATAAGTTTAGTATAGAGTAGTACGTATACGCTTAATATAAGATTAACGCCTTATTATTTATAACTACCTACTACCTAAAATTATATAGAAACTTAGTTTTTATTAATATATTTAAAGAAAACTAAATTAATATTTAGTCTACTAGCCTTACGCGCGCCTATAAGCTTAAATCTTCCTTAGTATACTTAAGATAAGCTTACGTATAAGCGTACCTAGTATATACTACTAGTACTCCTTTAACGCGCTATAAAAGCCTTTCTACTCCTCTTTAGCTTATAAAGAGTTATTATATTATAGATATTATATATATATTATCTTCTTAAGATACTACTAGAGGTACTTAATTACGTTAAAGTTAAGTAAGTAAAGTAGCTAGGTTATTAGTATAATATAGTATTAAGCTAACTATTTTATTATTACGTATAAAGTATATATACACGTATTATCTTATATAAAAAGCTAAAACTACTACTAGTTAAGTAGTAAGCTTTTATAAAAAGCTTTAATATAACTTTTACTTAAGTAGCTATATTATTATATATACTTATCTCTCTCTATAATAATAAGTAGACTATAGTATAGTCTACTCTATTTATCTAGCTATATAGATCTCTATACTATCTAGGTAAGGTACTAATAGATATTAACTTTAGTTATTATTTCTAGCTTCTATTTCTCTTACAAGAACTAAAAGTACTACTTATAGTTATAGCTAGAGCCTTTCTAAAAAGAGTACTTATCTAAGAATTTAAGTATATATAAGTACTACTAAAAGTAGTAATACTATTAATAGAACTACTAGTGTTTCTAAGTATAGATAGGCGTAAGTTTTAGTCGCTTTTTATATAGATTTTTAATAAAGCTAAGTCTTATAATAAAGTAATATAATATCTTATAGCTAAGTAGCTTTAAAGGAGTCCTATCTACTACTATAACTATAGTAGCTTTAGTAAGCTCTAAGTACTTAATCTTTAGCTAGGTATAAGCCTTATAATAGATAAGCTTCTTCTAGCGTAGTAATAGTATAGGTAGATAGCTACTATAAGGTTTATCTTTAATATTACTTATTTTATAGTATTTTTTTATAATCTAGCTAATAGCTAATAGTATATAGTTAAACTAGCGTAAAACTTTAGAGTACTTTATACTAGCTAATACTATCCTAATAATCTTATTACGCTCTTCTAAACTTAAATTTAGCTTTCTATAAGCATTTCTATCTATATCTTATCTAAATTAGCGTAGTGTAGCTATAGTTATAGTAAGTTAAAGTAGTAGTATAGTTTAGAAGTATATAGTAAGTTAAGCTTAGCGTACTAAACTTTAGTCCTAGTATAGTACTATATTATAATAATAATAAAAAATTAATTCTTTATATAAAGGTAGGCTTAAGCTTACCTTTAAAGCTTTATTTCTAGGCTAATTTAAAAGCTAATAACGCGCTACTACTACTTATAATATCTATTACTAATAGCTCTCTAAGTAACTTAAAGGATTTATACCTTAAGCTACTATATATACTAACTACTAGAAACTTTCTCTTAATAAAGAGTAGATAATTATTAACTATATTCTTAACTTTAGTTAATTAGAATTTACCCTTAAACTCTATAAAATAGCTAATATAGTATTAAGACCTTAGAACTAAGTAAGAGTAATAAGAGTAAGTAGGCTTCTATAAGATAGGTAAGGTTAATAAATAAGTTAGTTACTTAACTTAATTAATAGTTAGCTCTTATTAGAGTATTACAAGGTATATAAGTATTAATAAGTAGATAAGAATCTAATTAAAGTATTAGTTATAATACTCTATTAAGATAAAAAGTAAAGAAGAGATTAAATATAATAGTTTATAAAGGCCTATTAATATTCTTATATACTTACTATCTTACGTTTATTTTTAAGCGCTTACTCTAGAGTATTTACTCTAGAGTACTTATTTCTAAGTATTTACTCTAGAGCGTTTGCTCTAGAGCGTTTACTACTAAATAGTTACGTATTCTATTACGCTATATTACTTAGCCTAATTACGTATAATATAATAGCTTACCTACTACTTAGTATTATAATACTATCCCTCTTTCTTACGCTAAGTCTATCCTTAGGCTTAAGCTTCTATTAGCTAGGTCTAGCTTATAAGTAGTTTACTTTATTTTCTAGGTAAAAACTATCTTACTATAATATTACTTTCTTTTTAGTCTTATAGACTTTATCTTTTATTAGAAATCTTTACTATAAACTATATTTCTAAAATACTTTATCTATATTATTCTTTCTTAGGTATTCTTTATTTTATTATACTAGATTCTACTTAAAAGTATACTAAGTATACTTATATAAGGTATCCCTATATTAGTATAGCCTAAGAGTCTCTTAATAGAACTTATAAAGAGTTCTATAAAAAAGTTAATAATAATAAAAAGCTTCTTACTATTATTATTACTTATTTATTATATAATAAGAAAATATTAAAATCTACTAAAGAGCGTGCTTATAATAAAGCCTTGTACCTAGCGTTAGAATTAGAGTAAGAAGGTAATAAGGTTTTAGTATAGATCCTTAACTATTCTACTACTTCTATTAATATCGCCTCTTCTCTTACTATCTAGTCTACTATTAGCTTATTAAATAAATTTATTATAACTAAGGGTACTTTATAAGCTCTATATAGTTAGGCTAATTATAAAACTTTCTACT
Organism: Ophiosphaerella korrae; assembly: GCA_028456385.1. Lineage (NCBI taxonomy): Eukaryota > Fungi > Ascomycota > Dothideomycetes > Pleosporales > Phaeosphaeriaceae > Ophiosphaerella > Ophiosphaerella korrae. The sequence goes on along the minus strand of JALNQF010000027.1, from coordinate 17,234 downwards.
ACTAATATATCTATTATATCCTAGCTATAGCTTTATATATCTTATATATCCTAGTATATTATACTTATTTCTTACTTTCTTAAGTATCTACTAATAATTCTATAGATTAGCTTTAGGTTCCTATATATTTTTACTTACTAAGTAGCCTTTCTATTTTACTAGCTACTCTTAGAGAAACTATATACTTTAGAAGGCGTTACATCCTATTTCTTAATATCTCTATAGGTCTTTAACTTTAAACTTATTATCCTCCTCTTTCTAATATTAGAATTATTACTATACTAGTATTTTTAGCTCTACTAGTTCTAGTAGGCTTATATAGAACTTAGAGTATACCTTAATATTTTTAACTAGTTCTAGTATTTTTATAACTAGCTTGTTATCTTCTTTAACTAAAAATAGTCTAACCTTAATATAGTCTAGCCTCTTACTAAGTTACTTTGTTTATAGATTCTTTATATAAAGATATACTTTATCCTCTTTTTTTTTAGCTAAAGTACTATTTTTTATTTTTTATTAATATATAAAATACTTTATTTTTAAGCTTTTTCTAGTTTTTATTTTATCTTATTATAGAGTTCTTATATATCTTTAACTCTAACTAATACTACTTCTATCTTAGGTCTTAGTAGTATTCTCTTAAACAAATTAGGGTATATTCTATAGTTTATAAAATATAGTATTTTACCTATTACTTTTAAGTACTTATTATTATATACTAATTATACTATAAGTAATAGTAATACCTAATTATTTTACTTCTAATTACTATAAATCCTTAGGTATATCTTTAATATCCTATTAGTCTATTCTATCTATCTATCTATCTATAGATAATAGGCTATTAATAGCTTCCTTTTTATCTCTATTACTATAAGTAGTATTATCTAGTAATTATATATAAAAAGCTAATCTCTATTACTAATAATACTTCTTAGTATCTTATATCTTTGTATTAGCACGTCTAGTAGTATATATCCTAGCTAATCTACTATATAGTTACTTTAAAATTTCTCTATCTTAGCGTATTTTATAAATTAGTCTACGATTACTATTATTATATTATATCCTATTCTTATTACTAGGTCTTTTAACGTAGGTAGTCCTATAATAAAGTCTATTATAATATCTTAATTACTTATATTTCTCTATAAGGTATATATATCTTATACTTATTCTTCTAGTAATTTACGTATTCTTTAATAAACTACGTTACTTTCTCTTTTATTTTACTATATCTATAGTTCCTTTAGATTAGCTTTATAGTTTATATAATCTCTAAGTACTTATATACTAGGTTATTATAGTATTTTTATATAATTACTTCTTATAATTCTTCTAGAACCTTATTTATAATCTTAACTAAGTTATTAATTTCTTGTTTCTCTACTAGTTATAGATTTAGTACTAGGTATCCTTATCTATTATCTTATAGTATAGCTTCTTCTACTACTTATTTCTTCTCTATAATATTATATCTTTAGCTAAGTATATCTACTTAGCTATTTTCCTTACTTAGTACGTACTAAATCTTAAATTTATACTATCTTAGTAGCTCTAACTATTATATCTACTTATCTTTTAGCTTCTTACTTATTGTTATAGGCGTAACAAGAGAAATTAAGATAAAACTAATTAGTTCTAACTTAGATGCTAACAAAGTATAGGACGAGCGGAGTAACAACTTTAATTAGGAGACTACTTATAACTAGGACACATAGTAGTAATCTGTAATTACGTATAAATAGATTAGTATAATCTATAATAATATATAAATAGATTAAGGTAATCTATAGTTACGTGTAAATAGATTAGTAGTAATCTATAGTATTATATAAATAGATTAGTTTAAGTATATAGTTAATAGTATGCGCATTATTAGGATAGTATTAGTAATCTAATCTTTAACCTAGAACGCTAATACTTAATATTATATACACAAATCAACTATTATTCCTAGTTATTACTAATTACAATACAAGCTTTTATTATTAACTCTTAATCTACTAATAACTATAGAGGCTATTAGGAAGTTAACCCTAGTAGCCCTATTACACCTTGCTAATTTAGTTATCGAGAGAAGCAAAGCGTAAGTAGCGCATAGTCTAGCTAATACAATAGTAGAAAGTTTAACTAAATAAGTAGCTAAGGCACCTCTAAGTAGTTATAAATTAGATAATATAGTATAGAAAGTAATTAGAGAATATATAAACAACCTAATCTTAGAAAAAGAAGATATAAAGATAGTAATCGACGCTTTAGAAACGTAGAACAAAGAACTACAAAATTACTTAAAGTAGAATAAAGTATAAATCAAAGCTATTATTAAAGGCTAGAACTAGATAGAACTAATTACCTAAAGACTAGAGATAAGTGCGACAAAGAAACAACCTAAAATACCTATACTTAAGAAGTTTAATAGAATAGAGGAAAAACTAAGACCCTTTATAGTATTAGTACAACTCTAGATAGATATATAAGTACTATACTTTAATATAGAGGAAAAAAAGGTAATATATATTAGAATGTATCTTAAAGAAGATATAATAAGATAGTTTAAACCTTACTAGATAGATTATACAATATACGCTCTAATAATATAAAAGGATAAAACTAGAGCTATTTTTAGAAGTTATAAATACTTTACTAAACAAATAAAAGTAGTATTTAGGGATATAGATATTACCTAATAAGCTAAAGAAAGACTTAAAAGGCTTATATAAATTAAAAGTATTTCTAAATATATATTATAGTTTAAATAACTATTATAGAATATAGAATAAAATAAGTTAGCCCTAATATTATAATTTAAGCAAAGATTAAATATAAAAATTAAATACGAGATAATCTATATAGAAAAACCTAGGATACTAGAAGCCCTAAAATAATAGGTAATATAAATTAATAACAATCTTTAAGAATAGAAGAAAAATAAGTATAGAAGCTAACCTAGAAATTAGGATACTAGAGACCTTATAATCCTTAACACTAATAAGGATAGGAAAAAGAAGAAGAATAAAGACTTTATATACTTTAACTATAGTAAGAAAGGCTACTACGTAAAAAACTACTAATTATAAAAGAAAAAGAATATAGTATATTTTAAATATAGAAAACTAAAACACTTTATAAAAGAGTATAGAAGTAAAGATTATAAGAAAGATAAAGAAGCCTAGTTAAAGATAAGTAAAGGTAAAAAAGAAGTACTAAAAGTATAGGCTAAACCTTAAAAGAAGGTAGCTAGGAGTAATAAACTATAGTATATAATACTCTACTAGACCTTTTATTATAAAGATAACTACTATATATATCTTTTTAATAAGTAAGGAGTAGGATAGTTCTTATAAAAGAATAGCGTAGTAGTAATAAAAGAAAGAACAATAATATAGCTAAAAGAAATAGTGTACGTAATAGACCTACTAATAGAAAACTTAGAAGAAGAAAAACCCTAGATTCTATTAATCTAGACTAAAGAACTAGCACTAGATAAAAAGACTACTATAGCTTTCTCTAAAGGACTATAAGGAAGTAAAAAATAAGACAATATAAAAAGTATAGAATACGCCTAGTTAATAATATATAGCTATAATAGCTATATAACAATAGATATAGAAGAATAAAATAAATAATAGAAGTGTATTTAGAAATACTTACTAATTATAAGTATAGAAGAAGCATACAAAGACTAGAAAGAACGTAACTCTAAAGAAATAAAGTTTATACTATTTTAAGAATAGATAAAGTAATATATAGTTATAGTAAGAAGAATACCTATATAGAGAGAGTAGTAATACCTTGTAAGAAAAACGTAATAGATTAATAAAGCCTATACACTAAGAGTACTAGTAGTTTACTATATCCTAATATAAGAAACACCTAGAAAAGATAAATACTAGGAAGGGGACAACATAATAACTAATCTAAGATACCTAGTACACTTTAAAGTATTATAGTTATTATATTTAGATAAGAACTATACTATATATAGGAGCCCTAAAGTAAATAACTACGTATAGCCTATACGTAGAAAAGGCTACAATTATACGAGAGTAATCCTAGTAGAAGATATCTAAGGATAGGAGATAATACTAGAAGAAGGATACCTAGTAGTAAGGCCTAGACCTAAACTATCTAAAAAATATATCTAAAGAGGACTATAGTACAAATACACGTATAACGAATGTCTAAAATACAAAGAATATAAACTTAAAGTAGAGCTATAGCCCTAAAAAGATAGATAATATATAAAAATACCTAAGTAAGAATAGCTAGAAGGTATAAGAGGCCTATACATTACGAAAAAAAGTATATACTAAAGAAAGAAAGTATAACTAATAATTAATAGTAGAGCTATAAAGAACTTTATATTAAAAAAGTTTATAGAAATATAAAGAATACGTTATATAATAAAGAAATACCCTTAATAAGTATAATTAAAGGAAAGCTATTCTAAGAACTTATTAGGTTCGAAACAGTTCTCTCTACACTAGAACTAGAAAGGATAACAGTTAAAAATATAGTTATAGACATAACAACAATTAATAATAAATAAGATATTATTCTAGGAATACTATAGTTATAGATAACTAACCTATACATTAATTAGAGAATAAGAAAAATTAACTACTATAGAATAGGTATATTAAAAGCTAATATAAGTACCTACAAAAGGAAATTTCTTAAAGAATATAAGAAATAGGAGAAACAGCTTATAGAACCTAAAGACTATCTTTAAGAATATTAGCTATAGGACTTAGTAATAGAACTAGTAAAAGATAAAAACGTAGAATAAAGCCTAGTCTATAAGAAAACTAAAGAAGAATCTAAAATTAAACGAGTATTTATTAAAAATATAATAAGAAAAGGATAGATACAAGAATCTAAATCTTTAATAGTATATAGACTTATATTTATAAAAAAAAAGAGAATAGATAATAAAAGACTCTACGTAGGCTTTAGAAAGACTAATATAATTATAAGTAAGAACTAATACCCTTTACTATAAATAGATAAAATACAAGATAAGCTATAGAAAGCAAAGATCTTTATAAAACTAGAGATCTAAAATACTTACTACTAAATTAGAATTAAAGAAGGTAATAAATAGAAAATAGCGTTTAGAATACAATATAAACTATATAAATACTTAGTTATACCTTTTAGATTAATAAACGCACTAGTAGTATTTTAAGAAAGAATTAATATAGTACTAAGAGAGTACTTAGATATATTTATATTTATATACTTAGATAATATCCTTATATTCTTAGAAATAGAGGAAGAATATATATAATATATATACAAAGTACTAGAAAAACTAGTAGAAGCTAAAATATTTCTTAAAATAAGAAAATGCGAGTTCTATATAAAGGAAATAGATTTCCTTAGATTTATTATTAAACTAGGAAAAATTAAGATTAACCTAGAAAAGATTAAGTTAATTAACAAATAGCTAACACTAAGAAACCTAAAAGAGGTATAATAATTTTATAGGTTAGTAAACTTTAGTAAGAAGTTAATAGTAAGATAGTCTAAAGATATAGAACCTATAATAAGACTTATAAAGAAAGATACGCTATTTAAATAAATAAAGGAATATAATAAAGTATTTAATAAAATTAAAAGAAAGTTTATAAAGAATCTAGTTATTAGAATATATAACCTAGACCTACTAGTAATAGTAAAAATAGATATATCTAACTTAGTCTATAGAATAGTACTAATATAGGAAAACCTAAGGACTAAACAAGAATACTTAGTTAAATACTTCTCTAAGAAAATAAAGCTAGTAGAGCTTAACTACCTAATTTATAATAAGGAGATACTAGTAATTTACAAAGTATTTAAATAATAAAGAGTATACCTATAAAGAGTAAAGTACTAAATAAAGGTCTATATAGACTACAAAAATCTTATAGGATTTATAATAAATAGAGACTTTTTATAATACTATATAAGATAGTAGGAATTCTTATTAATATTTAACTTGGAAATAGTATATATAAAAGGAAAGGACAACTAGTTAGTAGATACTCTAAGTAGAAGACTAGACTTATAAGGAGAAGTAAATACTACTAGTATAGTTCTAGTAAAGAACGAAGAAGGATATTTAGTCCTAAATATACTTAAAATAGCTACTACTCTTAAAAGAAAAAGTAGTAAACTAGATAAATAGATTTAGAAAACAACGTAAGAAGTATCTAAAGAAATAAAGAAATTAGAAATTTAGGAAGGATTTATATAAGCCTATAGAAGGATATATATTCTAAGGAAAATTTAAAGAGAATTTATATAATAATTCTACAAATTACTAGTATATAGACACTAAAGAATTAATAAAACCTTAGATAGAATACTATAAGACTACTATATTCTAAAAGTAAAATCCCTAGTAATAGAAGTACTATAAGATTGTATAGAATATTATAGAAACAAGTATAGTAGATATATACTATATAGAATACTACAACCTATTAAAGTACTAAAATAACTATAGAGAGTTATTATAATAGACTTTATTATAAAGTTACCTAAGTTAAAAGACCTAATATTAGGAGTTAAGTATAATAGAGTTCTAATAATAGTAAATAAGCTTATAAAATACTTATACTTTAGGCTATATAAAGAAAAAAGTAAGATAGAGGTTACTATATACTAGGTTCTAGGAACTATAATTAGTTAATATAGACTCTTAGACAAAATTATTATAGATAAAGATATAAGATTTATATTAAAACTATAGAGAACAATAATAGTATAAATAGAAATTAATTATATAATATTAATAGTATACTACCTATAGATAGATAGATAATTAGAACGTATAAACTAGATAGTAGAATAGTACTTAAGATACTACTTTAACTACAACTAGAATAACTAGGTATAGTTACTACTTATAGTATAGTTAGTATATAATAGTACAAAGAATATAGTAATAGGAGTATTATATTTCTTTATAAATTATAGATTTAACTCTAGTGTATATTAAATACTAAGATTTAAGGAATCTTAGTCTCTAAAAGGAGAAAACCTTATAAATAGACTTAAGGAGATACACGATTAATTAAGATAGGACGTAGAATTTCTATACAATTAGATAACAAAGTACTATAATAAAAAATACAAGGAAGGACCCTTATTTAGAGAGAGAGAAAAAGTATAGCTAGTTAGAAAAAACGTAAAAAGTAAAAAACTAAGTTTAAAACTAGATTACGTTAAAATAAAACTATATAAAATTAAGAAGAAAGTTATACTAGTTATATTTAAGCTAAAACTACTAATTAAAATAAAGATACACCTAACCTTCTACGTAGCACTACTAGAGATAGTACTATAAGACGTAGAACTACTAGTATACAAAGTAGATATATATAGAGAATAAGAGAAATAAAAAGTTAAGGAAATCTTATAATACTAATTCTATAATAGAAGAAACTACTACTTAGTAAAATAGATAAGTATAGACAAGAAAGGGAAACTATAGGAAGATATATAAGAACTAGAAAATAACCTTAACTACTTTAAGAAACTAAAGGAGTTCTAAAATTAAAACATTCTAGAGCGCTTTGTAGTAAACTAAGAAAATTAACGTTACTACTACTAGATAGAGAAGTAATAGGAACGCTTAATATAATAGGAGTAACCCCTACTATAGCCTTAAAATTAAGCTTAGACTCTATAAGAGTAGCTTACACGATAGACTTTTTATTATTTAAGGCCTTTGTCTTATAAAGATAAATTAGATAAGTATAATTTTCTACCTATATACTTAGAATCTAATTACGTTCTTTTTTAGCCTTAGCGATCTATTTAGATAGTTTATCTTAAATATAGTTAATAGCTCTCTTTATTATAAATAAGTATAGACGCGTAAATAAGTATTATTAACCTATACTCTATAAGAAATACGCTAGAAAGATTTATTACGATAGTAACAAGAGAACTATAGATAGAACCAATTAGCCTAACTATAGAAGTATTAGATTAGTACAATAAAGAGAACCTCGGGTTAGAATAGGAGACTATACATAATTAGGACACGTAAGACAATCTATAATCTATAGGCTCTTAGTAACAATAGATTATAGATTAGGGTAATCTATAATCTATTAGTCTTAGTAGTAATAGATTAATAGATTACTACGAATATATAGTTAGTAGCAATGCGCGTTATTAGGATAGTATTAGTAATCTAATCCTTTAACTATAGAACGCTAATACAAGATAGTTGCAAAATATCTTCTATTATTAATAGTTATTATATAATTATAACACGAGCTTTTATTATTACCTCTTAATCTACTAATACTTCTTAGGTATTAGGAAGTTAACCCTAGTAATACCTATTATACCTTACTAATTTAGTTACTAAGAGGAGTAAAGGGTAAGTAGTACACGGTCTAGCTAACACGATAGTAGAAAGTTTAACTAAAAAAGTAGCTAAGGCACTTATAAGTAGTTATAAATTAGATAATATAGTATAGAAGGCAATTTAGGACTATATAAACGATTTAATCTCTAAGAAAAAAGATATAAAAATAGTAATCGACGCCTTAGAGACGTAGAATAAAGAACTATAGGATTATTTAAAATAGAATAAAGTATAGATTATAGCTATTATTAAAGGATAGAATTAGATAGAACTAATTACCTAACGACTAGAGATAAGTGCGACAAAGAAACTACTAAAGATACCTGTACTTAAAAAGTTTAATAGAATAAAGGAGAAACTAAGACCCTTTATAGCCTTAGTATAACTCTAGATAGATATATAGGTACTACACTTTAATATAGAGGAGAAAAAGGTAATATATATTAGATTACACCTTAAAGAAGACGTAATAAGATAGTACGAACCTTACTAGATAGATTATATAATACACTCACTAATAACCTAGAAAGACAAAATAAGAGCTATCTTTAGAAGTTATAAATACTTTACTAAGCGAATAAGAGTAGTATTTAGGGATACAGACATTACCTAATAGGCTAAAGAAAGGCTAGAAAAGCTTATATAAACTAAGAGTATTCTAGAATATATATTGTAGTTTAAATAACTATCGTAAAATATAGAATAGAATAAGTTAGCCTTGATATTACAATTTAAATAAGGACTAAACTTAAAGATTTAATACAAAATAATTTATATAGAGAAACTACAAATACTAGAAGCCTTAAAGTAGTAAGTAATATAGATAGACGACGATCTTCGAGAGTAGAAAAAGAACAAATATAGAGGTTATACCTAGAACTATAACAAGGGAGACCTTATAGTCCTTAACGCTAATAAAGATAGAAAGAAAAAGAAGAACAAAGACTTTATATACTTTAACTATAGTAAGCTAGGCTACTATACAAAGAACTACTAATTAAAGTTAAGAAAAGATAAGGTATATTATAAATATAGGAAGCTAGGACACTTTATAAAAGACTATAAAAAGAAAGACCTTAAAAAAGAAATATAGTTAAAAATAACTAAAAAGAAGAAAGAAGTACTATAAGTATAGGCTAAACCTTAAGAGAAAGTAGCTAGGAGCAAAGAATAGTAACATGTAATACTCTATTAAGCCTTTTATTATAATAACAACTACTATATACATCTTTCTAGTAAATAGAGAGTAGGATAGTTCTTATAAAAATATAGAAGAGTAGCTAGAATAAAAGAAGATAGAATAAAAGCGTAGCTAGAAGAGACTACTTATGTAATAGACTTACTAATAGTAGATTTAGAGAGAGAAGAGCCCCTAGTACTATTAACCTACGCTAAAAGACTAGTAGAAGATAAGAAGACTACTATAGTTACCTCTAAAGAACTATAAAGTAATAAAAGAGAAGTTAATATAAGAGGTATAGAGTATACCTAGTTAGATATATATAGTTACAATAGCTATATAATAATAGATATAGTAGAATAAAGATAAGAATAGTAGTTTATTTAGAAATACTTACTAGTTATAAGTATAGAAGAAGCGTACAAAGACTAGAAAGAACGTAATCCTAAGAATATAAAGTTTACACTATTTTAAGAATAGATAAAGTAATATATAGTTGTAGTAGGAAGAATACCTATATAAAGAGAATAGTAATACCTTGTAAGAAAAACGTAATAGATTAATAAAGCCTATACACTAAGAGTACTAGTAGCGTACTATATCCTAATAGAAAACATACCTAGAAAAGATAGATACTAAGAAGGGGACAACAAAGTAATAGATCTAAAACATTTAGTATACTTTAAAGTAGTATAGTTATTATACCTAGATAAGAATTATATTATATATAGAAACTCTAAAGTAAACAATAGTATATAGCCTATAAGAAAAAGAGGTTATAATTATACAAGAGTAATTCTAGTAGAAGATATCTTAGGATAAGAAATAATAAAAGAGGAAGGTTACGTAGTAATAAGGCCTAGACTAAAACTATTAAAAAAATGCGTCTAAGGAAGACTATAGTATAAATATATATATAACAAATATCCTAAGTATAAAGAGTATAAACTTAAAGTAAGGCTATAGCTCTAGAAAGATAGACAATTTACAAAATTACTTAAGTAAAAATAACTAAAAAGTATAGAAGGCCTATATATTACGAAGAAAAGTATATACTAAAGAAAGAAAGTACAATTAATAATTAATAGTAGAGCTACAAGAAACTTTATATTAAAGAAGTTTATAAAAGTATAAGGAATACGTTATATAATAAAGAGGTACCCTCGACAACTAAGTATAATTAAAGGAAAACTATTCTAGGAACTAATTAGGTTTAAAACAATACCCTTAATATTAAGGTTAGAAGGATTAGAAATTAAGAACATAGTTATAGATATAATAATAATTAATAATAAATAAGACGTAATATTAGGTATACTATAGTTATATATAACTAACCTAAGAATTAATTAGAAAATAGAGAAAATTAGTTACCTTAAAAAAGACATATTAAAAGCTAACATAAGTATACATAAAGGATAGTTTCTAGAGGAATATAAGAAGTAGGAAAAATAACTTATAGAACCTAACAACTATCTTCTAGAATATTAGCTATAGGACTTAGCGATAGAAATAGAAGACAAGAAAGACGTAGGATAGAGCCTAGTCTACTAAAAAATAGAAGAAGAATCTAAAATTAAGTAAGTATTTATACAAAATATAATAAAAAAAAGATAGATAAGAGAATCTAAATCCTTAGTAGTATATAGACTTATATTTGTAGATAAAAAAGAGACAAGTAATAAGAGACCCTATATAGACTTTAGAAAAACTAACGTAGTTATAAATAAAAACTAGTACCCCTTACTATAAATAGATAAAATATAAAATAGAATATAAAAGGTAAAAATCTTTACGAAGCTAGATATCTAGAACGCCTACTACTAAATTAGAATTAAAGAGGGCGACAAATAGAAAATAGTATTTAGAACATAATAGGGACTATACAAGTATATAGTTATACTATTTAGCCTAATAAACGCACTAGCTGTATTTTAAGAAAGAATTAATATAGTACTAAGAAAGTACCTAGACGTATTTGTATTTGTATACCTAAATAATATCTTTATATTCTTAGAAATAGAAGAAGAATATATACAATATATATATAAAGTGCTAGGAAAGCTAGTAGAAAATAAATTGTTTCTTAAAATAAGAAAATGCGAGTTCTACACAAAAGAAATAGATTTCCTTAGGTTTATTATAGAACTAGGAAAAATCAAGATTAATTTAGAAAAGATTAAATTAATTAACAAATAGCTAATACTAAAAAACCTAAAAGAAGTATAATAATTTTATAGGCTAGCAAACTTCTATAGAAAGTTAATAGTAAGATAGTCTAAAGATATAGAACTAATAATAAGACTTATAAAAAAGGACACGCTATTTAATTAGATAAAAGAATACAACAAAGTATTTAATAAGATTAAAAAGAAGTTTATAGAAAACCTAGTTATTAGAATATATAATCTAGACCTACTAGTAGTAGTAAAAATAGACGCATCTAACTTAGTCTACAGAATAGTACTAATATAGGAAGACCTAGAGACTAAAAAAGAATACTTAGTTAAGTACTTCTTTAAGAAGATAAAGCTAGTAGAGCTTAACTACCTAATCTATAATAAAGAAATACTAGTAATCTATAAAGTATTTAAATAATAGAGAATATACTTATAAGAAGTAAAATACTAAATAAAAGTCTATATAGACTATAAGAATCTTATAAGATTTATAATAAACAAGGACTTATTATAACGCTAGACAAGATAGTAAGAGTTTCTATTAATATTTAATATAGAAATAATATATACTAAGGGTAAAGACAATTAGTTTATAGATACCCTAAGTAGAAGACTAGATTTATAAGAAGAAGTAAATACTACTAGTATAGTTCTAGTATAGAATAGAGAAGGATATTTAGTCTTAAATATACCTAAGATAGTAGCTATACTTAAAAGAATAAGTAGCAAGCTAGACAAATAGATTTAGAAAACAACGCAAGAAGTATCTAAAGAAATAAAAAAATTAGAAATCTAAGAAGGATTTATATAAGCCTATAAAAGGATATATATTCTAAAAAGAATCTAGAGAGAATTTATACAATAGTTCTATAAACTACTAGTATATAGATACTAAGGGATTAAAAAAATACTAAATAGACTTCTAAGAAATTACTATATCCTAAGAGTAAGATAACTAGTAGAAGAAGTACTACAAGATTGTATAGAGTATTATAAAAACAAGTATAATAAATAAGCACTATATAGAATACTATAACTAGTTAAAGTACTAGAGTAACTCTAGGGAGTAATAATAATAGACTTTATTATAAAGTTACTTAAGTTAAAAGACCTAATATTAGGAGTTAAGTATAATAGAATTCTAATAATAGTAGATAAACTAATAAAGTATACATACTTTAGACTATATAAAGAGAAAAGTAGGATAGAAGTTACTATATACTAGGTTCTAGGAACTATAGTTAGCTAATATAGTATTCTAGATAAAATTATTATAAATAGAGATATACAATTTATATTAAAACTATAGGGAATAATAATAGTATAATTAGGAATTAAGTATATAATATTAATAGCGTATTACCTATAAATAGATAGATAATTAGAACGTATAAACTAGATAGTAGAATAGTACTTAAGATACTACTTTAACTACAACTAGAACAATTAGGTATAGTTACTACCTATAGTACAGTTAGCGTATAATAGCGCAAAGAACATAGTAATAAGAGTATTACTCTTCTTTATAAACTATAGATTTAACCTAAGTATATATAGAATACTAAAAGATATAGAATCTTAGACCTTAAAAAGAGAAAACTTTGTAAATAGACTAAAAGAGATACAAGATTAGCTAAAATAGGACGTAGAGTTCCTATAGGATTATATAGCAAAGTACTATAATAAGAAATATAAAGAGAAACCCTAATTTAGAGAGTAAGAAAAAGTATAGTTAATTTAGAAAAATATTAAGAGTAAACAATTAAGTTTAAAACTAGATTACGTAAAAATAAAACTATATAAAATTAAGAAGAAAGTTATACTAGTTATATTTAAACTAAAGCTACTAGATAAAATAAGGATATACCTAATATTCTATATATTACTACTAGAATAAGTACTAAAAGAAGTAGAACTACTAGTATATAAAGTAGATACGTATAGAGAATAAGAGGAATAGGAAGTTAAAGAGATTCTAGTATATTAGTTCTATAATAGAAGGAACTACTACCTAGTAAAATAGATAGGTATAGACAAAAAAGGGTAACTATAAGAAAAAATATAAGAACTAGAAGAAAACCTTAACTACCTTAAGAAACTAGAGGACTTCTAAAATTAAAACTCTCTAGAACGCCTAGTAGTAAACTAAGAGAACTAATAGTACTACTAATAGATAGAGAGGCGATAGGAGCGCCTAACACAAGACCTACTATAGCAATATTAAGCGCCTTATCTAAGTCTAGCTTAGCTTCTAGAGCTACTAACTACTTAGTTAATTTCTTATTATTTAGGGCTTTTATCTTATAAAGGTAAGAGAGATAAGCTTAATTCTTTACTAGCTTACTCTACGCAAGCTCCTAGATCTACTTACACTTAGCTTTAGCCTCTATAATTTAAGATAGTAATTTCTTTTAAGCCTAGTTAATAGCTCTCCCTATTATTATTAAGTCTAGACGCAAGAATAAGTGTAATAAACGTACACTTAGAAAGAAAAACACTAGATACGTTATAAGAACTACGTATATTTATATAAATATACACCTTATAAGCTCTACTATTGTTTATAGAAATAATATAAAGAAGAGACTTAGGGTTTAATTTAAGAGAGGTATAATAAGAGTAAGGAAATATCTTAATACTATTACGCAATATACAATTAGTAAGGAAATAGTAATAATATATAGAAGAGATAACTATAAAGAGTAATAAGGAACTATAAATTAATAAAGAAAGTAGATTAATAACTTTAGCTCTAAGATAGATAAACGAGGACCTACTTAGAAGAGGAGATAGTGTTACGATAGTAACAAGAGAACTATAGATAGAACTAATTAGCCTAACTATAGAAGTATTAGATTAGTATAATAAGGAGAACCTTAGGTTAGAATAGGAGACTATACATAATTAGGACACGTAAGACAATCTATAACCTATAGGCTCTTAGTAATAATAGATTATAGATTAGGGTAATCTATAATCTATTAGTCTTAGTAGTAATAGATTAATAGATTACTATAAATATATAGTTAGTAGTAATACGCGTTATTAGGATAGTATTAGTAATCTAATCCTTTAACTATAGAACGCTAATATAAGACAGTTATAAAATATCTTCTATTATTAATAGTTATTATATAATTATAATATAAGCTTTTGTTATTACCTTTTAATTTACTAATACTCTTTAGGTATTAGGAAGTTAACCCTAGTAACACCTATTATAAGATTATAAAACGTATAAGTATTAGTATAAATATATACCTTATAGCCCTTACTATATTTTAAAGAAATATACTCTATAAGAGGATTTAAAGATTTATAATAAAAATAAAGAAATATAGTAATACTATAACGTAATATATAATCTACTAATTAAAGATAATAAAAAGTAGATTTAGTAGGTATAAAGGAAGATAAAGAGCTCTATATTAATAAAGAAACTAGGTTAATAACTTTAGCTTTAGGATAGATAAACTAGAACTTACCTAGAAGAAGAGATAGTATTATAGGCGTAACAAGAGAAATTAAGATAGAACTAATTAGTCCTAACTTAGATACTAATAAAGTATAGAACGAGTAGAGTAACAACCTTAATTAGGAGACTACTTACAACTAGGATACGTAGTAGTAATCTATAATTACGTATAAATAGATTAGTATAATCTATAATAACGTATAAATAAATTAAAGTAATCTATAGTTATATATAAATAGATTAGTAGTAATCTATAGTATTATATAAATAAATTAGTTTAAGTATATAGTTAATAGTATACGCATTATTAGGATAGTATTAGTAATCTAATCTTTAACCTAGAACGCTAATACTTAATATTATATATACAAATTAACTATTATTTATAGTTATTACTAATTACAATACAAGCTTTTATTATTAACTCTTAATCTACTAATAACTATAGAGGCTATTAGGAAGTCGACCCTAGTAGCCCTATTATACTTATTATAAAGTATATTAGGTTCTTATAATCTATCTTTATAATTACTTCTACTATACTTTATTATAAGTTAGAGCTTTACTCTATACGATTTAGGTAAGCTTATAGTAGTAAGCGAGCTATATAAGCTATTTAAGCTACTCTACTATATATAAGTAGCTTAGCTTAAATAGCTCTTTAATTAATAATTATCTCCTACTTATTTTTAAGCTCGCATCTTGCAATAGTTATAAGCTTAGCGCGAAAAATTACTTAATAGTTCTATTCTATATACTATAGTAAGAGATTACGAGCTTAGTATACTCTTATCCTATTCTATCTTATCTTATCTATTACTTAAACGCTTATAATATCTTATAGTAAGATTACTCTACTTAATAAAGGTACTACCTTACTTAATAAGTGCTTATAATAGCTAGTATAGTTTATATAACTCTATTACAACGCTCTTAAGCTAGGTATCTAGTAGCTAGTTAATCTAGAAGCTAATAACGTCCCTAATATCTACGCTAACAAACTAGTTTAACTTAAACTAAAGAGCTTAGTAATAGTAAAAGAGGTAGCTACCTATAAGCTTATAATAGAGAAATACTAGGCTATAAAAGATACCTAGGTATCGCGAATAGTACGCCTTAGAGCTCTAAGCGCCTAAGTAAACACTATAGTTAATCTAAGCTATTTAGTAATAGCTAAGATAACTCTACTTGTAAATAACAAAGCTACGTTACAAGAGCTTATCTAAACGCTAAAGAGCTTACTAGCCCTATCTAATACTAGCGCTAGTAATTTTATCTAAGCTTAATACTAAGCCTATCTATAGAAGGCTTACTAAAGATAATAATTACTAGAGCTCTAGTATAATAAGTAGCTACGCCTATATTAGCGTGCAATCGCGTATAATATTATAGAGGTAATAGGCGAGCTCGTAGTATAAGATTTCCTAGAGGCGTTAACGCTAAAGCTAGCTCTAGACTAAGCTTAGATAATAAGCTAATTAGTAATCTAGAGCTTAGTCCTTAGCTTAAAGGTACTTACGCTAAGGTAAATTAGTAGTATCTACTTAGCTCTATTATAGGAGTATAAGCTCTAAACTACTAATTAAGGAGCTAGCGTATTTGTAACATTTAAAGAATCTAAGCTAAGCTTAAGCTTAAGTACTAACTTAAAATACAACTACTTATATAGCTAAGCTTACTACTAAAAGCTATAAAATTATAGATAAGTATAAGTAGTACTTACTAGTAATCTATTTAAAATAGACAATAATAGAAAAGCGAAAATATAGGCTTATTTAGATAAGCCGCGCTTTATAGTAGTTAAAACCTTAGTAACTTAAAAGTAAGCTAGTCCCTTATAGGAACTAGTTAAAGCTAGCTTAGAGTTAGTTAAATTAAAGGCTCTAGTCTACTTAGGCTAGCTAAACGTAGTACTTATTAACCTAGGTATACTTATTAACTTAGGTAAACTTATTAAGCTAGCACCTAGAGCCTACTTAACGCTAGATTTTAATACTTACCTACTCTCTAAGAGTACTATACTTA